>CM034351.1:1843931-2000749 GCA_019925275.1 Mytilus edulis | reverse complement strand
CGATAATTGAAACTCGAACACAACATATGTTTTTTTTAATGCTGACAGCGTAGACTCGCAATTAACTTGAGCTAGGCAAGTATTAAATATTAAGATTGATTTATTCCTGTTCAGTACCAGCCATCATTAACAAAATACGGTTCATCTATATATGTCATTATGACAGTTTTCGAAAAGAGATTAAAACTTATCGCAAATGCAAGTTTTATTCATATAACCCGATTTCATAGCACGAAATGAAATTTGTTAGCCAATAACATATATAGTTAGGAGTACATTATCATATTGCTTTCTTTGCAGATGTACAGGTTTTTTTTAAATGACATACCTGCTCAATTCATTATAACATAAACATTCATACCTATCTGTAAGATCAAGTCGAATCACCCAAGGACTACGAAGAGTTGTTATAACAGTCATATTACTTCCGTCTAGATTGCATCTTGATAGTTTAGATGTAGAACGACTAACATAGTAGAGGTCATCATTAGCTGGATCATCAGCTATTCCTATTGGGTATGAATCTGTCTGGACAACTGTCTGTAATGTCATGTTGTTTGAGGGATATGCAAATCTATATGTATCATAAAAGTTATTGAAATTAAAAAAAATTCATCAACTTTACTGTTCTTGTATTTCATATAAAAAAAAACTCTCCACTGTGTGACTCACATCACACACACATCACACACACACACTATTCCTAATATGTTACATCATGATAGCGGAATAGTGTGAATGCTATACTGTGAGAAATCGATGGATTTTTTAACAGATATTTTGAGATAGTGCCACTAATTTCAACTTGTGTTTAGACATAGTTATAAGAAGATTAGGTTTGAGTGTCAATCAGACGACTCTTCCCAAGTCACAATTTGTAAAAGTAAATCATTATAGGTCAAAGTACGGTCTACAACGCAGAGCCTTGGTTTGCACCCAGCAGCAAACTATTTAAGGCCACACAAAGGACTAGTCTGAATCCATTCAAACAGGAAAAACAACAGCCTCATCTATAAAAAAAGAGAAACGAGAAACATCTCTGAATCACATCACCAACGCCAACAACTGAACGTCAGGTTCTTTGCTTAGGATATTTGCAAATAAATGTAGCGGGGTTAAGCGTTTTAATAGAGGTTTTTCAACATCTTACTAACGGACGAAACTCTACGAACGTATTGTTAAGGAGCAGTAATTTTGTTATTATAAAACCCACGAAAAATGTCTACCGATATTGCAGTGTAATACAAGACAACAGTTAACAATTACATAGTCTGTTTGCAACCTTGCATTTTATTTTTGTGGTTAAACATTATTATTTCAATTTATTTTGTGTTGTTGAATGTTACGTAGTCTTTCTTTGAGGTTCGTGCTTCATGTCGAATATATGCGTTCGATTTATCACTTTTATCCAATTAAAAAGACGTTGTCAGTTTGAAATGTTATCAAAAACAATCGGTGCGTCTAGTTTGCATTACATTTGATTGATTTCGGATGTTTAACGTTCTGTGGCAAGTATTTCATGCTTGCCACGACGAGATTATCGTTTGTAAAAGGATTGAAAAGATATTGAGATAACACAAGTTTGTTATTTTTCATTTATTATATCCTCACATCCTTTATAAACATGTAACAAATAAACGACGGTGAGTTTTGTTAGATTCTGTCTCCTAGAATAAATCACCAAACAGGAAAGTCTCAATGTGCGCTGGGTCAAATTGGTCCGACTTGCTTTTAAATCTTTTGGGGGAATACATGTAAGTTACAGAAATATAACAAGTGCACTCGATCAATCGTGAAGTTATATATTTTTGTTTGTATTATTGTTGAAAGTATGAGTGCTACAGCACCAACAAAACTAAAAGTGACTTACTTTTAAAAGATATATTTTCTTTTAATTCCATTCCCAAAGGAAAAAGAAAATCGTTAGAAAAATCAAAATCGAAAAAACATTTACAGCATTCCATAAAAGCTGCACGGAAACAATATATATATATATATGCATACTTAAATGTGTACGATACATCCACAAAAAAAATATGAACTGCCATGAAAACAAAACAAACTATCAAAAACTGAATACATTGCAGAACATCTTTTTAAAGTGTTAACTGTTTTTTGTTTTTTTTTCCAATTTTTTTTCAATGTTTCCTTTTAGTAATCTTATTGAGTTTATCAGTTGAGCTTAAATATAAATCAGTTATATTCATTAAAGTCAAGAAGTTATCATTTGAAATTGAGTGTTGGAGCAACAAAGTTTCCCCCGGATCCGAGGAAGTTTTTTTTCAAATTAAAAACTAGAGGCGTTCACACCTAGATTAGTTTTATCTCATGTTTACGAAATATCTTCTTCCATTGATATGATCCTTGATAAGATAAGATTCAAAAAGATCCCTATCCTTTTCCATTCCAAAATCCTATTTTTACCCTTTTTCATATAAATTATGAACTAAAAAAATCAAATTGATGTTGTCATGTTGATCAAAACCTTTGTACGATTGCTATTCTGGGTCTAAACAATGTTCGCCCTAATTATTGATCAATTAGTTTTTCATCTGTTTCGATTAATACGTAAATTGTATATCATATATTACATATATCATGTATATTAAGTCAATATAATATTTCTACGATTCAAATTGATCCTACAAAGTCCAAAATGTATATATTTTTTTTAAAAGACATTGAAGGCCGTACTTTAACCTATAATGGTTTACTTTTTAAATTGTTATTTGTATGGAGAGTTGTCTCATTGGCACTCACACCACATCTTCCTATATCTATTTCAACGGGAAAAAGATCACAGCCGATAGATAGTTCAAAATTATTGCTCCCTTTTTTCTCGTTACGGCAAGTTACGTCAAGTTAGGTCAATTTCTTAGTTCGTTCGTAAGATGTTGAGAAATCTTCACCATAAGCTAAATTACATATTATAGATCTCCAATAAAATGACATACGTACATAACTCGACGTACGGACCTAACGTGACTGGTTATTTATTGCCAACCATTGAGTTTGAATGAATTCGTTGCTCAAGTTCAAACAAAGTATTCCAAGAATTTCAAAATCATATAAAGAAATTTATCATGACAAAAAACGATATAAATCTAGCGTTTTTATATATCACGTGGTTTTCTAGATTCCCGCCCTTAACGCATAGTATTTTATTCATTTTATTGATACACAATCAAAAGGGGTCATCGAATACATCGTAATGAATAAATCATTAACGGAAAAATGTAAGGTTAGTAACATCGAACAAAATAATATAATAACATACCGTTGCCAGATATTGATCCAGGTTTGGAAAGGAAAAGGGGACGTTCTTAATGATCGAGTTTGATATAAAAAAAAAGAAGATTTGGTATGATTGCAAATGACACAATTTTCCACAAGAGACCAAAATGACACAGACATTAACCTCTATAGGTCACCGTACGGACTTCAACAATGAGCAAAGTCCATACCGCAAAGCCAGCTATAAAAGGCCCCGAAATGACTATGAAAAACAATTCAAACTAGAAAACTAACGGCCTTATTTATTTTAAAAAAATGAACGAAAAACAAATATGTAACGCATAAACAAACGACAACCACTGAATTTTTAAAGTTAATTGGCTTTCCAGTTTAATGAAAGGTTGATAATATCATGAATATGGCATAGAAAAAAAGCAAAAGATTAACGGAAGATGGTGCATGCACTATTCAAAGCATATAAGGCTTTATAGGTTTAACCCTTTTTTAATTTAAGGAAGCCACACAATTTGTCAACAACATGTCCACATGTCAGAAATATGTGATATTAATAATTCTGCTAACATTGATAGTTGATACTTTGTAAAATAAAATGTTAAATGCGCAAGTTCGTTTAACGATTTTATAAATGAGAACAGAGATGCCTATATATATATATATATATATATATCACTAGAAAAAGTCTTATAAGTTTTTCGTTCTACCTTATTTTACAACTTTTTTTCGATGTTTCCAATATTATTGCCGTCATCAGAATAAACGTTTACATACCGAACTATGTCATTGAAACTGGATCTTGGAAAATAAATGAATCTGTTTTTGTAATAGTAGTCCATGGCAAACACATTATTACCTCCTTGTTTAACCAGTACAGTCACATGGCGTTTATTAATATTATATTCCATAATTGGCGTGTCGGTTGAATACAAAAGTTTTACTTGATAAGCTGAAACAAAAATAATACGATTAGTGTCCAATTTGTTTAAAAAAATATCAAATCCAATATATTTTAAAGGATAAAACCATGCCATTATAAGAGTTTTACGTAATACGCAATATCTTTGCAATTGAAATGACTACACTGAATACAGATGTAAACAAGAGGACAGACATATATGTATACATTTAAATAATTCACACTATATATTAATGAACTTCACTCACAAAGTTTTAAGTAACACTTACTGCTTACCTTTTACGCTGAATACCACGTATCAATAATGGCCATTACAAAATTTGTTGAAATATTCATATTATCGAATACTATCTCTTTTTGATCTATATTTTGTTAAAAAGTTCATGATTGTATATACACACAAGACAACTTGGAACGCATTTAATGTTTAGGTTTCAATAATCGAGATTCTAATAATAGATGTACGATCATACATTTTATTTTCCCTTTATTACACTACTTGCTTTATTAACAGGAGTTATGTTTCTTTGCTGACAAATTGGCTCATCTTTATTTAATATGTAGAATTTATAAAGTCCTACTCGAAATTCTTAGTGATATATGAAGATTTGTTAGCAACATGGTATATCATGACAAAACAAGTATGGCTCTTGTAACAGATACTATGCTACTATTAGAATAGCTTACTTTTGACAAAATGTTTGGGACGACACAAACAAAATATCACTTATATCCTGAATGAAATACACTAAGTGTTTTGAATAAAAAGGGGACATGTTGACACACTTAATTAAAGGTTACACAATGATGAAGTTTGAAAATTGCTGTTTACTAAAAAATCATACAATCCTTCGTAGAATCTGATTTATGATATTGGTATTGAGTAATAGTTATAATTTAAAAAGGAAAATATGGCCAGCGGAATTGATATTGACATGTTTTTTTTACAAAACTCGTGTCGTACAAGTATAAAGACTACTTATTTTAATTGACAATTCAGTATTTAAATATACAGGAGAACTGTTTGCACTTTGAATTAAAATCGATCAGAAATGTTTGTCTCTGTCTTTATCATCAATTCTAAATGCCAATATCGATACATGTAGATTTTTAGTACACATTTGGCTTTTTTAGTCAATGCTACCGTAACAATTATTTTTAATCTTACAAATTTACATATTTGTTACATTTCCTCAGAAATTAACCTTTAATATTATAATGTTAACTACGTGTAGACTAATATGTATTTACATATACAATGTGCGTTAACTGTTTGTTTTTAAAAGGGTCATCTATAGAGTTTTCGATTTAAAAAGGAGATACCAGATTTTTTTTTAATCCATGTTCTGTATATAAACTGTTTTGTGTATAAAGATAAACATAAACATTTTACTATATGTTATAATTCAACTAAATGTGGAGTATACCAGCTAAGAATTAAAGAATTAACGATAAAAAAGGTTTGATGCAATTGAAGTTATTTAGAACGAAGTTAAATTTTACAGGACTGCTTTCAAAGTCTACTTTAGTAGTCACAAGGTACAAAAACCAATTTGAATGATCCTATATTAGTACTGAGATAGCGGACACATTTGGTGAATTGGTGCAAACTATATTGATATTGCTAATATAGTAATTAAAGGCAACAGTAGTATACCGCTGTTCGAAATTCATAAATCGATAGAAAAAAAAACGAATCAGAGTAACAAACTAAAACTTAGGGAAACTCATCAAATAGACAAGAACTATGACACAACAGAAAAACAACATTAACATGTAAAACACACAGAAACGAATTTAATATAACAATGGCCATTTCCCTGACTTGGTACAGGGTATTTTAAGTAAACTCTTATTATAGTCCGTTTGGTTTCTATTAATCTTCAGAAAATGATTCTTAAAAGTTTATTTTTACAAATAAATATTTTTTTTCTTCATTCATGTTAATGTGTGATATATACGAACTTTGACTACGAATAACATAATTTTGAACCAAAAATCAAAAAAGTTACCCATTATGTTTCTATGTTACTTCTACTGTTTTTTAAAATAAAATACACAATGGAGTAAGTATGAGTAGTGTAACAGCCTTCCACTCAATGCAAAAGCATAAGACCTGTGTTTTAAACCTGTTTCATTGTACCATATGCATGATATGACTTTACTCATTTTAATATTAAAGGACACTAAACATGTTTTGAAAAATGACCATCATCTAAGTTTTTAGTATGATTTTATAAATGAACTTGCATTTATCTACAAAAATGTTATTAGTGGAATAAATGTTATAATCATATGTTGGTTTTTTTCCCTGACTAAATATTAGTTCTTGTAACCTTAATTTGATTATACCTTCATACCTTCTGAAAGAATATTAGCAAGCTGTTCATGCTTTAAGCATGTTGACAGTAGTAACAAAATTGAGAATCTCTATCAAGTTTTACAAATAATTATTTACAGAATATATTTGATATTTACCTTTTTATTGAAAAAAAAAACCACAGCTTATGACTTTCAAAAATAAAATTAGATGAAATATAACTCTAAAGACCTTTATTATCAAAAGAGGATTTTTTAATATTGTTTTTAAATTATGCATTATCTCCCTTACTTATGAATAAAGAAAGGAATAAACATGCCTCCAAAAATTTCTAAATAAAAAGGATATAATTCTGAAAGTGTTCAATTATTTTCTTGCCGAGTCAAAGTGGGGAACTCCATTTCATTTCACTCATGGCATAAAACCACAAAAACAACTGCTCACTGTTTGAAAGTCAGTGAAAGTTTTATAAAAAAAAATTATTTTGAGCAGAAGAAAGTTTGAAGTAAAAAAGTGTGTCAGCTAAAAAGGATAAAATTGATAAAATTAACAAAGATCTGATCAAACTATTGTGCATAATTTATGCTTTCGATTGACTAGCGGTAGACCGCTCTCTTTAAAATATTTTCTAAATTTATGAAGAGATTGCAAATATCTTACATAACATAAAACCGGTAATACTCACATGTTTCAAGAAGTTTGCAATGAAGTAAAAGACACAAACACATCCAGACTTTTACCACCATTTCCATCAGTACCAGAATGTCTAAAAACTTTATTTAAATGATGCTGTTATAGTGATTCTGTCGGTTCTCGCACCAACATACTTGTGTTTGTGTAAGCAGTATTTTTTACGGCATAATGTTTTCCGGTATATCAAGTATCACTTTATACAAACTGATTTAGTTTGCATTGTTAGTCATCGCCTGACAACTTTTTAAGACTCATAGGACATTTCATAATATATTTCTTGTGTTTAAGTTATCATTTCGGTATAAAAAAAATAAGTTGGTTTTCTATTATTTAAAATTTAAGCTTACGTGACTAAGTAAATACATCCCTTTGATAAGTCAGATTTAGGGGCACAAAAAAAGTTTATAATGTCAAACAATTAAAGTACCTTGGAATGATTAATCTTTTCAAATATCAGACTGTATTAAAGTTGAATTTAAGCGAGATAATTACATTTGGAATATATACTTACTGGATGTATAATGAGACGATTAGAGTCATACATTTTCTCCTTCACAGTTATGTACGTTTCGGCAATAAAGTTTATCGTATTTTTATAGGCAACAATTGTGCCCCTTTAATAGTATACTTGTACATGTGCTGTTATGAAGCAAATTTCCTGACCAAACTTTTTAAAGACACGCTTAAATTCCATTTAATTCATAAATTCATCAACATTGACCCTTATCTTGATGATGTTTTCTTTAAATAATCAAGAATTCTCTAAATATACTGGCGAAATTTACCCACAGTACTTTAAATAAGTCAAATATAATCAGCAATGTGTGTCTTTTTTCTAGATTTAAATAAATTAGTTAAACACCAGTTACTCTACTCGAAACTTTGATACACATGCATACAGAGATATTTTTTCTTTCTGTATTGTTAATGTTCTTATATGTGGTGATGTTCCTCATGCACCATCTTATAATGTTTATTTATCCCAACTATTTCGTTATGCCATGTCTGTAGTGCATTACTGTGAAGATGTCTGTAAGAAGGACTACTACATATCGAAAAATGCAAATATAATTGTGCACATTCAAATTAAGAGAATCGTTTTGGTTTTATCTAACATGAAACGCTTCTGATCATAATTTTAAAGATCAGTTGAATACTAGTATAACATACATTTCAATACGATATTGCCATTGTTTCTGATTTTAAACTGTACAAACTCTAAAATATTTTATCTTTTGTATTTTTTCGAAGAACACTTGAAGGATTCCACTATTTAATGTCCTAACCAAGTATTATCGTTGCAGTACTGTTGTAAGACACGAGACCGTTAGATCATGTATGTTCTCAAAGATAAGAATAAGATCGTTCAATCTTAGTTGTATGTGTAATTAATTGATTTTTTGTCATTTCTGTTTGTTCTTTCCGTTCTCATTAACAATAATTTCAATAATGATAATATTAAGACTTTTTTTTTTAATATATAATTTGTAGAAAGATATCACTTATATTTATCCAACAAAATCAACTTCCCATTTTTTTTGGCGGGTCGGGGACGATAATACAAAAAATACAAACCTTTACCATAGCAGAATTACATAATAACTGGTTATATAATTACCGAGATACGTCAAATAAATATTGCCTAACATAGACTAATTAGAAAAAGTGATCATTTACAATAACAAATAAAAGAATAATATAACACGTTATTAAGATGAAAAACAACGTTAGTCTCTATACTCTATACTTCAAGACAATATATGTTTTCAATTAAAAGTATTGAAATGTGTTTGTAATTTTTAAGTATGGTCATGCATCTACATTATTAAAAAAATAAAAATAACGCAATCACTTTATATATGGTTTTTGACGAAAAGCGAGAACAAAATATATTTTTTCGAAATACGACCATTTTTTTATAACCTTTGTTATTGTATATCAAGTGCTTTTTAATTTCAAGCGGTATTTTATGAGCATCTGTTTAGAGCTAGATTGGTGACTCATGCAATTTTGCCGTTATCTTCTGTGCAAAGGTTATAACTCGGAATTGTTTTATTTTATTCAAACCATGTTTAAAATGTTTAAGCAACAGCAGTGCTTATATTTGCTGTTGTGTGCATTGTGCAATGTGAATCTTTTAAGATAAGCATTATCGTTTTCATTTATCTGTTTCAAATATTTGAAATAATGATAATATTAAGACTTTTCAAATCAAAGAGCTGAAAGGAGATATCATGTGAACTTTTATTAACAGGAAGCTTTTTTTTTCTCTCTTGATCTACAGTACTTTGATACACTAACGATACTGATCAACATATTTTGTAACACGACATATGTTGTTTTTTTTGGGTTTTTTTTTTTGTCTTAAAACATGAAATTTTAAAGAGTACTTTACATACCATTCTAAATAGCCACTTCTAATGTAAACAAAAAAGGGTAATTTAAGTAGAAATGACTAAACATTGCTAAAAAGAAATCCCAAATTTGGTATTAAGATGCATGACTACGATGTGTCAGTTGGGATACTACACATTGTGTTGTATTAATGAGTGCATGTATTGTTTGTTTATTATTAATAACACACAGATCCGTCAACTGCTGTTAAGAAGGTTATTTCCCTTTTCAATTTGTATCATCGTTCGACGCTAGTGTTTGGTATGTTTAAACACTATATTATAACGTTGGTTACAGTAAAATGCATTGTTCGTGCATGTTTCAGGTCACATCAATCAGTTAACAATTTCTATAAAATGAACCAAAACATATGGAATTTCTGATCTCTTAATGAACTTAATGTTTTGGGGGTTGGAAGCGTTTTTTTATGACCAATGTTTATGTTTTCAACAACATGTCTTTGCAAAGGATTTATCCGTTAATGCAACCTAATATTTCTGTTACTTTTCATTCTAATAACTTGGTTAATTTTTCTTACGAAGAATGGGTCTTACCGTATGATGTTTTATTTTTTCTATTGCACATTTCATTGAGTAGTAAAAATCATGTAAATATGTTCCATACCAATTTAACCTAGGTATTGAAATCGAATCATGGGTGTATGCAAATTACATTGTGTTAGATATATTTGATCAATATAGCAAGATTGTAATATATGTGTCAGTATAAATGCATGCAGAAAACAGTTTGAATGGACAGCTCGAATGTAGAAAATGAATTATTATAAGAACAAAAAATAATATCTTCATATCTTCTCTTGATATTGATTATTTTAGCCAGATATTCGTAATCCTCTAGATTTATCCATGTAGTGCCATACAAAATTTTGGCCACTAACCCCTTCCTTTCTTTCTATAATTTAATACAGATGGTTTAAAATGTTGTCTTTGAAATTTTTAAAAAGCCTTGTTATTTTTGATACAGTTTTTGAAAGAAAGGCGCCAATGTTAACTGAAAAATTTATAGACAAACATGTCCTACTAAATTTTCAATGACTAAAATCTGAAGAAAATAAAATCTGCCTTTTTAGTTTCTTTATTGATATAATTTATAACATTCTTTAAAGAAGCTTGTTATTTTGATACAGAGTAATAAACAACCTTAACATATTTTGTGCATTTGTTATAGAACTATAGTCATTTACGAACCTAAAATAGAAACAAAAATGAGATACTGTATTTGTGATATAATCTTGAACTATTCGTCTATTTCGTTCTGATTATGATCTCAAAAATTCTTTTATTTACCCTCTGTGAATACACATAAATATAACTTAGCACACCGCGTCCATAGATAACATCAGTCAATGACTTAATTGCAACGGATTTGATATCGTTAAAGTCAAATGTCATCTTTATCTGATGACTATAATATAAAGACGACAATGGAAACTTCTATCTATTTGCACGATATGTTTCGTTAAAGGCGGAAATTAAATTAATAAATAAATAAATGACTTTGCATTTACAAGATCAACACGTAATCCAAAATAGCCGTTTTTATACATTAATGAATTTATCAAATTCCTAAATCAAAAGCTAAAATACATCAAATGAACGTAAAACAACTTTTGTAATTAAACTTGGTTTCCCATATAGTTTCATATTTATAAGTGTTCACGTATTTACCGACATAACACAAGTAATTGACATTATATCAATACTCAGACTCATTTTAAAAAGGGGTCTAGTACAATTTATATAATTAGGTCATTGTATGGGTTTAATATTCGGTAATAATCCATTAATATGATGAATGAAATGGAATAAGTTTTTCACAGTCTTTTATTACGACTATTCCCATCCATTTCATTGATCTTAAACTAATAAAACATAAGCAATGAAATGTATATCATTAACTGAGATGTAAAGTGTTTGTAACACTGCTAATGACATTGATTGATAATGCTTTTATAAGCTTATATAAGAAAAAATTGCATGAATACGTTCATGAATGCGACATATCTTAAACATAACTCAAACTAACTGTATCGGACGTATCATGAATCTTTATAATAGACTATACATTTAAACGTCGTGATTCAATTTGGATTATCTTTCGTAGCCTAGATAAATGTATTTTGTATATAAACCCTATTTCACTGTCACTTCTATAATTAACCATCGGAATAATGGAGTAGGCCGCCGTATTTACTTGTTGATATGCACACATGTTTATTGATAAATCCACAATTGTTCAAAATGAAACAACGAATTTGTTCCTTGTGTTATGTATTTGATAAGTTATAATTATAATATAGCTGTAGAGTAGCTGCCGTTCATTATGTTCGTTATTTGGGACCTTTTGTGTGTGGAACAAAAAAACAGATAGTTGATGTGAATTAAACTAGGACATTCTTTTTCCGCTTTGTAACAACACTGTGAAACTATTGAAAAAATCTAAATTTAATTATCCTTAGCGCAGACTCAAAGATGTATATAATAATGTGTTACACTTTACCTCCAAGGTGAATCCACATGTATTGCATCATACTTGCAAAGGTATACCGATTTCTAAAAATTGCTATGCAGAACCTGTATACCCATTTGATGCAAAACAAAGAGAGTTCATGCATAAGAGCTCAAGACAATGTACAAATTCAATATGCAATACATTTCTGCGATTTTCTATAAGTTCTCTAAACGCATTGAGGTAATTTTCAAGGATGAACACGTTAAAGCTGAATGTTTTTATTGTTACGTGAACACTTACAATTTGGATACTCTTGCATTTTAAAGCAGTTTTGAGATAGGTGTATATATTTCATATTGTGACTATTTTATGCATGTCTGTTTGGTTCACGCATCGTTGTAAATGTAATGGAATTTGATGCCACTGTCATACAGGTGAGAGGTTTAGCGCTATAAAACCAGGTTCAATCCACCATTTTCTAAATGTTAAAATGCCTGTACCAAGTCAGGAATATGACAGTTGTCGTCCATTCGTTTTATGTGTTTTATCATTTGATTTTTCCAATCAAAAGGGGACTTTCCGTTTTGAATTTTCCTCGGAGTTCAGTGTTTTAGTGATTTTACTTTTTTTCCACTATTGACAAAGACGGAGTAATGGGTAGGAACTACTTTGTTTCAAATATGTACTACTTTCTTGTATTTTCTTTCTGACCCGGCCCAAGTAAGGGATTCTGTTCCTTTACTACAAACACTTAAAACAACAGAAAAAATAGCAACTGTTAACATGTTTAATCGTCCAAGGTACCTGACAATATGCATCTTTTAGCATCCTTTGGAATTGCAACCACAGATAATGAACTTGATCTTCCATCACTGCATTGGATACCTAAACTGCATAAGTGTCCTTACAATGAACGGTATATTGAAATAATAAACATCTATTGTATCAGCTATCAAAGACGGGCTTCACAGTTATTGTGAAACTGCCTATGTTAGAGGTGACGTGAATCATATGTAGATACTTAAAAATTCCAAAGATCTTTTAGAGTACATACAATCTAACTCTCTTTCATTTTGTAATAGTATTAAAACATTTGACTTTTCTACACTATATACAAGTATTCCACATTCCAAACTATACGAAAAATTGAAAAAGTTGGTATTGCTTTGATTCATAAAAAAATGGCCAACGAAAACACAAGTATCTTTTCTTAGGAAGGGATAAATCCTACTTTGTAAAGGATCATTCTGATTCAAACAAAAAATTCTCTGAAAGTGACATTATTAAGATGCTTAATTTTTTGATTGACAACATATTTGTTACGTTCGTAGGACGTGTTTTTCAACAGACTATCGGCATTCCAATGGTAACGAATTGAGCCCTTCTTCTTGCCGACTTGTCTCTTAATTATTATGAGGCTGACTTCATACAGGAATTTCTTAGGAAGAAAGATAAAAAGTTAGGAATATCCTTTAACTTTACTTTCCGCTATATAAATGGTGTTCTTTCACTAAATAATTCAAAATTTGGTGACTATGTCGAATGCATCTATCCCATTGAACTAGAGATAAAGTATACAACAGATACAGTTAAGTCGGCCTCTTATCTTGACTTAAATCTAGAAATTGACAATGAGGGTCGATTAAAAACAAAACTTTATGACAAAAGAGATGATTTCAGCTTTCCAATTGTGAACTTTCTATTTCTAGGTAGCAAACTTCCAGCAGCACCTGCATACGGTGTACATATCTCCCAACTGATACGATAGTCCCGTGCTTGCATTTCCTATCATAATTTACCTAAGAATTTATACTGGCTGAGATATGTATTTTATTTTAATTTACTAATGTTCCGTTCCTGGAATTCTCTAAATGCATTTATCTTTGACGCTATTTGTTTTCTAGAATCGACTCACTACTTACATATCCTAAATATAAACCATTCGTAATGTCCACTGTTGAAGATTACCAATGATGAGTACAACTTAATAAAACGAATGCAGTTAGTTTAAAGTTTTATAATCATAAGACATGTTAACAATACAATATACATTATAATTATCAGATATTGTATTTATCAATCATGGTGCCCAACATTTGAGCTTTACAATACAATGAATTACAAAATAAAGCGCAGTAATTGATTAGAATGACCAGCGTGATTACAGTATCTGTAAGGCTTTTTTACCTCAAGAATAGAGTACCTTAGCTATATTTGGGATAACTTTGAGGAATTTTTGGTCCTCAATGCTCTTCAACTCTGTACTTTATTTTGCCTTTAAAACATTTTTGACACTGATGAGTCTTTAGTAGACTAAACGCGCGTCTGGCGTAAATATGAAATGTTGAATCCTGGTATCTATGATGAGTTTATTTTACGAAACATGTTAACACTATAAAACAAAGTAATGAAATATGAAAAACAATGTCATTGATAAAACATAAGTAATTTGGAAGCCACTGTGATTTGAAAGAGGCATTCCATAAACAATTTGTAGACCAAGGACTATGGGACACAACTGTCAATTAACTTGTTTATATTTATATTTATCAAACTATATAGATATTTCTAGAATTTTTTTTAGTTCTTAATCAAGTGAGTGAAATAAATAAGATATTTCAGGTAGCAAACGAATTTGCAGATGACAAAAATAAAACTAAGTTCATCTCATCAGGTGGCTTCCCTTTTTTTTATTAAGCATTTAAAGTAGACTGATGTTGTAATCTTGTATTGTTCAGAACAGGCCTTTTTTAAAAAGGAAGTGCGGTTAATTACGTTTTACATAACTTACACGTGTGTGTATCGATGGGAAAACATATTATATGTTAGTATATAATTGAATGTCAATGTTATCAACACTATCGTTTATTAAGGCGAACTAATATATACCATGGTAATCTTTAAACCGTTGTAAACTTTGTGTATTCCATCTTCACTTTTTGGAAATATTTCATTTTATTATTTCAAATGACAGTCTAGTCGTTTCAGTCAGTATTTAAAACATCAGTATTCATGTAATATCAATACACAGGTTTTTTTTTTATTAAATGATTATCACATGTATGGATCTAAGTTATCTGAAAGTTTTATGGCACTTGGAGGACTATACATGGTCTTAGTTATGCAATATTTTTTTTTTATTTTAAAACTTAACAAGTTTGTTAAATTGTATCGTGTTTAAAAATTCCGAGGGCCTTCTTTATTTCTCTTTCGGAATTGTTGTGACCTCCACTACACCTCACTTATTCCATTTCATCCATGACGTTTATCGGTTTTTCTTCTTAAATTCGAAATGCATGTAAGTGATCGGGCTGGCAAATCATTAAGGAACTAACTGTCCATAGGTTAATCACCAAGGAAAAAAACTGTCCATCGATAGATATTCTAACCATTTGATAATGAATTAAGGCTGCAGTTGTAGATTACCAATGTTGCAATTTCACAAATAAGTCAGAAAATGTCATAGTTGATTAAATAATTACTATATCAACATCTTTATCTATTGAAAAAAGTATGGGTAAATTATCCATACGTTATTGATTTTAAATTTATTAGTTCACTACTGATATACAATAGTTCTTTCAGTAACTTTTTTTCCCTTTTTTTATTTTTGCATATAAGTTCAATCAATCGCAACTTATTTAACTGTCATCTCTCGTTGACATAGTATAACATGTTGGACATGACACTAATTTTTCCCTTTTTTACGACTCAGGTGGACGGACCTAAAATTAAATAAAAGAAACACATAATTATGATTTTCATCGACTATGTCATTTATCTAGAATGAGTCAAGCGAAACCAGTAAGTTCAGATTTGGAAACGTTGAGATAATTAATCACCAAATAGTAACAAAATGTCATAATACTAAGTATAGTGGATATTCGTGGAGTTTAGATTGTATGATGTGTATGTAGTTTGATACTGTATATCTTATTCTGTTGTGTTTATTGTTTTGTATATTAAATGATTAAATCACGCCGTTAGTTTGGGTTTGTTTTCGTTTTACATTATTTTGTAATGTTTGGGCTTTATTATCTAATAATGCAGTACGGGGTCTGCTTATTGTAAACGGCCATACACGTATGTTACCTGTAACTTGTTAACTTACTGTCATTTGTACTCGTACTGCATCATTTGTTAATGGTAATAAGCTGACAATACCGAAGATATTACCGTCCTAAAATTAAATAGACTGTTAAAAAAGAGGAATTCAAACAGCAACGGACAAGAGTAAAACAGATTGTTTTTTGTTGTGGGTAAACATTTTTGTGGATTTAGGAAATCATAAATGTTCGTTGATATTTGATTTCGTGGTAATATCTGCCTAAAAGCATATAGAAAACATATTCAACCTTGAATAAGTGGTTATCCCCTAGGCACGAAACACACGAACATTAGTATCCAACGAATTAAAATTATACACAGTGTATGAATGATCTATCTTTTGGAATGCCCCCAAAATACATGTAGATAATTTGGAAATGTGAGAAGTAAAAAGGCCCAAAATGAGATTGTTTAATTACTTTTCTAGTTTATGAATAGGTGTATATACAAGCACAAAGATAAAAAAAAAAAACCAAACAAGAACAATTGGTAGTTTTTAAAATTCCAAATAAAAGGCTACATACAAAATTCATCAGGTTTTTGTATAAAAATACCGTTAATCGTTCAACGTATAGTTCTCGTTATACGATTCCGCGTCTGGCTGCATATTGTCGAATCTATAACATAGGTACAACATTGGATTGACTACAAATCAAAGGCAAGATATGTCAGTTTAATATTTCCGGATGACGTGACTTTTTAAGTATAAAAGTTACCTTTAATTTTAAATTTAAGTTTAATTGTGTTTACCGTTGTAAAATTATAGAAAACAATGTTAGCATATTGATAAATCCCACAAAAAACAGCACTACTGAAGAATTTATCATTCTTTATTTTACATGTGTTGTGTTTACTTCCATAATATATGTCCATGTTATGTTGCTTAATATACGATCTTTACATTCAACCTTCACGTCAATCAGGTACTGGCGGTGCTGCATCAAACTCAGTTGAGATGTATTAAAATGAAAAATGAATAATTAAAGTATCGATGTACTCTTAGATTGTTTTCTTCATTCCTTTGTGTTTTTCACGGATTATAAAAAAAAGTAAATTTCTGGAAAGTAAATAAAACAAAATAAAAAATTTCGAACACTGATATTTTGTGAATTATATTGATTTTTTGAACATATTCATTACAGTACTATTCAATTAAACAGTATTAACGAGTCCTCTCGGTTAAATATGAAATAGCATGCATGAATTTGAATACATAGAGGACACAGTGATATATTTGTTAGAATGATACAATATTAAAATTTTGGGTAGAATTAAGTACCTCTTGATTGTGTCTTTTAATTTCATTATTAGCAATTTCAGTCGTAGAAAAGGTTACTTGCTAATTAAAACTATTATTATTTAAATTTGTAACGCAAACAACGACAGATAAATGACGTAAGTCAACGAAATTTGAAAAATAAAGTTAATAAATGAAAAAGATAACTGAGTATTTTATTCAACAACAACAAATATCAATATGAATAAATTTCATCAGTGAAGACAATACAAACCTATAGATAAATGTTGTATTGTAACTTATAAAGTAATAGCATTGCATAAGCAATGGATATGGAATGCATAGAAGCTACGTTAGGATGAAACTACACATGTGCATTTGGTTAGTCTACACAACAAGACATATATATATATATATATATATACTAAATAAAAAGCTTAATATATGAAAAAATTAGGAAGCAACTAGCAAATCAAAATAAACGATATAATCACATGTAAGAAAATAATAAATCATAATTTTAAAAGTATGACATAATACGTAATGTTTTCAAATAACTGTATGGTTGACTTCAATTGTATAGTACTAGTGATTTAGTTATGGCCCTTAACAACTGAGTCGAAACGGATTCCTTTTTTAAACGATTTTCTTTGTAAAATATGATGTTGAGTTTGTTACGTTTATTGCATATAATCAAAACATTTTTGAACCACAAAAAGCATCCATACATTACTACACTTGTTTATTGAAATTACATACATTATCTAAATAATGTTCTTGTGTTAATATATATTTTTTTTAAAAAGTAAATACTAAAAAATATAAAAAAGCATGTGCAGCGATGAAAAATAATAATCTAAATTATATGTAAGTAAAGCACAAAAGACGTTATGTATAACAATAACATTAATCATGTAAACACTATTTTGTTTTATTGATGTTTAACTGCCTGTATGTATTTGGTAACAATTGTTAGTCACCAGATGATTCTCTTGAAAGTACTGACTAACTTTATAAACGTATTTACATGCATACATACTTTCAAGTAATGACACTTAACAATTATTATTCGGAAATTGTAAACTATGAATTGTGTAGATCAAATAATGTAGATGTAAAAGATATCACGTCGATCTCTTCCATTATACACCCACCTACATTGCATATATTCGGATTTAAAAGACTAGGAAAGTGTAAAATTATAACAAATGTATGCAATTATTGATATAGTTGTATCATAATTAATACTATTTTATAAATATTATATAATAAAATACGTCTCTTCATGAAATAGCTTTTTGTAAAACATTTTTTTAGAAATAATTTTTTACATACCTGTCTGATTAAACACAAATATACTGTCAATCCTACTGGTATCGTTATACAGAACAGTCGGCGTGGATCCTGGTGTTTTAGCCACCATTAATAATTGTTTATTATCAGCATAAAAAACATTGCTTCCAAGGACACCAATAGCATATTTGTTGTTAGCAGAATTTGTCGAAAGAATTGTTTTTACATCAGATCCATTAAATGTAGCTGATTTCATGTCACCATTGTCATGTCTAATCCAATACAGTCTTTGTTCGGCAGTGTCTACAATTTTGGAAGCAAATGTTTGAAAGTTTGTATCCCTACGGAAACGCATTGTCAACGTCATAAACAAGGTGATATACGATAATTGACGGTATGTCACATATGAATATACAGTCAATGCAATTTGACTGCTCAAAGAGCACAGCTACAGTATATATCAAATCTATATGTAACTGTATCGAAGTTTTGTTTGTTTTCAATCTGGTGTTAACTTTACGACTGATGTACTCCGGTGAACAGTGAAGTAGTGACCAAAGAAATGTTTACAATTGTTTTTAATGTTGTTTCAAATGTAAAACAAACATCATTTAATCAGCCTTATTATGCTCCATACGAAAAATAAACATCGCCATCTTATTTTTATGTTTCTCTGTATTTTAACAACAAGAACAAATCTTAAAAGAGACTGTGTAATACCTTCAAGTACGTTAAAAACAGCAGAGCTTTTATTGCGGATTTAATTTGTTACCGACATTTGTATGAGATAATTCTACTTTTCTATCAGCATAACTGCTTGCGTTGAGGCAGGCTTGTTCGTCCATTGTTGGTTCTGGGTTTTTTTTAAATTAACATATTATACAGATAGATAGACAGGTGGACTGTTACATTTTAGCAACACTACAACAAAGCTAACTCATAACAACGTACCTATGTCCATGCAATACACAGTTGATGATACAAAGTTAACAATCGTCTCTTTTTCAGTTAAATCAAATCTAGACTTCAATATTCCTATATTTCTCTCAACTATATACATCCATCTGAAAGTAAAATCTAAGTTTTGGCATCTAAAACATTGACGTTGAAGGTCCAGTTTGTGTTTGTATACATATGTGGTGTTATTTTATTTGTAAACAATTATCAGTTATGTGGACAATGCCATATAAGGATTATGATAATCGAAACATTCGATGACCACTTTAATAAACGCAACAATAGTATACCGCTGTGCAAAAGTCATAAATCGATTAAGAGAAAACAAATCTAGGTTATAAACTAAAACCGAGGGAAACATATCAGCTATAAGATGAAAACAATGGAACTACAGAAAAGTTGAACTGCAACATAAACACAGACTTTAAATCATACATTATTGTGCTTACATTTTGATTCTAAGAGAAAAACAACTTCTGTTGTATGTTGCAAAGCGTCATCGACAAAAAACGTGATTTTTTAACCTTAGAGAGACATATTATTTAACATAAAATGCTATCTTTGAGGAGCTAGCTTTTACACCCGAAACAAAAAATAGAGGCTTAATTTTTATATTGAGTGCTACTGTTGTGCTAGATGTCATGAAGACAAAATATTCTATATCTCAATGACTCTTGATTCCAATGAATATTTGTATTAGCAATACGAGAATTAACTCTGATAATATCATTGCATTGTTGATTCCACAGTAACCATGGTAACTTATAAAATACATGAAAAATTCAAATACCGTTTTATGCATGTTACATCAAAAGAATATATTTAATGGAAACCAAAGCAATGAATTTGCAGGACATATATTAAGGCTATTTCTATAAATATTTAATTTCGTAATAGAATGTGCATACCACTTTATATACCAGAAAATTCACGTCAAACATGTATAACAAACTCAAATGTGCATGTTATATCACTTAAATAGAATAGACTTATATAGGTTTAACATAATCTAAGAGGTTTTTTCTAGTATATGGGTCTTGATTAGGCCCCTTTATACATTATTCAATTCGTTTTCTGATAATCAATGTAATCATTTCCATCACATTGAATCCACATGCAGTAATTGGAATGTTCTATTGTTAGTTTTGTGATACAGTATTTTCCAATTGATTTTGGTGTTGTTCCGTACTGATATGCGAGATAATGATAATGATAGGCATGTACTTATAACACAATACTCCAATTTTTTACGACGATCAGATATTTTCTAAGTAATCGATTTCTTTATATCAACGTGTGTTATTGTGCTATTTAGAGAAATCAACTATTCGTGTGCATTAGATAGATACTGTATGCTCTAAAAAAAAACTAAATACAAGTTTATACAGAAACATAACTTATAAATACAGATACAATAGTTCAGGTAAACGGATACAGTAAGATATTTTGAAAGTACAAAATTATAATAGCATATTACATGTTTAGTAACATGTATAATTAAAGATCGACCTCAATAGAAATTTTAAAAAAGATCATTAAGATGCTTATGCCACTACATTCACATGGAAGGACACACAATATTTTTTATTAATACACTTAAACAAATATTTTTCTTGTGACAGATTTTTTTAATTATTAAATAATGCGAAAAATGTAATACTATTTGGACTATTTGAAAATTAAGTTTGTAGAAATAATTGTCTTTCGTTCTTAAAATGCGAACAGAAAAACAAATAATGAAATTCGTCGCCTTTCTCACTGGAACTACACAACTCACATAACCTTTATTTTTTGGCAATAATTTGCCATCTCCACTTTTGTATAGGTACCGCATGGGTAATGTACAAATATTTGTCTTCAGGAATATTCAGATAGTTCAAACATTAGATTGGTTCTAAAGACTTCAAAATGAAAGTTGTCGTTTTGGAGAAAAAATTACGACAGGAATCATCATCCAAATGTATAAGACACATGTAGTTATACCAACGTTCATTGTTTGCAACTGTCCTATTTCAAAAAAGACTGATTTTTTAGAAAGATTGGGGAGTTACATGTTAGGCCCATACCGAGGGAATTTGTTACCGGAATCAAAACAAAAACAATGTATGCAAACTATCTTAACATTGCTAATTGCAATAGGTAAAACCTGTTATTGTTCATGGGTAGTTTTGCGGTGTTTACCTAAATTATACCATGTCCCGTGAGGTTAAACAATGTTAAAACCGAGGCTTTCAGCAAAAGCTATGGTATAATTTACAAAACACCGCAAAACTGTTCAATAGATATGAAATATATTCAAGGTATTATGATCTTACAGAATGTCTTGTTATTTTGTTGTTTGTGGCATAGGATTGATAAAAGGTGAAAAAAAGCTGGGATTTTCAGTTCGAACTTAATTCAGATAGTAACCTTTATATATTTTTTGTTACAATCAACATGGATTTTCATAAAACTGTTCAGCTGTCTCAATTATATATTGAACCTATTCTAGAAGACTGAAATATCTATATGTTATTAGTAACAAACATCAATAACTATGTTTTATTCGTTAAGACCATTGTTTGATTTCGTTACTAAACGATAGCAAAGGCTCGATATACACTCAACTAGTGCTTTCGTTCAAGTTTATAAACACCACCACATTTTTAAATATATATTATGTATACAAACACAAACTGGACCTTCAACTTCAATGTTTTCAGATGGATGTATATATTTGAGAGAAATATAGGAATATTGAAATCTATGTTTGATTTACCTAAGCATAAGACGATCGTTAACAAATTTTAATTGATTGGGGACTTTCCTTTTTGAATTTTCCTTGGAGGTCAGTATTTTTGTGATTTTCCTTTTTTCAGCCGTACTCATTTACAAATGTGTATCAGTCCTCCATTAATTGATATTCGTATTTGCAGTAATGATATTTTTCATTGTATTGATGCACCTGTGTATTTGTCTTCACTCTAACAAACAGTGTATGCATACTATTTATTTAAATGGTTCTATGTCAAAAGACGAAAGATAACGATTTGACTATTATGATATTGCTGTCTAAAGTAAAACCAAAAAACAAAAGTATACGTGTAGTTTTGTTAACAGCAGTATTCATCATTGTTTAATTCCTAGAAACATCAAACGTAATACCTGTTTGTAAGATCTAGTCGTATCACAAAAGGATAATTTAGACTTGATAACACAATGACATTGCTTCCATCCATATTGCATCTTAAGAGGTTCTGTGCAAATTCAGCAACCCAGTAGATATGATCATTAGTTGAATCAACTGCTATTCCTGATGGATATGGTAATGACTGGATAACTCTTTGTAATGTTCTATTCTTTGACGGATATGCAAATCTATATAATCATAAAAGTTATTTACAGTAATTATATTCATTCATGTATGTAATACCAAAAACTCCCCACTGTCTGGTTTATATTTCACACACACAATATACTGAATATGTTAAATCAGGATAGTGGAATAGGGTAAATGATATGCAATGACGAATATATGTTTTTTGTAAACAAATACATGTGGATTGTGCCACTAATTTGAACGATTGTATGAACATATATGTATAACTGTATCAATGTTGGCTGCAAATCATAGACGAGAAAGTTTCCAGTGCTAGTATAACTGATAGATTATAAGCTTATGGAGTCAAAGTATCCATTGTGTTCCTTTTTCTGAATCTGCTAATGTAATCTTTAATGTCAAACCTATTTAAAACTATTATTGTATGTATGTAAGTCATATGGTCATAATTCGAGGATATTTAATAGTTGGTGATGTTTTAAGAAAATGTGGGTTTTTTTTATCTTAAGGACAACATACAAACTAGACTGCAAAATTGAAGATATTCTTTTGAGTATTAGTTTTATTGTATTTAGTAGTTTTGTTAGTAGTCGTTATAACAGAATTAGATCTAGTATTCGATCTATTGTATTTTTGTTTATTATTCGTAGTACTGCAACTGATCTTGAAAAAGACGCTTAGTTAACGAGTTTAATGTTCCGGAATAACACACGGCTGCAAATTGTTTTAAATAATATAATGATATCTTTTTTGTAATTTCTGTCTGGTCGTAAAAGGTTAACATTTTTCTATTTTAGACATTTAGTAGGGTACCACTCAGTTTACGGTTTTGGGTAATCACCTTAAAATCCAAAAACACAATTATTTTATTAAGTTTCCAGCCTTATTCGTGAATATTTTCTATGCACATATCATCAAGGATCATTTGAATGATTGAGACATAAATATAAAACCATCCCCGAGTCAAATTTTCAAATTTAAAGTTGGCAGTTTTTTTATATTGAAATTTAACGCATTTTTCTTTGAAAACAAGAAAAGAAATGTTTCAAAAACAGTATTTGAAAAACTCAAAAATAAAAACATCACTCAAACCTTTTTTTATTACGGACATTTCATATCCATCATTCAGCTTCATCATTTATGAGATAACTGTATTGTAATTTAAGCTTGGCCTTTGTAAAACGTAGATTTTTTTTAGATATTTGCGACAGTAAATTCAAGTTTTACGAAAGCCAAGTTAAAATACAATACAGTTATCTCAATTTTAATGCATCATATTGAAATAAATACCATTTAACAAATATTTTGGCGTAAAATGACATAATTTAAATATCCGCGAAACTTATGCATTGTCTTTAGCAACTAATCAATGTGACGTCATATGTCTACTCACGATGTCAAACATAAACCTCTAGACGTATGTATACCTTTCGAACGCTTCAGAATTGTTTTAACGTTGTAAACATTTTGAGGCTCAAAATGTGACTTACATGTTTATTTTGTGAGAAATTACATACAAAAAAAAATTGGAATTCAAAATGGTGGCCTTCAAAATATTTGTCAACGTCCAATGAAAATTATCGTTACTAACGAATTGCATTAGAAATATGCTGCTTCTCAATGAATTTGATAGTTTCGATGTGATTATGTACATTTCCTTGGATAAGTTAATACATTTTTAGTTTTTTTAAGAGTGATTTGATTATATATTGTAATTGTTTCGTGTACTTTTTGTAAATAAGTTTGTTGATTAAATTTTGACTTCTTATAAAAGTTAATAAAATCCTTCGGATGAGATGTTTTTTTCGATAATGACTAGTTATGGAAGTTCTTTAAAGTTTACTCATAAAAATCCCAAAAAGAGATTCTGTGTAAAGATACATTGTATGCCTATTTTCAACTTCAGAACAATTAATATGCATGCAAGAGTTCTGGAAAAAAGGTACTACATGTATTGAAATTTCACAGAAATGTGGTGTGTGATGCTACAACTAACTTGATTCTGATTTCAAAGAACGAAATGGTTGTAAATCATCAGTGATATTAAAGTAATAACACCAGAAGGCAAAATTGTAGCGTCTTTAAATTATAAACAACAAAAAGCCAATTATGTGATAATTCTGATTCTGATGTATCATCACAACCTGATAATTTCATACGATCTCTGCTAGTTGTAGTTTGGATATGAAAACATGTTTCTGGTGTAAAAACAAAACTTAAAAAAAAGAAACAACACAAAATTGAGTACCCGGGACGCGTGGACAGTCTTTTGAGGTTTGCTAATTTGAGTTATCATTTATCCGTGGTAAAGATAATTGCGAGTACATATTTATTTTTAAATGCAGTCCTCCTTTCAGCATGCATTACCAAGTACTTATTGCAGTCAACATCTGCGCAATCAGCTACTGAAGAATTAGAATATGAACTTGCTTTCAACTCATTGATAACGATTGTTAATGATGATATGTTCTTCAACAATAAGGCCTTTGTTATGTAGCACAGACTCGACAAGAATGTTTCTGACAATGTCTGATGCTTAGAGGAACAATTAATTTAATCTGCCGCTAGAGCTCTTGAAAGCTATGTCCTCGTCTGGTGCTTCTAAAAATAAATGCATGCATCGCTTACTTCAGTTTTTGTGTTAGTTAATTGATAAAAAAATCACACAAAGGCACTTCTGAACCGTATGTTGTCACTAAGGATAAAAATTCTTAATTCTTTGGCATTGTTTCAAAACTCCAAGGTGTTTTTTTAATACAAAAAGGTGCAGACAATATAGTCATCAGCACGGGTATAATTAATAGTAAAGAACGTTTTATTCCATAACACGAGCAGATTTTCAGGTTTGTCAATTCACAATCGGTTCCAGTTTGCATCAGATAAAAGTGAAGAGAGTTCAAAAGAACACTTTTCAACTGACTGACAGTAGATCCTGTTTCATTATACCAAAGGTAAGAGGTGTCCTGTTCATGTTCCGAATGCTTTCAAAAACATTTCAAATTGTGCTGAAAAATGGTAATTTTGGGTTCCATGTGAAAATATATCAGACATTTTCCTGTTTAGTCAGAAACGTTTGACAATCAAGGTATTCCATTTTAGGCCTGATATACAAACTATCTTTCTGACTCCAGGCTTGAATTTCTGGCCTAGAAGACAAAACATGGACCAACCCCAACCTTTTGCACGGGAATGATACCTGCAAAGATAAATCTTTGTGCTCAAAAGCTGTGTTTGCTTTTAACAAACTCTGTCCGGCACCGAACTTTTTTGTTTCAAGAAAGTGAAGCTTATTGTAATGCTAATACGTGTACTGAATCTGCATACAATGACGAGGTTATTGATTCATATCCATATTTAAGAAAAACTAGAGTTATTGTATGTAGCTTTAAATAGACAAGTTATATAATGGTCTTGACCGATTTTAAATTACAATATTAGCAAATTGGCATAACATAGTATTTTTCAGTACTTCCATAAAAAAAAGTCTACACGTTTTTCTTAGGGTAGTCCCACTAAGATATTGATAAACCAAACTGAGTTTGTTTGACACTGAACCAACCGCTACATCAATGCAAGTCACACCTATGTTTTTTTTTAAATCTCACATCCGACTCGGTTGACTATGGTATTTGTTATGTAATAACTGATCTGTCCGGACTTTGCAAATACACAATATTTATGTATCTGTAAATATCTTCTAATTTTCTCAAAATACACAACGCAAAATTAAAAACACTGTTTTAGTGCTCAAATCTTGTTTTTTTTTTTCATAATAAGAAAAGATATTGAAATAATTTGAGAAACTTTTGTTTAATAGTTCATAAAATAATTCTGTAATACCATTGTATACTGTACTGAACCCTTATAAGCTATATGAAAGTAACTGGATGTGAAAAGGTCAAGGCAACTTCTACTTCTGCTATGCTATAAATGGGAATAAATCTGAAGGAACCAGATCAACGCCATTTTGAAATTGCAGCTCTTCATATCAAAAATAAAATTTGTCGTTTTAACATACTTTGCATTATATGCTACTGATTAAACTGTTTCTGTAGCATTCTAATGAATATATATCAGAAAATTTCTCTTTTTGTCCATGTGGTTGAAACAATGTACTATATAGGTGTATATGTCTGACCTTTGACCCAAATTTCACTCCGAAATTTTACGACCAAACTTTTCTCATTGTACACGTTTTCCTCTTTCCATCGATATATAACTAGATGTGTGTTCTAGTGGAACATTACAGTTTAAAAAAAGACCTCTGGATGCAGTATTATAGGTCTTTCCACTTTCCTTGTAAGACCTTTTGGTTTTGTTCTGACTATGTATTTCCACTTTTCCGTGACGATTTATCATCGATTCTGGCGTTTATATGAACGTTTATGTTAAATTTGGATATTAACATGAGAAAAAGGAAGTCGCATCTGTTGTTTCTTTAAATTCTAGTTCTGTAAAATATATGTCGTGTACATGTTACTATTTTGTACAGGTTATTACCTGTACAAACATTTTATACAAGTAATTACTTGTATGAAGCCATCATACAGGTTATTACTTATACAAAAACAATTGTACAAGTAATTACTAGTACACATTTAACTGAGAAAAGGATAATAACTTGTACAAATCACTATTCTACTTTGACCTATGTCATGTAAGTGATGTTCTTAACACATTGTTTCGTATTAAACAAATATTCTATGTATAAAACCAAAGGGTGCATCAAAGAGGGACGGAAGATACCAGAGGGACAGTCAAACTCATAGATCAAAAATAAAGGCCATGGCTAAAAATGAGAAAGACAAACAGACAAACAATAGTACACATGTCAAAACATAGAAAACTAAAAAATAAGCAAATATTCAACATGTGTGTACTTTTTGTTTATCAAATATATGAGAAAAACTTTTTTAAAAGTCAAAACGAAAGTGAAAGATGCAAAACAGTGTAGAAACAAAATAGCATGATGCAATGATTAATGTTGGCATGCCAATAACTTTTCTTATAATTCGACATTCACACAGAATATTATTGATGTAAAGGCGGTAAAATTAGAAAAAGACAGCACATAAAAGATATTTCTTCCGCTGTATGTTGTTTTGCATGTAGCAGAAATCGAAAAACTCATTTGCAAAGGAGACGAAATTATGTTTTGAAGTACAATTAATAGAACGAGGTCCGAATGACTGTAGAAATATCAAAAGAGTTGTGCTGAAAATTGCCTAAAAATGGATACAAAATAGAAACAACAGTTGGAATTATGATTGATTAAATGGGACAAAATCAATGGGAAAGATTCAGAGTCAATGTTGGAAATACCAGAGAACACCAATTTTAACGAGATGAAAGCATCTTACAATTGCTTACTTTAAGTGGTGACCATGGCCATGATCACTGCAGTTGTCAAAGCGGTTGTAAGACAGGAACATGTAAATGTAAAAGGTTGAGCTTATTGTGTTGTTCCAGATGTCATGAGTCCTTGTCTTGTGTTAACCAATAGGTTATTTGGTTTATCAAGCTTTAATTTTGTTTCCAATATATAATATTAATTATGCAACTTTTTATCATGATTTATGTCTGAAACAAATGGAAAATGAATGGTAAAAGGGTTTTATTTTATTCTTGATTTCAACGAATTTGGCACTTTGCACCAGTAGTCTGTATGGGACACGAGTTATTTAGCTTAATTTGATCAAGGTGTCAGGTAACCTTATGTTGTTACTTTGTGTCCGTTGTTGTTTTTTGTAATCTTCAAACATTTAAAAAAATATCATTGATTGAAAAGAAAAGAAAAACAAACCCAGGATAGATTTTAAAACATACGCTGAATGATAAGAATAAATTGAAAAAGAAAGAATAAATAAATACTCAACAATTGACAAAAATCTGAAGACTTACAAACCAAAGGAGTCTGTGAATAAAACATTAAAAGCAATAGAAGAAACAAATAGAATCCAAATATATTGTGTTGTACAAGTTATTATCTTTTTCTCACCAAAAAATGTACAAGTTATTACTGGTACAATTATATTTGTACAAGAAATAACTTGTATGATAGCATACTACAAGTAATTGCCAGTACAAAGATTTTGTACAAGTAATAACCTGTACAAAATAATAAAATATACACGACATATAAATGGAACCCAATCAGAAAAGTTTGGATTGTTAATGGAAAGAACATAATCAATGTATCTGAATGTGATCGGATATTATATAAGCTGGCTTCTTTGATATTCTTGTTTTGACAAGTGTTCAACATATTTCCGACTCATATGAAAATAAGAAGAGGTCATCAATTACAGGCACAGAGTTTTTTCCCATAAAAACTCCAAATTCAACAAATATGTTGTCAATAAGAAACCTTCAGCATACCCATATGCTCCTCTGTGTAGCAAGTTTTACATTTTTGTTCACTAGAAGGGAAAACATTATAGCGTTTGTTATCATTTTCATGTTGAAAAGTATTGTGGATTATTTCTTGTAGATCATTTATAAATTTCATTTTGGGAATGGTGGTATACAGGGTTGAAAAATCTTAAGTTTTGATAAAATAATTTCAAGAAAAATCGAGATAATAATCATCTTGAAATTCTTTATAATGTTTTAGAATCCACATACGGTAGATACCATAACATTAGTAAACAGCTTTACGGTATTTATAAAGACCCTTTTTTACTGCAGGCATACTCTATGTCAAAATAAGAACAATAATTTCGTCGAATATGCAGATACGCTGGCAATGTACCGTTGTTTGCACGGAACTTTCTGTATCCAATACAAACAAGGTAAGTTCCCCGATTTGCTGTGCAATGTAATGTCAACATTGTTGTTTAAATACATACAATGTTGACGGTCACCTCTTTTTTAATTCCACACACACAGTGAAAACGTAAGACCAGTCATGGGTTGGATTAATGCATATATAGTTGATTAAATTTTAAAAAAAAGATTACATCATTTTCAGAGTCACTAATTAAATAATGGTCACATCTGATTTCACTCAATTTCAAATTAACCCATTTGAATAATATCATCAATAAAGGTTATTAAAGCTGCACTTTTTGTAAGGGTGTTTTGTTGATATGCTATTAGATGACAACTCTAAAGTTCATCAATTTGATAATCATATTATAGCCACAAAGATGTACAACGAACATATATGAAGTTTATTTCGGTTATTGTTCATTAAACTCTATCATCATTACTTTCTTGAATAATTACTCAGAAGGTAATAAAAAAAGGTATTTTGAAAAGTAGCTGATTAAATTAAATAGCATGTAATAAGATTTTAGCCGATTAATGATAATAATTATTACGCAATAAAGTCGATCGCAGTTGATTAAGGGGGCAATAGCTACGAGATGTATGAAAAATCTAAAATAGGATTTTGTTTTGTTCATTCATTAATGACAGTAAAATAGTGAAATCTTAATTCGCTTTTTTTGACAAAATAAGCTAAGAAACATTGAAGATAAATTATTCACTTGTAAGTGAATAATTCGACCTCATTGAATCTGTATTCATGAAAACTTCAATCTAACCCCTTAGCTAGGGATGGATACGCCCGAATCGTGCGTGATCCGTCATTTAAAGGAAAAGTTATAACATGAAATCTAATAGAACTAGAAAAGTTCATTTGCACGAGTTAGCTTAATCTATTTATTTTTATATATTCATGTTTATATATATCTTATATGGCCATTAAAGGCTTTCCTAGGTCAACTTGATAGTTTATGAGATGGCGTCTGGACTAAAATACACACGAAATAAAGCCACCTAATATAAAGATAATGCACTTAAAATTGTTTAATTTAGACGTTTAATAATTGAGATTATAAAAAAATCATATATTTTCAATAATCTGCTTTAATTCAATCAAATATTCACGTGGGTGCGTGGGTGTTGCAGCCTGTAGCTCAATGCCATATTTGGCATGGCCATAGACAGCACTAGCAGCATGAATCAGAATTTGAAATTCCCGTATCAGCTTGAATAGAACTTTGGAATTCCCGTATCGGGCACTTGTTAATTTGCTGTCGACAAGAAAGCAGGTGTTGCGCAAATTAGTTAAACTATCCAAAAAGAAGATGCCTAACAAGAGAAATGTTATATGATCGCCATCAAGGGCAAGGGGGAAGAAAAGAAAAACGATCAGCAGGACAGGAGGAAAGAGAGTGCAGCATGAAAAAAATGCCCAAAAGAAAGACGGAGCTGGCCGGAGAAGAACTGCCAAGAAAACAAAAGAGGTCGGACACGTGGTGGCAGAAGTACCTGAGGAAACTACTGATATCTCATCAGGTTTAAACACATATGTGAAATATGCAGTGGCAAACACAGAAAGGCCCAATGTAATAACCGGGTCAAAGGAAGAAGTAACAAAAAAGATTAATTTTTATTCATTAGGTAATACTTCTATAAAAGTATCAGTCTTGGAAAATTATTTAGAATTCTACCCACCTAATAATGTAGCACATGAAATTATATCTGGTTTCAAATACGTTTTTTCATATAAATAGTTTGGCTCTAGGAAACCAAGGGAGAGTTCCAATTTAAAAAGTGCATTTCAGCTACCCAAAATTTTTAAAGAAAAATTAATGAAGGAAGTTAAACTTGGTCGCATTGCTGGTCCTTTCAGATACTCACCTTTCCCAGACTTCAGGTATCACCAATGGGCTAGTGCCAAAAAAGGATGGGGATTTCAGACTTATTCAACATTTATCCTATCCTGAGAATAATTCAATAAACGATTTTATTCATAAAGATCATTGTTCAGTGCAGTACAGTTCAGGGGACGAAGCAGCATGTTTGATTAATAGACACAAAACATTTGCCCGATTAAGTCAGTGTGAAGTAAAGCGGCTTTTCGTTTGTTGCCAATTGCCCCGCACGATTTTAACTTGTTGGGGATAAAATTTCAGGGTGAATATTATATTAATAAAATGCTTACTATGAGGGTCTCAAAATGTTGTGCCCTGTGGGAGAAATTTGCAAAAGCTTTGCATTGGATAATACAGCTAAAAAGCGGAAATGATGATATCCTCCATTATTTAGACGATTTTCTTTTTGTCGAGTCGAGCCAAACATCAAAAGTTGGCAATACTTCGAAGTTATTCCAAGAGATATGCAACACAATAGGTATTCCTCTTGCTACTGACAAGACTACTTTGTTGACTACATTACTTATGTTTTTGGGTATAGAATTTGATACACAGAGTTTAATCATGCGACTTCCAAATCAAAAACTTGTCAAACTCTCAAAAAAATCAGAAAAAACCTTGGACAGTTCTAAAAAAACTCTTAAAGATATGCAATCCCTTCTTGGGCTCCTTAATTTTGCTTGTAAGGTAGTTGCTTAAGGCCTCACCTTCTGTCGCAGACTCATAAATTCAACAGTTGGGGTAAGAAAATCGTATTACAAAAAACGAGTAAACAAGCAGATGAAAGCAGATTTAGAAGTTTTGTTACACTTTTTAAAACAATACAATGGTGTCACTGTAGTAACAGACAATGTATGGCCTTCAAATTTAAAATTAGAGTTGTTCGCGGATAGTGCAGGGAGTCTAAATGCGGGTATGGGATCTATTTTGCAGGTCGGTTGGCCAAAGGGATATGGCCAAAACATTGGGTTGAGACTGGAATCACAAGAGATATGACATTGTTAGAGTTGTTTCCAGTTGTAGCAGCTCTTATGTCCTTGGAATCCTATTTTGTTAACAAACCAGTTATTTTTCATGTTGATAATCAGGCGGTTGTTCAAATCTTTAATATGAAAACTAGCAAATCAAGTAGAGTTATGACTTAAGTAAGACATATGGTTTTAATGAACTTAAAAATAATACATTAGTTAAGACAATTTATATCCCTTCAAAACAAAACCAAATTGCTGATTGTCTTTCTCGTTCTCAGTTGCGGAAGTTCAAAAGCCTAGCTCCAGAAGCAGACCAGTGGCCAACCAAAATTCCAACACAGATCTGGAACATTTAAGTCAGGTGGCTGATAATATTGTCAATCAAGGTGTGTCCAAAAATACACAAACATCATACAATTTGGATCTGTCAAAACTTTGTACTTTTAGATCATCTTATAAATTGAAACAGGATTGGCCGGTGCCAATCAATGATTTGCTAAATTTATAGCTTTTTTTGTCAAAACAGGGTCTTTCAGGGCCGGGGACCATATCACCTCATATATAAGGAGTTTCATACCATCATAAAATTCAAGGGATACAGGATACTACAAAATTCTTTATAACTGGAAAGGCATTAGAAGGAATAAAAAGAATTCAAGGAGGAAAACGTAATGACATTAGAGCACCAATTACAGTGCAATTGTTATCAGATATGATAAGTTGTTTAGATAAAGTATGTAAGAATAAATATGAAGCAGTTTTTTCTGTTGCCTTCTTTGGTTTGCTAAGAGTAGGGGAAATCACTACTTCAAAATCCAAGTCTGTTATGAATGGCTACAACTTAACTCAGTAGTATACTTTATTATAATACGGTCTTCAATGCTACAGCGTAGATACTGGCATTTTGCCCCCTTGAATGCGGGTGCAATAATCGAACAGAAGAGAAAAACAGTGAAATCAGTTGTCAAAAACTTTGTAATAGAAAACGGGGGAAAGCTATTTTACATGAGAACATTAGGGCAAGTGAAGTGTCTTTATACAGAACAGATGGAACTCATTTGTCACACACTGGAAATCAGGTTTTCTTAAATAATATACAAGGGGGGGGGGGGGGTGAGGCTTTCCTACACACAACAAAATCATCTTTTCCAATGATTCATTAATGCAAATGTTGTGGAGGTGAGAACCCCAGTCAGATTTGGTAGCTGACTTGGGCCCTCGTGTGGCGGTCCAGGGAGACTGGTAGTGATTGGGGGATTATTTCACTCGGCCCTTATTCTGGGTCTGACAAGTTCTACAATTTGCAGGTTTGGAAAATGTGGTAAGTGGTAACGGTGGGGTCTACAGATGGGTAACTTTGGGACCTCCTCCACCTCATCTTATAGAGGGGAGGCCTACACCTGCCAACAGGTGGGCACAAATAACTGGAGCATTGGTAATACAAGTGTTTTCCCCGGTCACTCCCCATGGTAGGTGGTGGTGTAACCGTGTTTAACTACCAGGGGATTAATGACACTATGTCAACATAGGTCAGCTGATAGCCATTGTGTATAGGTAATAGGTAGTCACCCTGGCGCCTCAACAAAATATTATAGAATACTCTGTAGCCAAAGTAATGCCACAAAGTAAAAATGTATATTCTAGTCCAAATATGCATGGCTATTCATCTTTTTGTAAATTTTCAGTATATTCAGAGCATTTTAAAGTATTTCACATTTATACCATTTCCATGGCAACGGCAGCCCTTTTGAAAATTTCAAAGTCAAAAGTCTCATCTTAACTTGTCAGTTACCAATAATATCAAATTTCATTAAGTTAAAACCATTTTGAGAATTTTTGACATTTTTGCAGTTTCCATGGCAACCGTGGCCATTTTGGAAATTCCAACTTCAAAAGTCATATCTAGACTTGACAGTTAACAATCATATCAAGTTTCATCAATTTTGAAGCATTCTGAAATTTTTGCTCCTGTATCCATGGTAACATAGTAGTTCCAATGATTATCAAAATCATTCAAAACCTGTATATAGTGGACAACTATATTGCATAAAAATTTGATGATTTTAAGTTCAAGCATACCAAAGTTATTCACCAAACCCGGAAGTTTTTGGAGCATTTTGACCTTTTTGCATTGTTTCCATGGAAACGGCAGACATTTTGAAAATTCCAACGCCAAATTCCACATCTACCAAAGTTGCTCATCGTTATGCTAAAGTTTCAAAAAAATTGGAGCATTTCCATATTTTTGAAATGTTTGGTGTAGTTTCCATGGCAACATAGCAGTTCCAAAATGTGCCAAAATCATCCAAAACCAGTATATAGTGGGCACCTACATTGTATTAAAATCTAAAGATTTTAAGCTTAAGCATTCTCAAATAATTCACGGAACTCCAAAATTATATTTTTTCACCATTTTTCCGTTTCCATGGTGATGGCAGCCATTTTTTAGTTCCAAAGTTGCACAGACTCTGGGGAGTCAGGGTTCCGTGTTATAGTGCACCATCATTCGGATTGGTACTTTTGGCTCTGAGAAAGCCGGCGGACAAAATTAGGTGGAAGTATAATAATAATAATAATACAGAAAAAGAAACAGAGGAAAAGCAATATGTCACCCGACATTGTCGATCGGGTGACATAATTAAACTTCTGAGATCATTAATAGTAAAGGTTTATCATGGTGGGCGGAGTTTTGACCATATATGCTGAAACTTCCAGCAAGGTCACTAATGATATAACATCTCCCGTCATATCTGATGTTTGTTGCATAGGGTGTGCATTTTCTTTATATATTCAGAATTGCTGAAATGGAATGCCTTTTTACTGGTCAAAACCTAATTGATTTAGGATTAAAGGCCAATCTTGAAGGTTATCCCCATGGTACATGTGTGAATTATTTTGAAGTTAATGGGGTACAAATACCAAAAGTCTTATTTATTCAATTGTGACACATACATTTTTGTCATGAAAATGTAGTTTTAAATGAAATTAGCTCCTGCATGGGTGCTCCGATATGCCTGATTTTCACACACGTTGTTCCTTGACCAGTTATCTTCAAAACAGTGTCTCAGATTTTCAAAAACATCAATAGAACAAATTTTATACCCAATTAAATTTAGTGATCTCTTATGAATTGAGGTTGCAAACTTCATTGGAGGTTTATGAGAGAATGAAATACAATAGGAAAAATCTAAGACACGGTTTTGGAGGTCAAAATGTGCTGTACAAGAATCTATAAAATACTTTGAGCTCAGACTTTGGGATGCTATACATAACAAAGAATCTAATTTCATTCAAGTGTGACCATCACAGTATAGCAACTAATTACATAATAAGTAATTATGTAATAATTATGTCATAATGAAATTATCACCATTTGAAAGATTAATCTTTCTTTTTTCTTTTGGTACCTCATTTATAAAATTCAAAGTTGGAATGAAAAAATTACTGATTGGCGGGTGAAAAAATCTGTATTGTGCTACCTTAATAATTTAAAAAAAAATATTGATATTGACCTTAATACTTTTGTACCTGAAACTGAAATATGTAGATAAGTCGTATTGAAATGTTTACTTTTCTATCAATCAGACTTGATGATTAACAGTCAATCATGTGATAATTCACGAAAACTAAACACATGCCATGTGTATTTTAAAAAACATCGTTTTATCATATACCTGTGTTAACAGCTGTTGTCAATTTAAGATAACCTAAACTTGCAAAAGTGGAGCACACACTTGGACAATCTACTTCAAATACCAAGCTTTTTTTTTATATAAATAGAATTGAGAAATGGAAACGGAGAGGGTGTCAAAGAGACAACAAAATCCAAACACAAAGTTCAAATCTGTATATATAGAAGATAAAAGTTAAACCCACGTACTTTTTATGTGTATAAACATTATCGATTTGAGTCACATGTATATGCATGTATTACAACTTTCGTTTTCGTGTAAACTCATAATAGGATGTATACGTTTCAATAAGGTAAGAAATTTATTACACTATAAATGTTAAAAAATAGATATTTGATAATTATATAATATTAATTTCATGTTGACGTTGCGATTCTGATTCTCTTTTTTTTTTTATATAGCGAGACGGTGTAACGTATATAATAATTTTATCCATGTCCTATATATATATATATATTATCCTATTTAAAGATACAGGAATTGCTTACATTTATGCCGTCTTTAGCTTAGGCATACCAAACTCTTATTTACATTTTACAAATTTGTTTACTATACATCTTTCTTTATAACTGCTTCTTTGCATATCAAGATCATCTATCATCGTCCATTAAACACTGTTAAATATAAATAAAATTATTACGTGTTTACCTTGTGTCATAATATTCACACACTAATTACTTCACACATATTTAGATGTATGTCTATAGCATCATGTTATTATCTACGTTTTCTTTAGTTACTTCCATCTACCGAATTCTTCACACGAATACCTCTACTTTATCCTACTCTTACTACCATAATCATATATCTGCCTTCCTACCTATTTACGTTTTTTTCGTGTCTGCTCGTTGGTGCTGCTCCATATGTTTATGAACCTATATGCATGCCCACCAGTGTATTTGTCCATCTATTTTCTTGTACTCCTAACTGCCGAGCTTCTTACTTTTCTTCGCTCCTAAATGCGTATTTACCTGTCGTTATGCACACTTACCTTCCGTATCTACATATATGCTTCTTCAATCAGTCTTATGCAGATATCTTTTAACCTACATTAGACCCAATGGAAGTTTATGGAATAGCATTATAATGTGTTCAATATTACACACATACATATAGTCTAAAAGTAAAGTGAAGTTTTGTGCACAAGGCATCGCTATTAAGGAATTTCGATACAAATTGGAAATATAATTTTATAAAAAAAAATCAATGATTATCACCATCAACAAAATTGTACTAAATTGCATCCAAGAATCAATGCTATGATTTAGTACTAGTTCTGTTAGAATTCGAAGTCCAGCTTCTTTTTTTGTATTTTTGCCTAATTGTATTTTTCAACTAACTTGCATAAAGCATAAAATGTGATTTCATCACATTACAAATGAGAAATCAAAAAACCTTATATCTTTACAAAACAACAAACACATATGATATAATGCAACAAGCAACAAGCACTGAATTACAGGTGCCTGACTTGGGATAGGCACATGTTGAGTGTTTAAACATTTTCGGAACATCCAATTGTACCTCACTTATAACAACAGTGGTTAAAAACTATACATGAACTATCTGTACAAAATAGTAACAATAAAAATCCAGACAATATATCTAACGTGGTACGGTTTTGTAACAGCACAACAGAGGAGCAAGTTAAAATATAAAATCAGTTGGAAGTGGATTGACTCATCAAATCAATACAAAGCGAAAATCCATTAGACATTTTCCGAAAATCGTATTACAAGCTACAGTTGGGTGCAGACCAAGCATTACATAAAGTAAACGCAAGTTAACGCGGCGTGCACATATTTCGTTAGTTGACTTTAAATTTCGCGTTTACTAGTAAACGCCTGTTTACTTCATTTACGTTAACGCGGTCAAAATGGAAATTTATAATGTCTACTCGAGTAAACGCGCGTTTACTCTGTGTCCGTTTAGTCAGTAGTAAACGGCCGTTTACTTCAGATTTCACTAGTTTAATTTTACGTGCACGTAAAAGTAAACGGGCGTTTACTACAGATTTCTTAATTGTATTTTTACATGCACTTGAGAGTAAACGCGCGTTTACTTTTCGCGTTAACTAATTGTGTATATTATAAAATAATTGTCGGATGCATTTGTACATTTATTTACGTTGTTGAAATGACTTAATATTTTACGTATATGTGTTTTGAACCTTAACAATCAAAAATACTTTTTATTAGAAATATAAACATTTATTAATTGCAAAAAAAAGTCAGTTCCAAAAACTTTCAACAGAGGATTTTCTATTTTTCTGTTCAAAATTTACATGTACAAATATCGACTCACAATTAAACTGGCATATTAAAAAAAAAAAAAATTAATAAATTGATTAAAGAAGTGTCATTTCATTAAATGCAATCGTCAATATGTTGATCGAAAATGGACAGATGGATATTTTGATGTACCTTATCATGTGATATATTAGGTCAGTGTATCAAGGATACGAGTACAATCTACGTAAACGCGCGTTTACTACAAACAGTAAACGGGCGTTTACTTTTTTTTACAAAAATAGAAGATACGCCTTTTTCGCGTTAACGCGACGAAACGAGAAAGTAAACGCCCGTTTACTCTTTACAAAATTAGAAGACACGCGGTTTTCGCGTTAACGCGGAGGTAAACGCGAAAGTAAACGCCCGTTTACTATTTATGTCTACTAAAATTTCGTAGTTAACGCAGAGTTAACGCTGCTTTTACATGAAGTGCACGCGAGTAAACACCGCGTCAACTTTTTAGGCCCGTTTACATGTAATGCTTGGTCTGCACCCAACTGTACATGCATTTTATCATGTAGATATGATTCAAGATATCCCTGCTTGTAGATAACGTCCGATTTATCGATTTACGTAACACAAGTTTCTAGTTAAACACTAATTTTTTTAGAAAATCAACATAGGCACAAATGTGCATATGACTATATCAGTTGAAGAACGTACTGAAAACGTCTATTAATATTATAGGTTAAGATTACAGACGAATGAAACGTTTGTACTCATAGTTGCTCTGAAACGGAAAGTAGAATTACAAGCTTTCTGCAAGGGAAGAAATTAAATCACTACAACGTTTAAGGTAACATACATTTGTTTTTTACCTCTTCTATTTCATATTTGTTATATTTATTTATCTTATTTCATTATAGATATAAAACGATGTGACAATTAGCATGATTAGACAACTCTTCTTAATGGATAGATAACTCATGCGCAATATTTTAAATTTCATATGTAAGATTTGTATTTCGATAAACACAATGATCAGCATATGGCTTATTTTAATTTTGTAAATGACTGAAGATTTATATACTAGTACTTTTGTTTTTTAATTGATACCATTTATGAATAACGATGTGTGATTTTATGTAATTTGACAAACAATCACCACAGAATTGCATATATATTTCATGATCAATCAAACATCATCTCTTAGACTTGGCACAATTATTGGATATATGATATTTTGTTTTTAAAATTCCCTGTCCCTGCGTTTGGGGTGCATTCGTTTTTTAGTCCTCCAGTAGATAACCATTCACACGTTTCTTTGTAGGTATCTCTTATATCTCAAGTTATCTACAAATTATTTTGTCATCTAATCTATCCGTGTACTAGTTTATCTGATGCCTACATAATACTTTTCTGCAGTGTTAACCTTTTTGTTGTCATCAAAACAAAGTGTTTTTTTATATTGTTATACGTCGTTTACACCACCTCTACCTAACTAACTCCTTGAAAATTATTTAATGTCCATCTTTCATTATGTTTGAATAAAAGATATCATTACATGTCTACCTGTTAGCCTATTTTAAATATTATCACACATTCTTTACACATATATTGGTTCAATCATATGATACGATTTTAAGTTATATGGTCTCTCCAGCTGCATAGTTACTACCATGTAAAGTAATTGTGGAATACTTTTAGTCTTCTCTTATATTTGATGTGTTTCCCTCGGTTTTAGTTTGTAACCCGGATTTGTTTTTTTCTCAATCGATTTATGAATTTCGAACAGCGATATACTACTGTTGCCTTTATTTAATACTTTTGAAAGCATAGAGGACACAAAATGACTTAAACATAACTCCTTCTTTGAAAGAAATGATTTACTTGTTTCAAGGATGAAGAAATGAAATCTTCCATAGTACAGTTGTAATGTATGTGTAATTCTTAAATTACCTTACATGTATGCACGGTAAACAAAATCTAATTGATTTTATTAGTAAAATGAAATAAACTACACGCACATAAAAAAGAAAAAGCAAAGGAACACTTTTAAATGCTGTTCTTCATCTCAAATTCACGCATACTGGGATGTTGATTGATCTTGTACATTATTTGTTAATTGTAATCAAATTAAAAGATGCCGATAAAGGAGACAACATTTCTCTATGGCATCGTAAATTGTATCAATCCTTTTCATACTTAGCTACCAACATGTCTGACAGTCTCTGTACCAAAGCACACACGCTTGAAAAAAACTTAAATGAATGGATAAAATGTAAAGATGAGGCTGTGAAGGAATTAAAAGAATTGGCAGTAAATCTAGACGATCATTTCCAAAAGATATGCAAAGTAAAAATTGCTGGATCAACTACTTCTCTTGGTGGTGGAATATTGGCTGTAGTAGGATTTGGATTGTCATTTGTGACATTTGGGGCGTCATTAGGTCTCACTATAGCAGGTAATACTAGAAAAAAACAATTATTTGTGCATAAAATGCTGTTACATTTCAATTTCAACAAGACATTGTATTTTAGTCAGTTTACTACAGAAACATCGCTATCAATGCCTTTCAACTTCGTACTTTATTTGGCTTTTTTTTCTTTTTCTTTTTTTTCTTTTTTTTCGTTTTCTAATTCAAGAGTCTTTTGTAGACGAAATGCGCGTCTGGCGCAATCATGATTTAAGTGATATGTTTATTTGGAAAATATGTAGCAGAAGGTGTTTATGTTTACAAATAGTAACTTACTGTCAAACTGTTTGTGATGATCTAGTTGTTGAACAACAACCCGACCAAATGACAGAATACAGTCGAAGGCCGTATATAAATCTTCAACACAGCTAGAAGATCCCGCACTCGGAGGCGGGGCTTCTAAATAATTATGGTTAAATTGTTGTTTAAACTTTACAATTTAACATATAACATATAAAGTGTAAAAAGTAAAATAACTAAAATACTGAACTCTAACGAAATTTAAAAACGGAAAGTCCCTAATCAAATGGCGAAATCAAATGATAAAACACATCACACGAATGGACAACAATTGTCATATTCCTAACTTGGTACAGGCATTCTCAAATGTTTAAAATGGTGGATTGATATTCATACGTTATCAATTTCTTATCATTACTTTAGGTAGTGTAATAGCAGGAGCTGGGGGAATCACGGTGGGAGGATCCATGATAACGGACGCCGTGCTTTCAAAGCAAAGAAGAGAGTCAGCAAAAGCTATATTAGATAAGTACAACGATCTTGTTGAAATTATAAAAGAAGAATGCATTGAGATAGGTGAAATGCTTAAAGAAAAAGATGAGAAAATGGAACAGTTTCCAGATTGGGTGGATTTTTGGAGCAAACTTACTTTTGGAGCTTGCACGACAACCAAGAGTGTTACATGGGATATATTAGCAAAGACAATATTGGCTTCATTACGTATAACTGCGTCGTACGCCGATGATGCTTTAGCCGTTGGTGCAAGAGCAGGCGCTTCGGCTTTTCGAACAATTGGATCCACTGCTGGACAAGGTCTTCATATTGCCGGCGGTGTCGTAGGCATACTTGTTATGCCTCTAGACATTTATACTCTTGTGGATTCCGCTATTGATATCCATAAGAATAATCCACATAAAGTGTCTAATAAAATAAGAGAATGGGCTGATCATATTGACAAATCATGTCCAACTAAATGGGACATTGAAGTTATGATGGACAAAACATTCGAGCAACAGTTATGTTTTCAGATAATGTAAATAACTGATAGCTATCAAGATACTAGTATCTGAAATTCATGGATACATGACCCATGTGTTTTGAATAGTTTAAAGTATATTGAAAAAACGAGTTCATATTTATTAAATGCGTTTTTAAACAGCAGTATGTTACAAAACTATATAGTGTATGTGCACATCCTTCGGTAATAACAATAAAATGTCCGTCACTTGTTAGAATACCAGTGACTCTATGTTTGAGCCACAAAATAACAAAAATCGTTAGTATTTCTTTTTCCACAGTCCATATAATGAACAAGCCAAATATTAAATTTGATAAATGAAAAAATAAAAAGATGTGTAAAATATATATACACAAAGTACAAAGTAATATTCAAATTATTAAGACAGATAAAAAAAGAAAACAGCATGGCAAAAACGAACAACAACCACAGTTTGCAAACAGTCTTGATACATGTATGAACTAGAATCTGGAACGTATTGACTGCATGTGAGACAAAAGGAACTTATCAGAAGTCTTAAGTTTTACGGCCTTTTCAAGAAAATTTGCTTTAATTTGTTTTAGAATAAAATCTCAAACTTGCCACTTGCTACTTGCGATAGTTAAACTTACTAGAAATTTACAAAGATATAGTAATGATATGAATAACATGAAACTCAGGTAGACAGAAGAGATTCTAAACAGATCTGATTCTAAAACTAACTGTTAAAATATTCTGTCAACATCAAATTCCCTTATATACAAAAATAAAACAACAAATTGTTCAACTTAATGCTTGTTAATATCGTATAAGGAAAAACAAACCAATTGTTTTATTGAAGAAAATTTCTTAAGTTTGTTATTGTGGAAAATCGTGCTGATAAGATTATTTGTAAAAGTTGTTTTTGCTATTTTAGCGTCGAAATATATTTGAATTTTTTTCGGGTTGAATCAAATGATTCAAAAGGTATAAAGTGTAATAGTAGCCAAATAATGGTGGCCGGGATTTTGTAAGAGGGACCAAACATTGGTGGCCGGGATTTTGTTTGAGGGGCCAACAATTGGTCGCCGGGATTTTGTTAGAGGGCCAACAATTGGTGGCATGGATTTCGTTAAGTGTTTGAACGTTGAACAACAAATGTAGTAGCGCTAAAGATGTTATGCTAGAAACAACCTATATTTTCATATATCAATATCTAATTTTGACTGAATATTGTGAGAATCTTTAATCTTTTATGATGTTGTCCAATAATAGTGTCATTTTCTCTCAAATTTTTCTGATTTGGTTACATTAATATATCCTCCAAATTAAAGAAACAACTGGCACGGACTCCTCTGCCTCATTTTAAGACTTATACCTCGAATTTGATACGAGAAGACATCTCTGTACTAGAATCTATGACAAACGAGACGATTTTAATTTTGAAATTATTAATTTCCTACCCCCTTAGTAGCAATATACCAGCTTCACATTCATATGGAATATACATTTACCAACTCATTCGTTACTCAGACTTTATAAAATGTTACCAGTGTCTGCGCAGAAAGTCGATGAACCAGGGTTATGTCAAGTAACATTTCGTTCTTTTTCAAAAATAAGTACATCGGATTACACCAAACCCTTGTTAATATATTTTCCGTACCAACTTCACAAATAACGCATACCAGTTATAAAAGTAGCGATTCTAGGGACTGACGTTGTTTGATATCTGAATTACGTGCTATAGTGGTCTTTTATTTACCTTAACAGATTGAAATTGAGAATGGAAATGGGGAGTGTGTCAAAGAGACAACAACCCGACCATAGAGCAGACAACAGCAGAAGGCCGCCAACAGGTCTTCAACGCAGAGAGAATTCCCGCACCCGGAGGTGTCCTTCAGCTGGCCCCTAAACAAATATATATACAAGTTCAGTGATAATGAACGCGATACTAAACTCCAAATTGTACACAAGAAACTAAAATTAAAAATAATACCAGACATTTTTGGTAATTTTATTTTTGGCGTGGCTCGGTTCTTATACATACCGCCATTATGTTATTGTGTTTTGGTCAATTTTTGTATTTGTGTCATTTTTGCTTATTTGCTTATATGCTTTGTCTATATATATATAGGCCATTTTGTTTTTCTTTGATGAAATATTTGTTTGATTAAGATTTAACACAATGTTGACCGCTGTATGATTGACACTTTTTCGTAACGTATCTGTTTGTTTTGTTCACACAACGTTGTCAATATACAGCGAAACCTGGCTAAACCTTATCCTGCAGAAACTGAAAACCTGTATAAACCAAACATATTCTTAAGCCCCGTCATAACCAATTGTATGCGGTGTGAACCTGATAAAACCGAAAATCGGCCAAAACCGAACAAAACCTAGAGTCCCAAAGAGGTTCGGTTTAAACAGGTTTCACTGTAATAGCATTATAGTTATCAAAGGTACCAGGATTATAATTTAGTACGCCAGACGCGCGTTTCGTCTACATAAGACTCATCATTGACGTTAATATCAAAATATTTATAAAGCCAAACAAGTACAAAGTTGAAGAGCATTGAGGATTCAAAACTTCAAAAGTTGTGCCAAATACGGCTAAGGTAATCTATGCCTGGGATAAGAAAATCCTTAGTTTATTTCGAAAAATTTAAAGTGTTTTAAACAGGAAATTTATTAATGACAACGTTATTGATATTCATGTCAACACTTAAGCGATTGAGTGTTGACTACTGGGCTGGTGATACCCTCGGGGACGAAACGTCCACCAGCAGTGGCATCGACCCAGTGGTGTAAATAGTTATCAAAGGTACCAGGATTATAAATTAGTACGCCAGACGCGCGTTTCGTCTACATAAGACTCATCATTGACGCTCATATCAAAATATTTATAAAGCCAAACTAGTACAAAGTTGAAGAGCATTGAGGATCCAAAATTCCAAAAAAGTTGTGCCAAATACGGCTAAGGTAATCTATGCCTGGGATAAGAAAATCCTTAGTTTTTTTCGAAAAATTTAAAGTGTTTTAAACAGGAAATTTATTAATGACCACGTTATTGATATTCATGTCAACACTTAAGCGATTGAGTGTTGACTACTGGGCTGGTGATACCCTTGGGGACGAAACGTCCACCAGCAGTGGCATCGACCCAGTGGTGTAAATAGTTATCAAAGGTAGCAGGATTATAATTTAGTACGCCAGACGCGCGTTTCGTCTACATAAGACTCATCAGTGACGCTCATATCAAAATATTTATAAAGCCAAACAAGTACAAAGTTGAAGAGCATTGAGGATCCAAAATTCCAAAAAGTTGTGCCAAATACGGCTAAGGTAATCTATGATTATATGCGACTATCACTTAAGTGAGAGGGGTTTACCATCAGCTATAAAACGAGGTTTGATTCACCAATTTTTTCGGAAGGAAATGCCTGTACCAAGTCAGAAAATGACAGTTGTTTTATATTCGTGTGATGTGTTTGAGCATTTGATTTTGCCTTTTGAAAAGCGACATTTACGTTATGATTTTATCTCGGAATTTGTTTAAATCAACTTTTCTTTGATACAACAGTGCATCAATGTAAATTATGTGAAATGTAAATATTACAAAATTATAATACATGAAACTATTTCATGAATTACGTAAAAAATCTTGCATTTGTTGTCCTAATATTTTTCTATACTATCAAAACATCATAAAAATCAAATAACTTTTGTTATTAAAAACAAAAACTGATTTTAAATGCTTCCAAGGCTTTCGATGGGAGAAAAGGAATTTTCAATCAAATCAAATTGGTAGTTTAAAAAACCCTAAAATCTTTCCTAATTTTTCCATTGTGTTCGAAAGTCAACCAGCTGGTTGTTATGAAAGAACTAGATATACACTTAATATTGGTAACACTATATTGACCGTAATCTGTTATGTATATGTTGTGTACAAGTTATCATTTTGTACAAAAAGTGACTTGTAAAAAAATTGACTCAAATTTACTTATAACTTGTACAATCATTTATACTATGGATTTTGTTATCTAAAGGTGCATTGATCATGTTCATACACATCATGTAAATTTTAATTCACTGACCACACAATAAACCTTATATACAAAATACAATGATAGTTCTATATCATTTGTTTGAGCATGTGAGAATTATGGCATCGGGGATTACACAATATCTTTTGGTTTTTCATTCATAATAAGTGCTGCCCCCTTTCATTTACAAGTAAAACAAAACTACCACCAGGGGTTTAACGGCTTGTTAATTTTTTTAATGTTGAAAAAAAACCAAGTTGAAGCTGAGGAGATGTGGCTGCGAATGAAGATGTGTGTTTATCAGCTTCAATTTGATTTCTCGACAAATGCCAGGTTTAATTTCATACAGCTAGTCCAATGTGGTACCCAAATTCTCCAGATTTAATAAGTTACACTAAGATATTGTTTGGGCACGATCATACTGAGAAATTTGTATAATGACAATCTCCTCTATTCATGCCTAGATATATGGCTTGCATCTGTTGAACAGACATAAGGTTTATAGTGTGTATTAATGCTTTTTAATAACAAGATACATACTATGAATTATTGTACAAGTGAAATTTAGTCAATTTGTACAAGCACTTTTTGAACAAATTACAATTCGTACAAAGTCATATAACAAATTACAATTCGTACAAAGTCATAATACAAATTATAATTTTTTCGATTTTTTTGGACATGATAACTTGTACATAACCTATATATATATATATATACTAGAACACACCCGCGAAATTGCGGGCATTTAGAGCGTGGTTGAAAGTATGTACTGTTAAAGAATGGATTTTTGTTTAAGATATTATGACTGGAGAATTTTCAGGAAAGGTATAAAAAGTAATAGGTATTTGGTGACAGGACATTTTTTTTAGCCCTCCCCTGCTTTTTCCAAAGTCCGTTATTTATGTTTTTCTGTTTTGCTGTATACTATGAAAATACATACATGTATACTGTAACTATAAATAAAGTATATTTGTTATTTACTATCAATTCCAAGTTTACAAGTCATAAAGTCATTACAGAGATTCTTATATACATGTAATATATATCAGTGACAGCCGCGGATAGTAAACTTGGAATTTTTAGTAAATAGCAAATACATTTTCTTTATAGTATATGTATGATCGTAGTATACATAACAAAACCGAAGTTATTGTCCTGTCCCCAAGTAATTATGAAAATTAACTGTGATTTTAAACAGTCCGAAACGGAAGTCTTGTCTGACATAAAATTCCGCCCGATGACGGAAACAATATCTGGACACCTTTATTTTCTTTTTTCTCCCAAAAATAACCCAAACTAAATACTCATAAGCAATGATGACAAATGTAACTTTGCATGTTACCCATAGGACACAGAGACATGATGACTGATTTATTGTGGAAGGAAGAGAAGCGACACACTAAATGATGTCTTCTTGTTCAATAGTATAGATGTAGGTAATGTGTATCTTTATTGTGTATTCATTCTAATATGCTTGGTTGAAATTTGTCATAGTCAAGACCAACTAGTTTTTCAACCTATAAATTTGAGATGTTTTGATATATTTAAGGAATCATTGTATATAGAAAAAAAGGAGGCCTAGCTAGAAAGCATCTAGGATATGTTTCAAAATTGATAATATTAAGGGAAGATATTAATTTATGAAAAATATAGGCAAAGTAATCTAAATCAATGTTAACAATCGTCCGCCTCTAACAGTATGTAAAAGAGGGACGAACAATACCAGATGGACATTCAAACTCATAGATCGAGAATTAACTAACAACGCCATGGCTAAAAAAGAAAAAAACACAAACAGCCAAATAAAATTACACAAGACACAACATAGAAAACTAAAGACTAAGCAACACGAACCCAACCAAAAACTGATCTCAGGTTTTCCGGAAATAAAAGCAGATCTTTCTTCAAATATGGCACCTGTCGTGTTGCTCATGTTATTACAAACCCAATGATAAGTATTATTCGGTAGGTTACATTTTTTGAAAAAGGACAAGATTGTAGTTACGACACAAGGAACATATTCGATATTATCTGTGAAACGGATATTCAATAACGGTCAACCAACTCTTGATGGCGTTTGGAAGATTAACGAAGTGATAATTTCAACTTCACCATTTGGAACTATTGGTTCAATAGCTTCATTGTGAGCAGCAAACCTCTATCAAGAAAATCATGATAGGAAATACAAGCCGGGGAATATTGTATCAATTGGGAGATACATACTCCTTATGCAGGCGCTGATTGAATGTTGCTACACAGAAATGGAAAGTTCACCGTTGGAAAGCTGTGTCAATATCAATATCTAATGTCAATATCTGTATGTAAGTTCGAAGGGATATATGCGTTCCACAAAGTCACCAAATTTTGAATTATGTAAATATATATCAGTCGAATATAACAAACTATTAAAATTGAGGTTAAAACTAAGTACAAAGTAAAATTATTATTCTAAACTTCTGTACATAAATGTTGTACTTAAAGAATATTATATGTTTGATGTCATTGTTCCCGAAATCTGACGTAAAACATTCTGTAGCCTCATCCCCTGATTTTACATTTTTTTTGTTTTCTTCAAATTAATGGTATATATGGTACCAGGCTTATAATTTAATACGTCAGACGCGCGTTTCGTCTTCATATATAAGACTCATTAGTTACGCTCAGAACAAAATGGTAAGAAAGCCAAACAAAATATAAAATTGAAGAGCATTGAGGACCCCAAATTCCAAAAAGTTTTGCCAAATACGGCTATTGTAATCTATGCCTGGGATAAGAAAATCCATAGTATTTCGAATAATTCATACTTTTGCAAACAGTAAATGTAATAAAAAAAATGACCATATTATTGTTATTCATGTCAGCACCGAAGTGCTGACTCTTGGGTTGGTGATACCCTCGGAGACGAAACGTCCACCAGCAGTGGCATCGACCGAATGGTGTAAATAGTTATCAATGGTTCCAGGATTATAATTTAGTACGCCAGACGCGCGTTTCTTCTGCATAAGACTCTTGGGCTGGTGATACCCTCGGGGACGAAACGCTCACCAACAGTGGTATCGACCCAGTGGCGTAAATTGTTATCAAAGGTACCAGGCTTATAATTTATACGATAGACGCGCGTAATATTAATATTAATTTAATTGGTTTTCCTTTGATTGAGTGTAATCCACTGAAATTTAAGCTTAAAAATACTTGATATTACGACTTAAACCCGTTTTAAAGGAGGATAACTCAGGTTGATTCTTAGTGAATATTGTTTATGAGAGGTAACTTTTGTTATCAATATCATATGACAACACAACTGTGCACAGAAGCGAAAAAAGGAAAATCTAATAAAAAAGATTTCCTTTTTTTCCTTTTTTTGCTGATCATTTACATATGTAAGCTATATTCTAGCAAGTGAATGTGATTGTACTCAATTAGATATTTCTTTAAATGACACAGACAAATGAATTTATACGTCAAATCTTGAAGACATTAGTTCAACTGTTAAAAGTAAAACCACAAAAATACTGAACTCTAAGGAAAAATTCAAAAAGGAAAGTCCCTGATTTAATATAAAAAATGCTCATACACATCATACGAATGAATACCAACTGTCATATTATTGACTAGATACAGGTTTTTTTTTATTAAAAATAAAATGGTTGATTAAACCAGGTTTATAACTAGCTAAACCTCTCACTTGTATGTCAGTCGCATACAATTCAATTAAATCGACAATGGTGTGAGGACAAAACAAACATACACAATAGGTAAAAATGTAAATTATAGGGGTACAGCAGCCAACATTGTGTTACCGTCTTAATCACTATAATAATAAACAAATGTAAAATAAAGGCAACAGTAGTATACCGCTGTTCAAAATTCATAAATTGATAGAGAAAATACAAATCCGGGTTACAAACTAAAACCGAGGAAACGTATCAAATATAAGAGAACTACGACACAAGCACAAACAGACAAACATCAAATTTAACAACCTTGTTTTGCTTTTTTATAATACGATTTTATTTACATATAAAAAATCTATCCATGAAGGATTGAAAGACCCTTAGTACTTGGACCGAATCCTTACCCTGACAGACACATGGACAGACCAACATTTACTCTGAAGTAAAATCGCGCGTTTGACGTCACACAGGTAGAAATAAAACAATTTTGTCGTTAAATGTATGATGGGATGCATGAGTACGGAGTGACGTCAAAAGGATATCACAAAACAGACTTAACAGTAAAAGTAAAAAGGCACAAACAGACAAACATCAAATTTTACAACCTCATTTTGCTTTTTTATTTTACGATTTTATTTATATATGTAAAATCAACCCATAAAGTATTGAAAGATTTTAAGTACTTAGAAGGAATCCGTACCCTGATAGACACACGGTAAGATTAACATTAACTTTCACGTAGAATCGTGCGTCTGACGTCACACATGTAGAAACAAAATGATATTGTTGTTCAATGTATGACGGGATGCACAGAGTCATGTCAAAAGGATATGACAAAAACAGACTTAACTGTCAAAGTATTATTTATAAAGATAATATAAGAATACTATAACACGTTATTAAGATGTTAAACAACGTCAGTAGGCAGAATATATATACTTCAAGACCATCGTGTATAATTTGTGAAGTTGATGGAATATGCACAATAAGGTCTTGGTACCTTCGGGTAAACTTTTTTTTGGAAAAAGGACGAGACGTTCATCAACTTTCTACTCAGACACTGGTGACGTTTTACAAAGTCTGAGTAGGATCTGCAAGCTCTTGATTACCGAATAAGTTGGGAAATGTATATCCATATGCATGCAGGTGAAGTTGGTATATTATTACTAAAATTGGGAAATTTATAATTTCAATAAGTTAAATCGTATCGTTTGTCATATATTTTGTAATTCATAGGGTTGTAAAAGCTTTGACAGAGCGCACATTTTTAGAAGGAAGGGCTTCCGCACTGCATACACAATAAAAACAAATGGAAGTTTTTAACGACCTTGACTGGCTGTACAGCCCTTGCACGGTCGGTACCAAAATAATGTCTTTCATACACAATGTACTTCGGTCAACTCTTTTATACCCAATGAATTTACAAACAAGAATGTGTCCCAAGTACACGGATGCCCAATCCGCACTATCATTTTCTGTGTTCAGTTCACTGCAACTTCATCAAAAACTACTATATTTTGGTACTGAGATGACTGTGTGCTTTATACAAAAAAAAAACCAACAACTTAAGAATACGTCGCTCGTTGAATATCGTTTACGAATCAACTACTTCTTCAAAAATTTTTAATACATAAGTCAGTTTTAAATACTAGTATACCAACCAAGATGGAAACATCCATGAAATCTAGGATAAATAATAAAAACCAATAATTGCCAAAAGTTAACCCTTGGATGGACACCTGGAGAGGGGAAAAGAAAGAGAGGGAGACCGAAAGAAACATGGCGACGCAAAATAGAATGAACTGAGAACCATGGAAATGACATAAGGAGAGGCAAAAAGAAAGGCACAAGACAGACAAATATGGAGGGTGTTGGTAGTGCACTCGCAAATAGGGATAAATAGTATGACAATAGTAGTACTATGTAATTTCGAACAGCTGAATTTTCACAATTTGAATGTTAAATGAATGACTTTTTTAATGTCAATTCAGTAAATAGTTCTACTATTATATACTTTAATTGACAGCTTAGTACAGCGAAATATGTCAGAAACTGTATCTAAGAGACGGCTATTCGAATTAAAAAAAGGTTCTTATTGAATGGACCGAGAAAAGTGAAGAAATCGTCAATGAAAGAAGAGCACTTGCAGATAATTTACATGAACATGTCCAAAGAATCTCGCGAGAGAAAATTGGTGGATCGTCAGCTGGGATTATAGGAGGTATTGTATGTACAGTTGGGTTTGGTCTATCTTTTGTCACCTTTGGAGCCGCACTGGGACTATCTAATTGCAGGTAAATGTCGAATTTATGGGTGAAACTTTAAAAAAAAAAAGTTAACGTGCATATCAAACGAATACAACACGTTATAAACATGTGTCCAAAGAATTTACCTTCACCAGGACCGCTCAAAACCTAATCTTGGAAAGCCATGGATATATACGAATCGAAACAGTTAAAGAGTTTTATGACCGAAAAGGGAAAAAAAGCCAAATCCATTTAAGGTAAACTTGCGTGAAGGCGTTGACACATTAAGTTCTTTATTATTTAAAGATTTATAAACGTACAATAAGCTATATTTCTCAGTAATACAATCTAAATTGTAAGGGATTGAAGATGAAGGGTAGTAGATTTATAACTCTAAAGTGTATGGTAAAAGTTTCGTTTAATAATTAGATTCATATTTTTTTCAGCGATCCGTGCATGTATTATTTTTAAAATTATGATTAAAATATCAGAAAACCTTAAGTAAAGTATATTTTCATTAACTATAGAGTGAACGCTCATTATTTCTATAAATTGTCCAATTTTGACCATTCGGAAATAGAAGTTATGGTAAACAAATGGACGACTCGGTCGGCTGCCAAGACTGACGAAGGCGTTTTACCAAAAAAAGTACGCCGATTTAAGTCTCTTCGTCTTATCGTGATGTGGAAATAATGTGTGCAGTTAGGATGCAACTGGTTGTCAAATATGTTGTGCCGGCATAGGAAGATTAGTTGATAGATTATAAGCAATGTAAACACATCACGCACTTGTCCTTTTCATCTGCCAATTATCATCTGGCGATCCGCTCTGGGAGACGATTTGAATGGATCGTTCATTTTTATGTTTTAAAGTTCTGTGTTTATATGTTAACTGTCTATCTGGATTGAATTGAACCGACTTCCTATGGAGAACCTAGTAAATCAAAGGCCAAGCTGATGCCAAGCTTCAGTGTAAAACTTTGAACAGGTGCCAGGTAATTTTCATATTATAATCCAAACATTTAAAAACTTGAATTGGACAACATTGTCATGTTAATCATGACCCACGACCCCAGCTTGTCTGGCAAAACAGCTGTCATATGATAGTAATCTTAAATAGATACATGTACATGATGTATGAAAAAAATGATTATTTTAAAAATAATCCAGGTCGGTCAGTTTACGTTTGTAATAATTTAGGAACAAATTAAACACCCAAGTCAAGGCAAAAACAAATACAAACATATTCAAAACAATTGCAAGAAAGCATTAAACAAAAGTGCAGTAGAACTAAATAGGAAAACATGCATGCTATCAGACAATTGAGGGATTCAAGCCAATTCAAGGCTACCCTCCAACATATTCAAAAGTTGAATTGCCATGGTACACAAACAATGTACATGTATGATCATGTAGCATGAACCATCAATGGCTATCAAACTTGTCACAATGACACGGACACTGCCACAACACTAATTAATTGATACATGTATATACTAGCATGACTATAGTTATATATTTGATAGTATCCATCTAAAAATCATCTAATAATTTAATCACTATTTGATTAAAAGTCAAATGTTCATGTAGGATACAAAGAAACATAAATGAAGAGCAAACAAAAAATTGACCGTTCATATCAGATTCTATGGGGTTTTTTTTCTGTTTAATTTCTATGAATGTTAAAAACAGTTGATACTTTACATGTACAAAACAACGTACATGTATTTCCCATTTTAATCTGATATCCATACTATACTTTATTTTTTTTATAGAATAACTAATCGAAAATTTTAAATACAGAAAAAATATTCAACGATTGAGTGAATAACACACAAGTTCACAAAGGTACATTGCCCCTGAGTAAATTTTCAGCGTTGTAAGGTCACAAGATGTAAAGCTTGCCAATATTTTAATTCTTTGATTAATTATTCTTTTTATTACATTGGCAAGAAGCATTTTTACAACAACAAAAAATGTATGTGTTTTTTATAATGTCCAGTTTTTACTTTATTGTATTTGTTAAGAAAAATTGTATTACAAACATCATTTGTACATACATACATGTACATTGTACTGCTATATATGTATGAGGCGCCTTTTACTATTTATTCCTCATTTTCTGATATCAAAAAAATGAATTCCTGATATCAAAAATTGATTTCTTGATATCATTATTTAATCTTTATTTCTTCATATAAGAAAATCTTTTTTGATATCAAGAAATCCATTTTCTGATATCAAAAAATCGATTTTCTAATATTAAATAATACTGACGATTATTTGATATCAAGAAATACATTTTCTGATATCAGAAAATGATTTTTTGATATCAAAAATTCTAATTCCTGATATCAAGAAATGATTTTTTGATATCAGAAAATAAAAAAAATATCAATGATTGCCCCCTGTGTGTCAATAAAAGCTCCCGAGCTTACCTATGAGCCCTAACATTGGGTATACTGTTTCGGTCTTTAATGATTGGCAATCGTTCGGTCTTCATTAATGAGAAACCCCTATACCGTAAAGTCGGCTATAAAATGTCCCGACATAAAAAATATGAAAAGATTATTTAGAAAGCTAACGGCCTAATTTATAACAAAACAAGAATGTGTACCTAGTACACGGATGCCCCATCCGCACTATCATTTTCTATGTTCAATGGAGTGCAAAAATGGGGTGAAATCTCTAACTTATCATTAAAATTAGAAAGATCATATCATAAGATCTCATAAGGAACATGTATACTAAGTTTCAAGTTGATTGGACTTCCTTTTCTGTTTTCATCAAAAACTACCTCAACCAAAAACTTTAACCTGAAGCAGGATGAACGGAAAAACGAACGAACAGACGGACGGACGAACGGACGCACAGACCAGAAAACATAATGCCCATAAATGGAGCATAAAAATATTACGAAAAACAAATATGACAGACACTAACCAATGACAATTACATCTCTACAGGCTTCTTACGTGGAACAGACACTTAAAGAATGTGGCGGCCTGGGACACTGGGAATATACGTTTTTATTGGTATTAATATTGATTTTGTAATCAGTGTATTAAAAGCAAACTGAATATTATTGTTAATTACATATACCGGTACACATCCATGGACCTACAACCTGTCGATATACCTGTATCTTAATTGGCATTGCACAAGGTCATGTTTTTCTCTGACTGTTTATGCCGTCTTAATTCTAAATCCCTTGGATGTTGGTTGTGTACTGATTGATAATTAAGTCTTCGATGCATGATTTTTTCATAACTTGTTATTGGCTTTCAACTAGCTGTCAGTAAAAAGTAAAATCACAAAAATACTGAACTCAGAGGAAAATCAATTCGGAAAGTCCATAATCACATGGCAAAATCAAATAACAAAACGCATCAAAAACGAATGGACAAGAACTGTCATATTCCTGACTTGGTACAGGCATTTTCAAATGTAGAAAATGGTGGATTGAACCTGGTTTTATAGCTAGCTAAACCTCTCACTTGTATGACAGTCGCAAATTCCATTATATTGTCACCGATGCGTGAACAAAACAAACAGACATAATAGGTAAAAATGTCAAAAATAGGGGTACAGCAGTCAACATTGTGTTATCATCTTAATCACTATAAAAACAACAAATGTAACGAAGAAGCACAAAAAGGCATACATCAAATTAACATCCTCAGTTTGATTATATTATACGATTATATTTGTCTATGTAAAATGCACCCATCAAGGAAGGAGGGTATGGGTACTGGTGTAAAATTGCGCGTTTGAAATTCGCACAGGTAGACATGAAATAATTTTGTCGTTCAAAGTATGACGGGATGCATAAATACAGTCACGCAAAATAGATATAACAAACACTGACTTAATAGTTAAAGTAATAATTATAAATAAAGTAATAGTGTGGTTCAAAGTATGACGTGATACATAAGTACAGAGTCACGTAAAATGTATATCACAAAAAAAGTTGGTTAACAGTAAAAGTAATATTAATAAATAAAATAATTTTGTCATTCAAAGTATGACAAGATACATAGGTACAGAGTCACATCATAAAATAATTTTGTCATTCAAAGTATGACAAGATACATAGGTACAGAGTCACATCATAAAATAATTTTGTCGTTCAAAGTATGATGGGATACATAAGCACAGATTTTGTGATTTTGTTAGCTGTTTTTGTTCTTTGTAACTGTGAGTACTCTCAGTTCTGTATTTAGTGTCTTTTTGTTGGTTAGGATATAGAAGTACACGGCCACATTCACTCTTTGTAGTATTTGTATTCATCTGATGAGTTAAGCCTTTTTCAACTGATTTTTATAGTTCGTTCTTATGTTGTACTGTTACATCCCTGTCCTAGGTTAGGGAGAAGGTTGGGATCCCGCCAACATGTTTAACCCCACCACATTCTGTATGTATGTGCCTGTCACAAGTCAGGAGCCTGTAATTCAGTGGTTGTCGTTTGTGTATGTGTTATATCATTGTACATATTTGTTTTTTGTTCATTTTTTGTACATAAATAAAATTAGGCCGTTAGTTTTCTCTCGTTTAAATTGTTTTACATTGTCATTTAGGGGCCTTTTAAATTATAGCTGTCTATGTGGTATGGGCTTGCTCATTGTTAAAGACCGTACAGTGACCTATAGTTGTTAATTGCTGTGTTATTTGATCTCTTGTGGAGAGTTGTCTCATCGGCAATCATACCACATCTTCGTTTTTATATATAAAAATCAGTTGAAATGGTCTTTATTCATCTGATCGATACAAAGAACAAAAACAGCTAACAAAGTCACAGACAAAACGTGGCAGGGTACCAACAACTTGAAGAAAAAAAAAATACAGATGTGGAAGCATTCTCAGTTACTGACAGCTAGTTCAAGGCAATAACAACAAAAAATTCTTGTATTTTAAATATTTCGTCTATTTCGTCTTTTTACGAGACAGATTTTTTAAAGACTGCTATAGTATCTATTAAATACCGCGCCTTCAGTGGCGGGTCAAAACTTTTTAAAATAGGGGCCCACTGACTGCCATAAAAAGGGTCCCCTAAAGTAATGCTTCAGTGATTCACTATATAATCAACCAAATTTTTCCTATGATATGTAGGACCGGGCCCTCTAGATCCTCTTGTATTTAAAAGAATTGAATGCTCTTTTTATGCCCCATTGATGTGCATTATGTTTTCTGGTCTGTCCGTCCGTCCGTCTGTCCCGCTTCAGGTTAAAGTTTTTGGTCGAGGTAGTTTTTGATGAAGTTGCAGTGAACTGAACACAGAAAATGATAGTGCGGATTGGTCATCCGTGTACTTGGGACACATTCTTGTTTGTAAATTCATTGGGTATAAAAGAGTTGACCGAAGTACATTGTGTATGAAAGACATTGTTTTGGTACCGACCGTGCAAGGGCTGTACAGACAGTCAAGGTCGTTAAAAACTTCCATTTGTTGTTATTGTGTATGCAGTGCGGAAGCCCTTCCTTCTAAAAATGTGCGCTCTGTCAAAGCTTTTACAACCCTATGAATTACAAAAAGAAGCATTCGATACTTATAATTACACTTTTTAGCTAGGATAATGAAATATTACTTCCATGGTCAAACTGAAGATTAGACTTTTAGTGTACATGTTTTTCTAATAAAATATTGTTATTAAATAGAAGTTTTCTAGAGACTTTGAAGCCTAAATCATGATTATAAAACTTAAAATGTATAAGCATTTTGTTTTTGTAACAATGGACCCTTTGCAATAAATGAAATGACAAATATCGCGTAGCGGTACATTCCATATAATAATTGGTATACCGAAAACATTATTTCACATATTTCCTGATGTTCGGGCTCATGGGTGAGCTTGAATGCTTTGATTGACACACAGGCCGCATTCATTTATTAATTTATTTCTTTTTTTTTTTTTAAATCAAGAATTCGATTTTTTGATATCAGAAAATCTATTTCTTGATATCAAAAAATAATTTATATTTAAATATGCTTTATTTCTTGATATCAAGAAATCGAATTCCTGATATAAAAAAATAGAATTGTCGATATCAGAAAATCCTTTTTTACTATACTATATATAAAAATATTAATTTTCGCGAACCATTTAGGTCACGGAAATTCCAAAATATGGCATCAGTAAGGAGAGTTGTGCAAATAATGTAAATACACAGAACCCCCTCCAAATTTTCTTTAGCTTTTCTATTTTCTATGTACTAACAACATTCCATTTTTCTATAATTTCGATTAAAAAATTCCAAAATCTGAGTTAGAATAGGTCGAATTCCCCAAATAAACATTTTCTGATTGGTTGAAGTACTGTGGCGTCGATGATAAGCATAGCAATTAAGCCTCGATATAAAGCACACGCTTCACAGGAATAACGAGAGTTTTACAAATAATGTGAATACACAGATCCTCCATCCTATTTATGCTTTGCTGAAAATGTTGCAGTGTTCATCATTTCTGTTTGATTCTGCTAAGAACATTCGAATTTTTCTATAACTCTGATTTGTATTTGCATTCCAGAATTTAGGTTGCTCTTTTGTGTACCCTACTTAGGTTAATGTATCTAAACAGTGCGATTGGACAAAAAATACAGTATCAACTGAACTTACTTTCCCAAACTGAGGGATGAATCAGGTGTAGAAAAATATGAAATAATTTTACATACAGATGAAAATGAATTTTTGAGAATTTTTTGAAATTTTGTATTCACTGCACCATAAAAGACCTAAAAGTACTAGTGGCCTTAGGTTTTTAAAAATAGCAAAAAAAGTAAACGGTCATGATACATATTCAAATTCATTTGTGAATAGTAAAATGAAAGTACTTCAGTTAACTGTGAATGTAGAATTTTTTGCAGTGTTAGAAAGTGGTGAAAATTCTAAAAAGGCTATCATTATCCCTTATGGGCCAGGAAATACTACCGTGCCACCTTTAAAAGTAACGCAAAAAATTCCGTTAATATAAACATGTTGAACTTCGACCCTGAGTTAATAAACCGATTCACAAATAAAGATCTCCTTGCGCTCAAATGTAATTCTTAGTGAAGTATACGGGTAAATTCGTTTACGGAAATTTATACACACTCTATCATTAATATATTACCAGGCTTTTGCATATTCACGTTTTTTTATGTTCAACTTTAGTCAAATTCTATTCTATACATTTTTTTTTACGTAAAACAATAGGAGTAAGAATATTATTTCGCGCCAATTTAACCAGCATTACCACCATCATCAAAATTATTTACCGTTATCTTTGTGAAATTTCAGTTATATAGTTTATTAATTAGAGAAATTTTGGTAAGTATTACTTATTAATGTTAAGGTTCTACTGATGTGCTTCTCTAGACCTTTTTGACGGTCAGTTTTATCCCATTTATCTCAATATTATCCCCGATGACAGAAATGTCAACCCGACCTATTCGTGTCAAAAGTGAAAATCGATCTATTTGATTAATTAATTTTAAAGATAAAATGCAGAAATCCATGGGTCTCTGTGAAAACTGTTAAAATATGGAAAAATAAAGGTTGGCAGGTAGGTGAAACTTACATAAATGAAGAGATAAATGAAAAATGAACAGATTGATGCCCGATTTATATAATTCAAAGACCCTCAATCGGCACCAGAAGCGACGAAGCAGCGCATCTATTTTGGGGGGGCAAAAATCCACTTTTTGATATGGGACGAGCTCTGACGTCCCACGGCCCCAGCTTGTCTGGCAAAACAGCCGTTGGACGTTACCAATCACTAAAATAAATGTCATTTAATACTTAATAAATACATGTAGTATTGTATGTAACTATTATATTCATGTTTTTATTTGACATTATGAAAGTACTATTGAGATCCAGGATTCTGACTTGAATAAACAGTGTTTGTAACACACATGGTTTTATCCGTTTCTTTCCCTTCCCTTAAAAGTATCTTTAAGTTTGAAACTACCTGACAATCATACTGAGTTCACACCTAATTTGAATTGGATTGGCATTAACTAATTTGAATTAGTTTAATTCACATTTGAAACGGTTTACATTAACAAACACATAGTTCAAATGCGAATCGAATGCAAGTGAATTGTTTGTCTATCTATGGTCAACATGTTGGGGTATGACTATACCACTTTTACCAATTTTAAGAAACATTGTTGAATTTTATTTATGGAAGCTTACTTTTCTTTTATATAAATTTAAGATTAATATTTCTGAGATGTAGGTTATGGATTATCTCTACTTATAAAGGGGGATTCGCAGTTATTTAATATATTTAATTAAATTGTATTCAGGCGCGTAGTTCCCTATACGCCAACACGCAGTTGCGTGCACATGAATTCAGCATGCAAAAAAAAATGTCAAAATAAAAATTTATAGCATTCGGCATGCAAAAAAAAAATGTCAAATTAAAAATTTATAGCATTCGGCATGCAAAAAAAAAATGTCAAAATAAAAATTTAAAGGAAACACAAATATGTTGTTTATAATAAACAAATCATTTAAAAATTGTATGTTTTCGAATATCATAAATACAGTTGTGAAAATGAATAATTAGTCCCTTGCTTTAATGAAAATGAAAAATCTTGCTTCAATAGTGCAGAAAATGAATAATTTGTCCTCTTAGATTACAAAAATAAATAACCGATCAAAAACAAATCCTCCTGCCCCCCCCCCCCCCCCCCCCCAATATCAAATGGTCGACCCCTAAGTCTATATATAGGATTTTTTTTCTGCAACAAGTGCCTCGAACCATGTTTTAAGATTTTGGATAAAGGACCACAATAGGTAAAAGTCCAATTTAAAATTAAATGTTTTTTCTTAGACTACATTCGTTCTGTGTCAGAAACCTATTCTGTTTTGACTATTTGATCACAATCCAAATTCAGAGCTGTATCAGGCTTTAATTGTGTGTCCATACTTGCCCCAACTGTTCAGGATTAGACCTCTGCTGTAATATCAAGCTGCTCCCTGTGGAGCATCTGGTTTATTTGAAGGGTAGATGTTCCCGACCTGTTTATTAGTGGAATTGTGAATCAGGCCATTACTCTTCTCAATTGTATTAATGCATACTTTTCATGTTGGGACAGTTACCCTTATTTTTGAAGGCTGTATGGTTGCCTATAATTGCTTTGTCATTTGAACATTTGTGGGTAGTTGTCTTATTGGCAATCTTATTACATATTTTAATTTTTATACGTATCCATCCTTCAGAAAAGTTGTTCCAAATGTAATGAATCCCCTCCAGGCTTGCCTTCATCTTCCTTTATCTTCATTGGAACAATTTTTTTTTTGGGGGGGGAGGGTTCCAAACCTGTTGTTTATAAGTTGCAAATCAGGCCATTACTTTTCTTAATTTAATTGTTGCTTAGGCCACACCAATTTGATTCCTTGTTCGACGGACCCGCCCGCACCTATTTTTTTCAAAACAGAATTTTTTTTAATTTTTTTTATATTCCCGCTCCCCGCATCCGGAAATTTAATCATGTCCATTTCCCGCATCATTTTTTTTTGTAAATATTATAAAAATATATCAACATTTGTTTTTAAAATCACAGTCTAACTTATATCTAACAATTTTAAACATAAAAGCACCCCACCACACTTTGTAAATATCTGTGAGAATATTTGTTTCAGCATGAAACCTATTTATCCAAAGCGGGAGTGCTCCGATATAAATTTATAACAGCATCGGAAATACCTGTAAAGAACAAAAAATTGGTTACTTTCCCCCTTACTTATATTCCCTATCAAAAATGTTCGTTGTTAGAATAAAGTACAAAGAACTTCTGAAGGATTTGCCTTCAACTGCAATTATATTGTATGCTGGCGAAACAAAACTATCCATAGCCGCTGCATGTTTATGCACCTGTCGTGATTGATTGAGCGGCCTGTCGTTCAGCAGTTATCGTTTGTTAATGTTGTTCATTGGTATTTTCCTGTTTGTATATACATGATATACATGATATATAAATTAGATCATTGGTTTTCCTGTTCGAATTGTGTACGCTAGTAATTTTGGGGTCCTTTATAGCCTGCTGTTTGGTCTGTACCAAAGCCCTGGGTAAAAGGCCGTACTTTGACCTGTGTTTGTTTTTATCAGGTTGAGAACAACCCTCCCTCAGACAAGGGGTCATTTTACTGATGTAGAAAAGAAAATAGAAATACCAAGGATTTGTATAGTTCTTCTATACAAAACCTTTGAAAACTTAGAATTTTGTACTCAAAAAGAGGAGAGTTACATCATATTTTAAACAACTTTAAATCTAAAAGAGGGGTACACTTATTTTGAATAATATTAAACTGTTAAAGTAAATGTGTTAACATGGTTAAAGTCCAGGAATATTACAAAATTCTTGGACATGTTTTGACCATTTAATACCAGATAGATATATAGTTCTTTGAGAAAATATGAGCCCTTTTTTTACAAATATATTATAACTTATATTGATCCCTCATAAAACATGTGAAAAGGATATTTATAACATTAAGGGGTTGTCCCCAAACTGATTATGACTTGGATGACTTTGGACTTGTCAGTCACACATACATAGACCAGATTTAATTATTTCTTGGTGAACAGGGAAAAAATACTTCAGAAATTAAAGAAATGTCAAAGTACAAGTGATAAATCAAGCTTTAATATTGTCAAAACCTACTATTTTATGTTTACAAAAAAAAATTATAATCGCTCGCCTTTACTTTTCAAGCTTCGCCTCAAAAATTTGCAAATTAAATATTTTTTTATTAAAATTTTCAAATCGCTCACTCGCCCCAAATTTTGGAGTCCAAAAATCCGTAGAACAAGAAATTAAATTGGTGTGGCCTTACTTAACATGTCTAGACTGTTTTTTTCTCTCACTTTTTAAGGCTGTATGGTTGCCTATAATTACTTCTTTTATTTTAACCTCTGGAAAGCTGTCTCATTGGAAATTATACCACATATATATATACAGATTTTTATATGGATTGTAGACCTGAAAAAGATGTTCAAAGTTGAATATGCTGCAAACTTCAAACAACCTACTACTTATGTACCATGCCTGTTTATCATGAAATTTTTGATCAGAACTATATATAAGTGATTTCATCATTTCTTCATATGTGTACCACTATCATTCAACAGAACAAATGCGAATAATTTTTTAATATTTGCATATGGTTTCCTTTAATTTCTCACATCTATTTCATTTGAATTTAGGGAAATAAGTATTATTTATATAAACAAATCTCATGTAGATATATAACATGTACAACAATCAAACATCAACCCACACCAAACTGGCTGCAGTTGAAAAACATCAAAAGGGAAAATACAGTGAAATTTGAAGAATTTACATTATCACATGTACATACATTTGAAATATTTAAAAATATTTTTTTCAAATTTTTTAGTTTTAGGTTCCACCTAGCTACCATATTAGAAAACTGGGATTAACGGATTTAAACACTAGTCTATTAGAGGGATATTTCCAGTGGCGAATCCAGAAATTTTCATAAGTGGGGGCCCACTGACTGCCTAAGAGAGGGCCCACTCCGGTCATGCTCCAGTGGTTCTCTAAGTAATCAACCATTTTTTTCCAGACAAGGGGGGGGGGGGGCTCTTAATTCGCCTTTGATTTCATTGGTTGTAATTTTGGAATTTTATTTTATCATGAATCAGATTTGAACACGACTTGGGGAATGAAGGTAAAGACCGAATGTCAGTTTTAGTCTTATATATGTACTTTAATTTTAGTCTTACATGTATATATGTGTACATATATCACTGATTCAGTGGCGATGGTGAATAGCTATATATAGACACTGACAAGTCTTAACATTTTATAGTTTTGAATGTTTCTTCATCAGTTGACTAAAATCAGGTGGAGGTATGTTTTTATTTCCAACAGAGGGGCACTCATGCTCAACCTATATCAATTTGTGCATGAAGCGATTGATAGTTGCCAGACACTGAATGATTATACCACAAATTTGTGAAAGTTTAACCTATGCATATATACTTTAATTACGATAAAAAAAAAATCATGTCTTTTTCAGGACTTCTGATCCAACCATGTACAGTGAAACCTGTTTAAACCGAACCTCTACGGGATTGTGTTCGGTTTTGGCCGATGTTCGGTGTTATCAGGTTCACAACGCATACAATTTGATATGACGGTGCCTTATAACATGTTTGGTTTATACAGGTTTTCGGTTTATACAGGATTCGGTTTAGTCAGGTTTCACTGTAGTATGGCATGTTATTGAGATATGGTTCTGGTTGATGGATGTTCATGAAGGACCTGTAGTACAAAGTATATAGATAAAGGCAGATGTGGTGTGAGTGCCAATGAGACAACTCTCCATCCAAATAACAAGTTAAAAAAGTAAACCATTATAGGTTAAAGTACGGCCTTCAACACGGAGCCTTGGCTCACACCGAACAACAAGCTATAAAGGGCCCCAAAATTACTAGTATAAAACCATTCAAACGGGAAAACCAACGGTCTAATCTATATAAACAAAACGAGAAACGAGAAACACGTATATATTACATAAACAAACGACAACTACTGTACATCAGATTCCTGACTTAGGACAGGTGCAAACATTTGCAGCGGGATTAAACGTTTTAATGGATCCAAACCTTCTCCCTTTTTCTGAAACAATAGCATAACATCACAACATAGAAAAACATACGATAAAATATCAATTGGCAGACTTAACTCAATCAAAAAACGTATGATTACACAATGAACGAATAAATTTGATCTGCGATATCTGAATACAAATGCACAGTTAAATAAATATTAGAGACAAACATTCATGACCAAAAAGCTGTATATCACTGGATTGAGCTCTCTGTCTAAGTGTATTATTAAAGTGCTTTGCTTTGAGCTCGGTTCATTGTTATGCAATTCATTCTTTGTGAAATAAAGATTTTACAGACAACTCTCAAGTACAAGGATGTCTCAAAGTATTATCATTTCTATGTACAATGTAAGTAACAGGGAGATAAAATCATTTTATTTTTTGTTTGAACCAAACATTATTTGTCCATTGACCAAATTTGTTTTACTTTCACCAGCTTTGAAGGAGATATTATCAAAGAATTGATAGAAAACAGCACAGAAGCTTACTTTCTAGCTCATCAGGCCCAAGCATCATGTTAGGCATTGTCATTACTAAAAACCAATAAATGTCTTCTAATCTGAGGATCAATTCAACATTTTAAAGTGTTTTACTAATGATACTGACAAGCCACCACAAAGATATATAAATAGAACCATACAAATAGTTAGCAAATACATATAAAAAAAGATGTGATATGATTGCCAATGAGACACTTCTCCACAACAGACCAAAATGACATAGAAATTAACAATTACAGGTCACCGCACAACCTTCAACAATGAGCAAAGCTAATACAGCATAGTCAGCTATTAAAGGTCTCGAAATGACAATGTAAAACAATTCAAAGGAGAAAAATAACAGGCTTATTTATGTACAAAAAATAAAGAAAAAACGAATATGTAACACATAAACAAACGACAACCACTGAATTACAGGCTCCTTATATCATGTTCTCAGATATCATCTCCCAATTTAAAAAAATCACGAAAAATTGAACCTATTATGTGTTGCTCTCCTAGCTATAAAATGTATCCAATATCAAAGATGTGGAACATATTCTATCATAATCATTTGGTAACTAATACAATGAGTGTCTCTTCCATGCCCGTCTTGAACATAAAAACTATACTAAATATAAAATAAACAACACTCCTAATGCTCAGGTTGGTTGTCATCGTGCAACACAGTTAATAACACATAGAGGAAAATCATAGAACTACATTTATCATAAAACACTGTCAAACATCCAAACATACTATCCACACTCATCTGTGTCCACACTTGTTTGATATAAAAAAATAAGTAATAAATAGTAAAACGGCGCCTCATATATATGTACATTCCTTATCTATGTGCTATCAAAATGAAGAAGTACATTTTTGTAACAGAAATTTATTTTCATTTTTTAGAGAAACCATCCTTGTTAAAGATGTGACATTAATCCCTCCAAACCTAAAAAACACAATTGATTAGGTAAGTTGCAGATTATCTGAGATATTTTTGATTATCATCCCAAGAAATGTAGCATGTTACTCTTCTTTCATTTATATAAAGATACATGTACATTGTAATTTGTACAGTCATGACAGTTGTATATGTATTTCTGCCATCTGTCACTGTTAATTTAAGTGTGCATTAGGGGGCAGGAAATAATCAAAACATGATACATGTATAAAGATTATCGTATATATACTTTCATTAACTAACACACAGGTTTTTTTGTGTGTCAAGATTGAAATCAATTTTAAATTTGTTGTCAATTGTTGTAGTGTCATTGATAAATAAATGAAATAAATGGTTGTTGTACCTAAAATTATTTGAAACATGTCTGAACTTAACTTATATAGATACAATTTACATTGTATAACCAATTTTTATTCACATAAATTTTGTATATCAACATGTACATGATCAATGTATCAATGATGACAAGTAACTTTTTAAATTTCAGAGATGCTAACCTTGTTTATGACTCTGGAGAACTTATGCTACATTTACCTAATACACAGACAAATACAGATGGGCATAGGTAATAAATAGAACAGATTTCTAAGATACATGTTCATGTTAATTGTTATATTATGCTTTGTCTTGAAAAAAGATGGATTTGAAACATGAACACATATGTACATGTTCCATGTTTACATGTATAAGAGAGTTATCTAATCTGTTTAAAAGCTGATAACTACTTAGTACTATCAGAATTTTAGTCTTTGTTTCTCTATTTGTCCATGATTTATCTTATACTGAATAGAGTTTGAAAATTAAATCTATAAAGTTGGATAAAATATTCATAATGCTTGCATTTGTACAAAGCCATTTTGAAAATAAGAAGATGTGGTATGATTGCCAATATGAAAACTCTCCCCAATACATGTAGATCACATGACATATAAAGGAACCACTTTAAGTCACCATACAACCTTACACAATAAGACAAACCCATACTACGTAATCAGCTGTAAAAGGCCATGAAATGACAAATTTTAAACAATTCAAAGGATCTTACGTATTCGTCAAATTCAGATTTAAAGTGATTGAATACATTAGTAGTTTTATATCTTTGATTGGATGCATAGTATGATTATAAGTGTAGATAACTAATCTATAATTGGCAGAATAATATAGAATCCAATATACTCGCTATCTGTTATTTTGTTGCCTATTACGATATCTTTTAAGTTGATTTTTTTATTAAAATTTATTTGATATAAATTGTATTTATAGTTTCCCAAAATTATTTTAGAAATTTACATTGGATACAAAAAAGTGTTAATACGCGTCTTTGAGTTGACAAAGCTGACAATACGGACTAGTGTCGATTTTCCATTTGAAGAGATTTTCTCTATTCGGTAAAATGCAAAACTTATCAATTTCCATCCAAACATTTTAAGGTCATAAAAAACGAGTGACCGGTGAAAAATAATGTTATTCCAATTCTTGAACCAATGCATACAAAGGTCATAAACTTAGTCTTTTGTGCACGATTTTATCATTTTATTCGCATGAATTTCGTATAATCGTCAATTTTTTTTCAGTCGGTCAGTGTTGTGAAAATATGGCAGGTATTTAAAGTTCGTGTTTTGAAGCTGAAGTTTAACGATTGTCACCTGTTTGTCAACAATCAACAAAAAAGGATGGATATTGAGCACGTGTTTAACATGTACAATCAGATAATAGTTTATTTTAAGGACTTCCATGCTTTTGCGATCACCAGATTTTTACGAGTTGGGTCACACGGAGGTCACTTTGGATACGGAAAATATGTGGAAGGAAACAATTAAAATAAAGTAAACTTCTTCTGAATATGAACAAATTAAAGAATGTTCTTCAGAAAAAAGTAAATGTACATAAGTTTTATAATGAAAACTATCCATTGAGTTATAAAAAACATAGGCATTATTATTTTTTAATTTGAGCTTTCTTATGACTTTAAGTTTATTCAGTTTTAAATGTTGGTGTATAAACTTAAACATATATTTGGTAAAATTATAATTTATTTCTAGTTCTTTTTTCCATTTATTTATGCCAATATTTGGAGAAATTTTTTGTTGAACGAGCAATTGATATACGTTTTTGTGTTTGAGTTTTCAATTTCAATGTTTTCTTTGTTTATATTGATAAATAATCTGTTACTTTTGATTTGATCGATTCTTCCGTAGCTAAAGCTTTTAGCCATGATGTTGGAATTGAGTTTTTTTACTTTTGAAATTTCTGCGATCAAATTTTCAGTGTTTCGTAGTTTATAAAATATTTTTATCGTGGGCAATTTTTCCATTGTCATCAATAATATCATTAACATAAATGAAATCACTGTATATCCAATTATACATAATAAGCGGCTTGTTTTGGAATTTTATGAATTTATTACCCCAGATAACTTGCTTTCTTATCTCGACAAAGTTTTTCAATTCTGTTTTTTTCATTTCATGAATTAAAATCCAACTTTTTATTATTTCTAAGTAAAATCTGATATATCCTTAGTTACGTGATCTAGGTTTTTTTAAAGGTTTAGTTGTTTAAATTCATTCTAAAAATGAGGAAATTTCCCCCTAATTTATCAAAAATAGCGTTGGTATCAGTGTCCAATTTTTTTGTTTTGCCTTTAGCAATCTAGAGAACCCATCCTATCTTGAGAGAGAAGAAGTAGCTTTTTAAGTCGGTCATATTAAGCCCTGTCGGGTTGTAATCTGGTACCAAAGTATGTCTGTTAACTTTGTCTTTCTTACGATTCCATATAAAACTTAAGATTTCTCTTTCTCGATCAAGTATATTTGAGTAATTTAAAACTGTAACATTTGCTAGAAAAGTAAATTGTGGTATAATGAGCGTTTTAACTATTAGAATTTTAACTAAGATTGTTAAATTCTTTTTTTCCACGATGTAATCAGATTTCGACTCTTTTCTACCTCAGACATAGATTACCTTAGCTGTATTTGGCAAAACTTTTAGGAATTTTGGTCCTGAATGCTCTTCAACTTCGTACTTTATTTGGCCTTTTTAACTTTTTTGGATTCGAGCGTCACTGATGAGTCTTTTGTAAACGAAACGCGCGTCTGGCGTATATACTAAATTTAGTCCTGGTATTTATGATAGTTTATTCAAATCTAGTGTCCCAATTCAATTTTTCACAATCTTTTTTATTTATGCCGAAATATATACCAAGCACTTTTGAAATTAATTTCATCTACTTTATCTCTACAATGTTTGAGTTTACCAATCTAAATTCCTTCCGTTTTATTTTTATTTAGTTGTATTGTACATTGTATTTTAAAAATTATACCATACTAATATGAAATATAAAAAAAATGATACTTATCTATATGAAACCCTGTTCTTATAGATACTAACAATTTCAGGGTACCTTACAGTTAAAGCTGTAGCGGTAAGGTCATTGTTAACAGCTTTATTACAATACATTTATACTAGAACACACCCGCGAAATCGCGGGCATATACAGCTTGTGAACTGTTGTTGGATGATTTTTTGTAAAAGATATTATGTATCGAGAATTTCATAAAAGCCTTATCAAAAGCACTCTCCCTTTTTCCAAAGTCCGATATTTGTTTCCTTTCTCAGACTGTTAAATTAAATTATTTTTGTGTTTCTGGCCTCAGACCACAATTATTCTTCTCCTTTGCTACAATGAATCTTTTGGTAAAAGGCAAATCAAATTAAAAATTGGCACCGCTTCAAACATGAAATAAATGTATTAATAAACTGCTTATATTTAGACCATTATTTGTCTAAAAAAATATGCTTCTAGGACAATCCATCAGTGCTTTTTTCTTTTGAGAGCCTTATTAACATGCCAATGGTAGGATATGAATCTTGTATAAATGACTAAGACCGACTAAGGCTATTTGAGGGGTGGTCGGAGGGGTCCTGATCCCGAACTTAAAAACATGAAATCCCAAAATTCAGAATTTAAAGAAATTCATATCCCGAAATACCGAAATCATTAAATATATTCCCGGATCCTGTAAGGATCAATCCCCAAATCCCGAGCTTAAAAACACCCGATCCCGACGTTCCGAAAAAGGTCTTGCCTCCCTCTAATCTCTACCCTACCTTCATTTATGCCAAATCACTACTTTCACTTTCAACAATAAATTGTAATGCCCCATTTATGGGCATTATGTTTTCTAGTCTGTGCATCCGTGCGTTCGTTCGTTCGTTCGTTCGTCCATCCGTCTGTCCCGCTTCAGGTTAAAGTTTTTGGTCGAGGTGGTTTTTGATGAATTTGAAGTCCAATCAACTTAAAACTTAGTAAATATAGTGCCAATGTGGCACCCGTGTACTATGGACACATTCATGTTTCCACATGTCAGAGATGGGTCCGATTACTTTCAATGTAATTGATTAAATTACAACTAGAACACACCCGGGAAATCGCGGGCATATACAGCTTGTGATCTGTTGTAGGATGATTTTTTGTAAAAGATATTATGTATTGAGAATTACATAAAAGGTATCTCCCTTTTTCCAAAGTCCGATATTTGTTTCCTTTCTGTTGAATTCAATTATATTCGTGTTTCTGGCCAACGACCACAATTATTCTTCTCCTTTGCTACCGTGAATGCTTCTTTTGGTAAAAGTCAAATGAAATTAAAAATTTGCACCGTTTCAAACATGAAATAAATGTAACTGCTTATATATAGACCATTATTTGTCTAAAAAATATGCTTCTATGACAATCCATCAGTGCTTTTTTTGTAGAGAGCCTTATTAACATGACAATGGTAGAATTTGAATCATGTATGAATGACTAATACCGACTAAGGCTAATTTGAGGGGTTGTCGATCGGATGGGTCCTGATCCCGAAATCAATCCCGGGCTTAAAACCATGAAATCCCGAGATGCAGAATTTAAAGAAATCCCGAAATCGAAAAATATCTTCCCGGATCCCGTAAGGATCAATCCCGAGCTTAAAAACACCCGATCCCGACGCCCCGAAAAAGGTCCTGCCTCCCTCTAATCTCTACCTTACTTTCATTTTTGCCAAATCACTATTTTTCCTTTTAACAATAAATTATATATAGAAATTCCCTTACAGAATACAGAGAGTCTCTATATATTAAAGTAGTATAATCGTAGTTTACCTGTAGATAAACGCGAAAAATAATTGTCCTCTCTAAGGAGGTATAATAGTTGTGGTTCTTGGGATCTAAACACCATGATATAGAGAACGCTCTGATTGGCTTATCTATTTTTCTTTTTTTGTAATCTATCATACGATTGGTTGTATTTGTGCATGTTTCAAACAGGAAGTCTTATCTATGACTAAAAGTCAGTCTGATGACGGAATCATTTCCGGACTCCTTTTTTGTCATTTTTCTCCCAAAATAACTCAATCTGAATAATCATAAGAATGGATGACAAATGCGACTATGCATGTTACCTATAGGACACAGAGGCATGATAAATGATTTATTGTGGAAGGAAGAGAAGCGACACCCAAAATGAGGTCTTCTCGTTTAATAGTATAGATTACTTTGTCATTTGTACGATTAAATTAAATTAACGATTACATCATTTTTGAAAGTGTCTGATTGAATTAATAATTACATTGGCAAAGTAATCATGATTACATCTGATTACAATGAATTAAAAAAAAAACTTTAGCATTTTTAGAAAGGATTAGGTTTGAAATATTATAAAATGATAACGTTAAACCTCATTTATTTAAGGTAGCACAATACAAAGATTTTATAACTCCAACTCCCAAGTTTTAAAATGTTGTAACTTTCTTAATAATGCTTGAAAATTCATTAAAGTAGTAGTTTTGGATAGCTAACAGATTACTCTTTCAAATAAAAGCAATGTTAGTATTATGCAACAATTATGTAACCAATTATAATGTTAACTGTGTCTAAAATATTTTTCACCAAATTTCCACTTTCAAATGAAATTAGCTTCTGCATAGGTATTCCTAGAGGGTTGATTTTATTATATATTGTTCCTATGGCCATTATTTACAAAAGGGTGTCTCAGATTTCAGATAGAATGTGTAGAACAAATTTTACACCTAATTGAAAATTATCTTCTTTTATGTGGTAAGGATGTTTACACTAATTAAAGATTTATGAGGGAATGGAATACCATAGAGACAATCTGAGACACCCTTTTGAAGCCCATGATATGTTGATTAAGATTCCGTTAAATTTTTTAGTATAGTTAAAGAGATGATAGAGCTAAATTTATTCAAGTGAACTTACCCAGATTTTGCCACTAATTACATAATAATTGATTACATAATGATTGCATAGTAAAAATATTGCATTCATGTATAAGATTAATCTTTTATCTATCTATATATACCTCTTTTATCATTTTCTATGCATTCATAAGAAAGTTACAGCATTTCAAAGGTTAGTGATTGGAAGTAAAAAAATCTTTGTATTGTGCTACCTTAATTAACCACAAAAGTTCACTACATACATGAACATTGTGTCTATGGTTTGACCCATTACACTTCATCGTGATTGATCTCTGAATTATTTTGACTTCAATTGAATAAAGCTTTATTAAGAGTTTGCTGTTTGTCTTCTAACCTCTTCCAGACTTGATATGTGTTTCAAGGTGCAGTTTATGGAAGTTAAAATATAGATGATATAAAGTTACCAGTAAAAAACTATGTAAAATGTTTATAGAATTGTTTAATTAATTAAATTGTAAACAAAATGCAAGTAGTAAAATTCATTGCATTTTACTTGTCCAGTCCAAATACATACAAAATTTTGCTTATTTTAAACAAGATTTTTTCCAACTTTTGATCTAGTTTGTGTTAATTAGAGAAATTTTGAATGTCTCATTAATCTTTTATCATATATATATTGTCATACAGCTATACTCAATTGATAATTGCAATAAATATAGATTATCGGTGATCATCTCAACGAGATTGATTTTCTCGCTTGAGCCGGGACGGCGAAAGCGAGAAAGGCAATCAAGTTGAGATGAACAATGATAATCTTTTTATCGCTATTTTACCTATGACACGTTGTCAATTTCATGTCAATTTCGTTGGCAATGCCACGTGCATGTTTAGTTTCTAGCGATAATTTTCCATCTCAAGCGAGTAGCATGATATGAAAATTATCACAAAAAAAGATCAAAGGAAAAATGCACAAAATAGCGATAAAAACAAATCTTAATTGGTTATCTACCTGTCAATTCAAAGTTGACAAAAATCAAAATATTAACAAAAGATAAAAATTATTCAGGGTTAAAGTGAAGTATTACTAGACTATAATTATCAAATATATACATGTACATCTTTAAATTGTCAATATATGTACACTATCTTTTACTAAGACCAAAGACACATAATTGTATTTATATGTCCCTTCTTAGAATAATGATGACTTTTCAATACTGTAACAGTTTATTTTTTACTGAAGTATACAAATCAATAAACATGCTTTATAAAGTAAACCAAACTATCTTAACATGTTTAATATTTATTAAATAAGAATAACAAAAAGGTTTACTTCTTGACCATTAACACAGCTAAATAAATCATTGTAATCAGAATGTAATCAAAAAGTAATCAGGTTTACAGGGTATTTTGAAAAGTAATTGATTAAATCAAATTACATATAATCAGATTTTTGGCTGATTAATGATTACAATGATTACTTGAAAAATTGTAATCAATTACAGCTGATTAATGATTACAATTACAATTACCCCAAGTCTGCCACATGTTTAACTTATTTTAAAATATATGCAACTGGTATGACCCCTTAAATAGTAAACATTTCAAAGAAAACAGTAGACAGAATACAGAGAGTCTCTATAAAAGTTAAGTTAGGAACCACTGAATCAGAATATAAAACTGTAACTTTTGGAGTTCCTCAAGGTTCTATACTTGGACCTTTATTGTTCCTAATTTATATAAATGACTTACCATTAACCTTAGAATATACAGAATCTGATCTATATGCTGATGATACAACTTTACATTTATCATCTAAATCTATTGTAAATTTAAATATATGTTTGAATAAAGACTTAGACAATGCTATTAAATGGTGTAAAGAAAATGATATGACGATAAATAGCAAGAAATCAAAATGTATGCTTGTTGGATCAGACAAAAAACTGGTAAACTGTAATGAATGTTTTTTTTTTTATCACAAGATAATATCGCTTTAGATAATGTTGAAGTTGAAAAACTTCTCGGAATTCATATTGATATAACCTATCATGGTCAATTCAAATTGATAAAATATGCGAAACTATTTCAACCAGAATATATTTGTTAAAAAGGTTGAAACGTTATTTACCATTAAAGGGTCTTATTCATTTTTACAATAGCTATATATTACCCATTATTGACTACTGTTGTACAGTATGGGGTCTTACCACACACATTAATCTGGAGAGGATACATAAGCTCCAAAAACGTCCTGCAAGATTAGTTTTATCTCTTTCTTTTGATTTTCCATCAACAGTAATGTTTAAAATACTTGCATGGATGACTATATTTACGAGGATACACTATTTTCAAGCTGTGTTAATGTTTAAATGTATGAATGGTCTAGCACCTGATTATCTGTCTATTAAATTTACTGCTTGTGCTGATCTTTATTTTTATTGTCTGAGGTCGACAACATCAGGACTTCTTCATGTACCAAGACCTAATTTTGATTTTTTTTAAAAGAACATTTAGATATTCTGGTCTTATTACCTGGAATAATTTACCAAATAATATTAAAGAAATAGATAATTTAGATACATTTAAGACCAACTGTTCAAACTATTTTCTAACTGAACAGAATAAAGATGCACGAAACCAATGTATTTTTAGCTCACCTGGCCCAAAGGGCCAAGTGAGCTTTTCCCATCACTTTGCGTCCGTCGTCCGTCGTCGTCCGTCGTCCGTCGTCGTCCGTCGTCCGTCGTCGTCCGTCGTCTGTCGTCCGTCGTCGTTAACTTTTACAAAAATCTTCTCCTCTGAAACTACTGGGCCAAATTAAACCAAACTTGGCCACAATCATCATTGGGGTATCTAGTTAAAAAAATGTGTCCGGTGACCCGGCCAACCAACCAAGATGGCCGCCATGGCTAAAAATAGAACATAGGGGTAAAATGCAGTTTTTGGCTTATAACTCAAAAACCAAAGCATTTAGAGCAAATCTGACAATGGGTAAAATTGTTTATCAGGTCAAGATCTATCTGCCCTGAAATTTTCAGATGAATCGGACAATCCGTTGTTGGGTTGCTGCCCCTGAATTGGTAATTTAAAGGAAATTTTACCGTTTTTATACGACCGCAAAAATTTTAATTTTTCGTCGTATATTGCTATCACGTTGGCGTCGTCGTCGTCGTCGTCTTGCGTCGTCTCTTGCGTCGTCGTCGTCCGAATACTTTTAGTTTTCGCACTCTAACTTTAGTAAAAGTGAATAGAAATCTATGAAATTTTAACACAAGGTTTATGACCATAAAAAGGAAGGTTGGGATTGATTTTGGGAGTTTTGGTCCCAACATTTTAGGAATTAGGGGCCAAAAAGGGCCCAAATAAGCATTTTCTTGGTTTTCGCACTATAACTTTAGTTTAAGTAAATAGAAATCTATGAAATTTGACACAAGGTTTATGACCACAAAAAGAAGGTTGGGATTGATTTTGGGTGTTTTGGTTCCAACGGTTTAGGAATTAGGGGCCAAAAAAAGGGCCCAAATAAGCATTATTCTTGGTTTTCGCACAATAACTTTAGTAAAAGTGAATAGAAATCAATGAAAATAAAACACAAGGTTTATGACCACAAAAGGAAGGTTGGGATTGATTTTGGGAGTTGAGGTCCCAACAGTTTAGGAATAAGGGGCCAAAAAGGGGCCCAAATAAGCATTATTCTTGGTTTTCACACCATAACTTTAGTATAAGTAAATAGAAATCTATGAAATTTTAAACACAAGGTTTGTGACCATAAAAGGAAGGTTGGGTTTGATTTTGGGAGTTTTGGTCCCAACAGTTTAGGAATAAGGGGCCCAAAGTGTCCAAAATTGAACTTTGTTTGATTTCATCAAACATTGAATAATTGGGGTTCTTTGATTTGCCGAATCTAACTGTGTATGTAGATTTCTTAATTTTTGGTCCCGTTTTCAAATTGGTCTACATTAAGGTCCAAAGGGTCCAAAATTAAACTTAGTTTGATTTTAACAAAAATTGAATCCTTGGGGTTCTTTGATATGCTGAATCTAAAAATGTACTTAGATTTTTGATTATTGGCCCAGTTTTCAAGTTGGTCCAAATCGGGGTCCAAAATTAAACTTTGTTTGATTTCATCAAAAATTGAATAATTGGGGTTCTTTGATATGCCAAATCTTACTGTGTATGTAGATTCTTAATTTTTGGTCCCGTTTTCAAATTGGTCTACATTAAAGTCAAAAGGGTCCAAAATTAAACTAAGTTTGATTTTAACAAAAATTGAATTCTTGGGCTTTTTTGATATGCTGAATCTAAACATGTACTTAGATTTTTGATTATGGGCCCAGTTTTCAAGTTGGTTCAAATCAGGATCCAAAATTATTATATTAAGTATTGTGCAATAGCAAGAAATTTTCAATTGCACAGTATTCAGCAATAGCAAGAAATCTTCAATTGCACAGTATTGTGCAATAACAAGAAATTTTCAATTGCACAGTATTGCGCAATAGCAAGAAATCTTCAATTTCACAGTATTGTACAATAGCAAATATTTTCAATTGCACAGTATTGCACAAAAGCAAGAAATATCTAATTGCACAATATTGTGCAATAGCAAGAAATTTTCAATTGGAGTTATCTTTCTTTGTCTAGAATAGTAGTAGAATCAACTTAAATTATTGTTTTATACACTATACAATGTATATTCACTTTTACTACCAACTGATAAATTAAAACAATCTTTACCATTCAGTGATAACAAGCACTTTATTTTACATTTTAATATTTTATGATGTATTTAAATGAGTAGTTATTGTTGCAAACTCCATTAGAAATTTGAATTGAGATCAGTTTTAGAAAAAGGGAAAGGGGGATGTGAAAAAAAAATGGGGGGGGGGGTAAATTTTTCTCATTTCAGATTTTATAAATAAAAAAAAAATTTCTTCAAACATTTTTTTTGAGAGGATTAATATTCAACAGCATAGTGAATTGCTCAAAGGCAAAAAAAAAAAATATTTTAAGTTCATTAGACCACATTCATTCTGTGTCAGAAACCTATGCTGTGTCAACTATTTCATCACAATCCAAATTTAGAGCTGAATCCAGCTTGAATGTTGTGTCCATACTTGCCCAACCATTCAGGGTTCAACCTCTGCGGTCGTATAAAGCTGCGCCCTGCGGAGCATCTGGTTGGTTATTATCTTGATTATTGTTATAGATAGAGATAAACTGTAAACAGCAATAATGTTCAGCAAAGTAAGATTTACAAATAAGTCAACATGACCGAAATGGTCAGTTGACCCCTTTAGGAGTTATTGCCCTTTACAGTCATTTTTTAACCATTTTTCGTAAATCTTAGTAATCTTTTACAAAAATCTTCTCCTCTGAAACTACTGGGCCAAATTAATCCAAACTTGGCCACAATCATCTTTGGGGTATTTAGTTTAAGAAATGTGTTCGGTGACCCGGTCATCCAACCAAGATGGCCGCCATGGCTAAAAATAGAACACAAGGGTAAAATGCAGTTTTTGGCTTATAACTCAAAAACCAAAGCATTTAGAGCAAATCTGACGATGAGTAAAATTGTTTATCAGGTGAAGATCTATCTGCCCTGAAATTTTCAGATGAATCGGAAAACCCGTTGTTGGGTTGCTGCCCCTAAATTGGTAATTTTAAGGAAATTTTACTGTTTTTGGTTATTATCTTGAATATTATTATAGATAGAGATAAACTGTAAACTGCAATAATGTTCAGCAAAGTAAGATTTACAAATAAGTCAACATGACCGAAATGGTCAGTTGATCCCTTTAGGAGTTATTGCCCTTTATAGTCAATTTTTAACCATTTTTCGTAAATCTTAGTAATCTTTTACAAAAATCTTCTCCTCTGAAACTACTGGGCCAAATTAATCCAAACTTGGCCACAATCATCTTTGGGGTATTTAGTTTAAGAAATGTGTTCGGTGACCCGGCCATCAAACCAAGATGGCCGCCGTGGCTAAAAATAGAACATAGTGGTAAAATACAGTTTTTGGCTTATAACTCAAAAACCAAAGCATTTAGAGCAAATCTGACATGAGTAAAATTGTTTATCAGGTCAAGATCTATCTGCCCTGAAATTTTCAGATGAATCGGAAAACCCGTTGTTGGGTTGCTGCCCCTAAATTGGTAATTTTAAGGAAATTTTACTGTTTTTGGTTATTATCTTGAATATTATTATAGATAGAGATAAACTGTAAACTGCAATAATGTTCTGCAAAGTAAGATTTACAAATAAGTCAACATGACCGAAATGGTCAGTTGATCCCTTTAGGAGTTATTGCCCTTTATAGTCAATTTTTAACCATTTTTCGTAAATCTTAGTAATCTTTTACAAAAATCTTCTCCTCTGAAACTACTGGGCCAAATTAATCCAAACTTGGCCACAATCATCTTTGGGGTATTTAGTTTAAAATATGTGTCCGGTGACCCGGCCATCAAACCAAGATGGCCGCCGCGGCTAAAAATAGAACATAGTGGTAAAATACAGTTGTTGGCTTATAACTCAAAAACCAAAGCATTTAGAGCAAATCTGACATGAGTAAAATTGTTTATCAGGTCAAGATCTATCTGCCCTGAAATTTTCAGATGAATAGGACAACCCGTTGTTGGGTTGCTGCACCTAAATTGGTAATTTTAAGGAAATTTTACTGTTTTGGGTTATTATCTTGAGTATTATTATAGATAGAGATAAACTTTAAACAGCAATAATGTACAGCAAAGAAAGATTTACAAATAAGTCAACATGACTGAAATGGTCAATTGACCCCCTAAGGATTTATTGTCCTTTATAGTCAATTTTTAACAATTTTCATTTTCCACTGAAACTACTGGGCCAAGTTCATTATAGATGGATAACTGTAAGCAGCAAGAATGTTCAGTAAAGTAAGACGTACAAACACATCACCATCACCAAAACACAATTTTGTCATGAATCCATCTGCTTCCTTTGTTTAATATTCACATAGACCAAGGTGAGCGACACAAGCTCTTTAGACCCTCTAGTTTCTTCTTCTACTGAATGCATATGTACTTATTCAATATTTAAGCTGCTATATTCAACTGTATTATGTATTTTCTTTTGTATGTATTTTTTTTCTGTTTTCTATTTGTATTAATAGTTTTTGAAGGACTCGTGGAAGATTAACATGCAATTGTTAAATGTGTTACCTTCGTTAAATAAAGAATTTTATTATTATTATTTATTTATTATATATTAAAGTAGTATAATTGTAGTTTACATGTAGATAAATGCGAAAAATAATTGTCCTCTCTAAGGAGGTATAATAGTGGTTCTTGCGATCTAAACACCATGATATGCCAGAGAACGCTCTAATTTGCTCATTTATTTTTCATTTTTGTTATCTATCATACGATTAGTTGTTCTTGTGCAGGTTTCAAACCGGAAATCTTATCTATGACTAAAAGTCAGTCTGATTACGGAATCAATATATCACTCCTTTTTTGTCGTTTTTCTCAAAAATAACTCAATCTGAATAATCATAAGAATGGATGACAAATGCGACTATGCATGTTACCTATAGAACACAGAGGCATGATGATTAATATATCGTGGAAGGAAGAGAAGCGACACACAAAATGAGGTCTTCTCGTTTAATAGTATAGATTCAAGTGTTAAAAAAAAAGAACCGTTCCAACTTTACTTTTCGAATTTCAATATTTGACAAAATATATTACCGACGATTTATCAAGGTATACAGTAATATGGCAGTCTATGGTTTAAAAAACAACAATAAAAGATATAGCTATGATAAGGGATACTTGCCAATATATAAAATACCATGTGATTACCATGTGCATAACACTATGTATCCATGATAAAAATTAAATAATTTGAAACATTTGAAATTTTACTTCACCATAAAACTCTTAGAACGGTACTTTGTGTCTTTTGACTTGTTTAAAGTTGTGCATGTATAGTTTACAATCGATCTGATAAGTGAATGCATTTTCAAATGATTTTTATATTGTTCTTTTGTTATGATGTTACACTAAGAGTAAGTGAGGATTTGTGCGTTCATGTTTCACCCACCATCATTTCCTTTTTATACATTTCCCAAGCAAGGGTTTAAAGCGAAGTTGTGTATAGTGGATTGTTATCTCATTGACAATCATATACAATCTGTTTTTTAAATGTAATGTTTTAACATCTGATATGGATTTCGGTATCAGATAACGTCCAGATCAAAATTTGGGAACATATGTTTGCTACTTAAAATTCAATATTCATCCTTCTATCCGAAATTAGTAGAACGTAATCCTAAGTGCGCCGATGACTAATGGTATATCTAGTTATCATCAGATGATAAGAAAATAAAACGAATAAACATGAAATTGTTTACATTCATGATCTAAGTTTTCTATATTTACCGTATATATTTCGATTTAGTTTTGTAGACAGCACAAAACAATATTATTATTATTTTTTTATTTTAATATATGCTTTTTCAGACTGATAAGGTGAATACCTTTAAGTATATAACTTAAAAAGATCAGACAATATATAGGTGTACGCTTATCTACGCTATCTACGCTATGACTAGGTTTATACGATGTGTGTACTATTCTCTGACAAAACTCGTGGAAGGCTTGCAAACAGGTAAAATGTTATTTGCAGATCGGTAATAAGCCTGACCTTTAGGTCACATCGTGGCAGGTGTGACTGTCTATTCGGCGGCGGAGGACATTTTAGTGCATTGATAGGTCTTTGAGCGAAAAAGATCGGACGTTATAGCGCCAAAGTTGAACCCACTTAAGCGCCTAATTTTTAACCCATTTTAGCGAAAATGAAAAGTGTCAATGCCCATTTTAGCGAAATAGTTTTAATGTATTATAATATATAATAAATAGAAAACTTTAATAGACTCAAGACAGCACAATGTAAAACATATGATGTCTCTTAAAATACAGCACTAAATGTCTAAAAGATGCAATCAAATGTTAAAAGTTCGTTCTAGCCTGGAATTTATATCCTAGAGAAAGTACGTAATGATCTATGTTGAATTGCACTAGGAACTGCACGTTCTTTCTCTGTATCTTGTCTAGATGTTTGTGTACATTCGTCTATACTTCTTATTTTTATGTATGTTGTTGTTTGCAATTTGATATTAGTATCAAGAAAAACGAAAATAGCTGGGTGATAACTATACAATTGCTTGATATAATGGGCATGGAACTACTCTGGACCATTAATTGTTCGCTTTGAATTAACTGAACTTGTGCCCAAAGCTTGGTGAGTATTATTCAACCTGGTAACTTTTCGATATAATGGGCTATCGAAATAACAGGTGAACGGATTAATCCGACGAAAAAATGGGCTCCTCATGTTGGCGCTAAAATATCCCCATGTAGTATAATTTTTTCCGCGATTAAAAGACAGGAGGTCGCGTTTAATACACAAATTTAAATACATTTTCAATTTGTAGACAAATATAAATGAATCGCCATGGAATTATTTACTATATTTGGTGCTATTATTTATTTGAATTCACATAAACTAAGAAAAGAACAAATTTCGGTTAAAGTCAGGAAACTAAATTCAGTTGTCAGAATGAAATGATTTACATAATGATTCTTATCATTTATTTGGTATCATAAAAAAGGGAAAAAAGAACTTGTTTTACAAAAGCCTTTTAATTGTCCTTAATAGGAAAAACAATGTACGGAAAGACTTACAGTCAGACATTAAGAAGCCATGACCAAATGAAAATGTGCACCTGTTATACTTCTAGCGTTTGGCATTATATCTTAGTGTGATCTGGAGGGTTAATTTTATAAAATAATATAGATTATCTGATATCTAATGGATATTTCAAAAATCAAAAAGTCGTTTTAAGAAAAACCATTTTCATTGAATTTTAACCAATGCAATCGTAAAAGGTGTTCCGTTGACCCGAAATATTGAACCGTTTTGGTCAAGTATAGTAACCTTAGCTGTGCATGATTGTGTATATTTACCTTATAGTTTATAATTTCAAGTTCCCTCGTTAGAATTGTTGTGCATGTTGTGTACAGAAGAATGAAAATGAATTAAACGACTCATAAACATGATAAAGGCGTGGACAAATCATATGCCTTTAACTGGTGCAGTAAAGTTGATATCGTTAATGTTGTTATCTCTATGTTTAGGCGGCATAAGTTGTGAATACATATAGACTCTTACATTGGTACCAGCGGATTATCGGATTTATCCAATCGATATAGTTAAAATTCAATAATTTAGCTATCGAGAATTTTAACACACTCTACATTGTACATCAGATAATTTGCAGTTCTAAGTACAATGTATATGTATTATATCTTATCTCTGAAATTTTCTTGATTTTTGTTTATTCTATTTTGATACATGTAGATAAGGTTAATTGACATGAATCTTGATTCCTGATTTTTTGTAGTTTATCGTCAACAGTAAAATTTAAAATATCAATGTAATTATGCAACTTGACTTGACAAGCTTGCATATTAATTTTAAAATTCACTTTCTAGAAAGAAGTAAAACATGTATTGTATCGCACTGCTGGAAATTTGGAAGAATCTTGAAAACACAGGATTAAAATAAAAAAGAAGATGTGGCATGATTGCCAATGTCATGAGACAACTCTCCACAAGAGACCAAAATGACACAGAAATTAACAACTTGAGGTCACCGTACGGCTTTCAACAATGAGAAAGTTTATTTTGATTTACCCACATTGATTTATTTAATGTAACTCTTCATGTATGTGATATTGTATATATTTTTATCAGAGACATATAGATATATGTAGTATTAACCTGTTTGATATGAATATGCTCAAATCCTGCGTCGTCAAGTTTTTGTAGCATAAATCTTCTTGTAGAATGGTTTGTAAGGCGTCTATTTCCTAAGTCATTTTCACTTTCATCATTGTCATTATCTTCTTTATTTTGAATTATCCCTATTATACATGTATGAACAAAAACAATTAAAAATTTGAAATAAATGCCTGTTCTATACATGTCACATAAAATAATTGTTTTATTCATTACCTTCATTTTTTTGTTGATATTTCTAACTGATTGTTTTTGAAATTATAAAGTTAACAGACTTATGATATCCTGCTTCTGTTTAGCTGAGAATATTTTTTTTCTTTTTAAAATGGAATAACTGTTTTATTAATAACAGTGCTTCAATCATGTTAATCTATTTAAATTTTATTTAACAGTCTGATGTAAAAAAATAAAATGAAATTTGATTTCAATTGTTGTATTGTAGAAATATCTCTAAAGTTTGCAGATAGATGTAGATTATTTGTCAAAATGGTGTGTGAACTCATTTTTTTTATTGGTGAAAATACAAGTTCATTTTTTGTATTTATCTATTGTGTGAAAAAACAATACAGAAAGTACACTTATTTTTACAGATCATTGTAAAAGAAATGTTTGATAATTCTTCACTCTCGACAGCAAGCCTCTTGTTTTAAATTTTAAAATTTAACTGTCTTGAGTGAATATCTCTAAAGTTTGCAGATAGATGTAGATTATTTGTCAAAATGGTGTGTGAACTCATTTTTTTTATTGGTGAAAATACAAGTTCATTTTTTTGTATTTATCTATTGTGTGAAAAAAACCATACAGAAAATACACTTATTTTTACAGATCATTGTAAAAGAAATGTTTGATAATTCTTCACTCTCGACAGCAAGCCTCGTGTTTTAAATTTTAAAATTTAACTGTCTTGAGTGAATAAATATTTATCACACTCAATGCAGTGGTAGATTTGATATATAATTTGTATGTAAAATAGATAAATTCAGTATAGTACATGCAGTATTAAATGACCAGTTTGATACATGAATGCAACGAAATTTACCTGCAGCAGTTGCCATTTTTTTCATAAATTTTCCTTATTTGTTTATGCCTATGGGTTGACTCTTGTAACAGAGGTCAGATTTTTCTCTATTTGTATTTACTTGAATATAAAAAGGATCAGTTGGATTTGAATACTTGAGCGGACGTTTTGATTTATATAGTTTATAGGCATGTACAGGACATTTCAACTCGTTTTCTGGATTTGCCCATGCCATTTGTGGGATGTCTCTATGGTCTCTTAGACTTTTGCATGTTCTTGTCTTTGCGTTTTGTTCATTCATTTGAAAATATTCTAGTCCTGACGAATAGTTCCTTAGAATTTTGACGTCACCCCATGTCATTTGGTGGTGTTCTGTGACTCCCCTTAGACCAAAATAAATAGTGTTAAAAAAAACATACGGTGTGTAGAAGTTTCGTAGGACTGTCAACACCAATTTCTCTCGACTGAAACAGCTTCTCAATATCCTGGTCATAGAGTGTCTCTGCCTTTTTATTACCGTTCCTTTTTCCCATTTTTTTTTAAAGTTCCACCTGTTTTGCTGTGAGGACATCTTTCACTTTTGAGAACTCGGCACTATTACTAATTTGGTAGCCATAGTTATGGTGCCTCAAATATCTGTCAAAACTACAGAGCATTCCTTTTAGGGATGCTGGTTCTTACTGGTTTCCATCATCTTTCCTTACGGATATGAGAAATTGACATAAAATTTGATTTAATTCATTGGGTGGGATTGATTATATTTCTCTTGTTTCCAATTTTGTAACTAATAATTGCTGTGATGATTGTATGTCACTTTGTGTCTTTCTAGCCGTATTCTTATTTTCCTGGTCTAGTACAAATGTGTCGATACTGTCTTCAGGAATGATCACAAACTGTCTTTTTTTGATTTTGAAAGACAGTTTAGGGAGGGTCAGCAAAATACATAACATTATTATCACTGAATCATCAGTGTGGCAAGGGTCTATTGCTGGAACCATAGATGATAATTTCTGTTTCGTATTAGTATTTGTTATTGTTATTTCTGGTTCAATGTTTTGAACACTGTCTTCTAAAATATCAAAACGATATCTGTCATCTGTGACAACTTTCCCAGAATCAAGTTTACTAATATCCCAAAGTGGGAAATCAAAATTTATAGTTTTTCTTAAAATTATCCCTTTAATCCCGCCAATAAGTTTTGGTGCAAGAGCAGGCGCATCTGCTTTTCGAACAATTGGATCTACGACTGGACAAGGTATTCATATTGCTGGTGGTGTTGAAGGTAAACTTGTTATGCCTCTAGACATTTACACTCTTGTTGATTCCGCTATTGATATCCATAAGAATAATCCACATGAGATGTCTAGTAAAATAAAAGAATGGGCTGATCATATCGACAAATCATGTCCAACTAAATGGGACATTGCAGTTATGATGGACAAAACATTCCAGCAACAGTTATGTTTTCAAATAATGTAAATAATTGATAGCTATTAAGATACTAGCAACTGGAATTGATGGATGAATGACCTATTGGTTTTTGAATCGTTTAACATTATATTGAGTTCATATTTTATTAAATGCATTAAATAATTTACAGCAACTAGTTACAAAAACTATCTAGTGTATGTGCACTTCGTTTGGTAATGCAGATAATATGTCCATCACTTGTTAGAACATTATTGACTCCATTTTTGATTTTGATTTTCTCCCACCTTTGTAGCAATATAACAACTTCACTCGCATATGTGATATATATCTAGCAGCTTAGTCGGAATTCAAAATTTTGCAGCTTCTACAAAGACATTATAAAATGTCACAGTGTCTCCGCAAAATTTGATGAACCAGCGTTATGTAAAAGAATGTCTCGTTTCTTTTCTAAAATGATTCATCGGAAAATATAAAACCCTTGTTAATGAATATTCCGTATCAACTTCACAAATAATGCATGATAGTTTTTAAAGTATATATTCTAGGTACAGAGGTTGTATGTTATCGTAATTACATGCTATATAGTTCTTTTATTTGTCTTTATAAATCATTTATCTTTATAGTTTATTTATTTTTGGGAATTTCCTTTTGGCGTTTCTCGGAATTTATATACATACCGCCATGGTGTTAGTGTGATATGGTCATTTTCTTGTATTCGTGTCCTTCATTTTTGCTTATTTGCTTTGTCTGTTAGCCATTTTGTTTTCTACGTTGACAAATTTTTGGATTAAGATCATAACACAATTTTGATTGCTGATTGGATATTTTTTTCTATTTCTATCATGTCTGTTTGTTTTGTTTACACATTGTCGGAAATCAATGAAAGTATACGAGACTGTCATATAAGTAAGAGGTATAGCAAGCTATAAAACCAGGTTTAATCCACCATTTTCTACATAAGGAAATGTCTGCACTATGACAGAAATATGACTGTTGTCATCCATAGGTTTAATGCGTTAGATGTTTTGATTTTGCCATTTGATAAGTGATTTTCCATTTTGAACTTCCTCGGAGTTCTGTATTTTTGCTATATAACATTTTTTCCTTTGGTGTTAACAATCACCATTGCAACAAAACAGCGTACTTATTTTCATAACAGGCATCGAATTATTTATGTCAATCTCCCACCCACCCTTAAAAACAGGCGGTCGACAAAGTGCAATTTTATTTAAAAAGGATAAAGAAAATTATTTTTCTAAGTCCTAGATTAGAATTTATAATAATAGAAGTGTTGGCCTTTCATTGACAATCCATTTTCTAAGCGTATCTCTTAAAATCCATAAGAAATATGTGACAAATGACAATTATACTCTGTAAGGGGGCGTCTATTTGATATTCATGGAGGGGTGCAGGAGGATTCTTGAAAAAAAATTTAACTCTTTCCAAAAAGGGTGAAAAGAATTATTTTGCAAGTTATAAATTTGTACTAAAGTGACAAATGTGCGTTAAAAATATGTGACCCGCCATGACATTTTGTGCCAAAATGAAGTGTTACGTTATTTGCAGGAAATTGCGTTACAATAACAACCAAAAAAAACACGTGAAAAATCAAGATCCTGTTCGACAATAAACTTTCTTTTCAACTTGTAGCCTGCAAATGCGTGAAGTTTAAATCACCACCATTTCCGTGTTCAGTGAACCGTAAAGTCGGGGGTTAAACAGCAAAAAGCGGCAAAAGAAAACAAAGGAACATTCAAACAAATGAGTCGAAAATAAACTGTCTAAGCAATGACAAAAAAGAAGAAGAACAAAAAGATCAACAACAGTACATAAAAAAACTGAGCATACAGTATGAAAAGTTCACGTTAGACAAAACAATGGCCCTACATTTCATTTTGGTGTAACTTGTCCGGAGACGGGACTGTTTCACGGACGCTCAGAACAGAAAACATAATGAACACTTACAAACTGAACATTCTGATTGACCAGATATCTCCCGTAGCTACCATATTTACCTTTATTTCGAAATCCAGGTATTGTTGTTTAATAAAGTATTGATTTAGGACGTGTTTATGTCGTGTTTAACATAATTGTTTAGTTGTAATGACGAATACTTGATTTATCATGTTCAATGTATTCATAACTTGCTTGACTCAGTACAACGACAGAGCTCAACATCCCGCTTAGATACAAGGTTTATGTTACCGGCTATATGTTTCACTTTAGTTATTAGTCTTTTAATTATTTTTGTCGTTTTGTTGCTGTCTCATTGGTTTATTTTCAACATATTCTAATTGTAATTATACGTTAGATCGTCATACAGTATTGTGGATTCTTTATTATTCATGGTTTACAAATTTTCGTGTATATCGTTAGAACAGACGATATTTCAAATGAGCTTGTATTTATAATATGTTAAAATCACGCAGTCTATTATTTAGATTTCTGTATAAAAATACCAAAAATGGAGCGATGTGTTTGTCAGAATACGAGCGCAAATACAGAAGCTAAACTATTCAAACGTAACACAGAATCATCAAATAGCAGACTTCATTAGCGTTGTGAAGTACAAATATTGACAACAATTTTTCTTGTAGAAAACTGGTTTTCGCTAGATACAATTTAAATAAGTTGGTTCGGAGGAAAAGTTATTAGTGTTAAGAATTTTGAACGAAATGATTTGCAAAATTGCACTACGGCAGGTGTAGCAGTAATGTCAAAATCCTTAAAATTCTAACTGCCTTCTTTAAAGTTTTGAAAATAGCTTTTGTCACAATATCAGTTTCTAAAGTATCCACAATCCTACGATTTCTCATGCTCGATTGAAAGATCGACGTCATTATTCCATTGCGCTTTTTCTACAAATATTGGAATCGTAGATATCTTAATTTAAGTCACGATAAAAAAATTATGTTTTTATGTTTTGATTAAAACATATATGTTCTATAGAGTACTAATTTTGCATCCCTGCTGGCAAACATTTGTAGTATTCACATTTAAAAATATAAAAAAGGCATATTGCCAAGTTCGTTTTAAATTCAAGGAGATGGACGACCTCAATAAGTGATCTTTGACAAATATGGTGATTTCAGTGATATCATCGTCAACTTTCTATTTTTCTTGATCTTATGATACATTTTAAGGCCAAAAGGTACAAAAGGGTTAAAAAAAAAGCATACTAGACGGATTGAGAACTTTAAACGAACTCTATAATTGGAAAGTAGAAACTTCCTTTATATAATTAATTTATCAAAGATTAAATTTTAATCTTCGCAATTTAGATAATTGAAAAAAATGTTTCAAGCATATAATTAGTTATGCAGTTTTGATTTTGTAACCGCATCATGGTCCATTACCAAACGCCAGTATGCCGTTAGTTGACATTGTAAAGCTATATCACTGCTGAAATTGCCACTTCGTGTAGATACAAGATTCTTACAGTCAACTGCTTTGATAAATGCAAGTGATTTAAATTTTTGCGATATCATTTTTCGAATGAACTACCACCAGATGCGGTTTATTTGTAACCGCTGTGATATTTTGATTTCACTGCTGAGTTGTATTATGTCACAATGCTTTGTTTGTGTATGTATCTAATGAAACATTCACCATTTATAAAACATAAGACCACAGGTTTTGAATATAGAGACGAGGAGGAAAAGAAGTAAACAGTGTCCTTTAACTTTACTTTCCGCTGTAAAGATGGTGTTCTCTCATTAAATAATTCAACTTTTGGTGACTGTGCTGAACGCATGTATTCCATCTAACCTGAGATAAAAGGTATAACAGATACAAGTGAGTATGTCTCATATCTTGACTTACATATATTATATATAGATTAGTCCGTTGTTTTTCCTGTGTGAATGGTTTTACTCTAGTCCTTTTTGGGGCCTTTTATAGTTTGCTGTTCGGTATGTGCCAATGCTCCGTGATGAAGACCGTACTTTGACCTATAATGGTTTACTTTTACAAATTGTGACTTGCATGGAGAGTTGTCTCATTGGCACTCATACCACATCTTCTTATATCTGTTTACATGTAGAAAGGGTCGGTTGTACTTGAAATTACAAAATTGTACTGGCGTAAAGGAAAATGTAATAGAAACAAAAGAAACACATATGCATAGGATGTAATGGCAACACTACGTTACAATGTAAAATCAAAAACATATCATTACACGCAAAACAAAGGTATATAAAAAGCTTTCTGTTTACCTTCTCAAATTTACACGAGGCCTTCAACATTTAATACATTTCAAAATATTATTTAAACTAAAATTCTTTTACTAAGGCTTTGGTGTATCAAACTACAATATCAAAGCATGTTAAGTTAGATGATATCGCCTCTTTTGTTTGATTCTGACGTTGAATCATGATCAAACTGAAACTAAGATTGAATTAAAACTACAAAATAAAATTGAGTGTAATTCTATTTAATTTTGTGTGTGGTAAATTACTATTTTACGATAGCCTTTACATATGAAAACCCCTTTCTATTTAATAATTGGAGAACATTTGAATTGCCCATATTTTATTTTATCTTAAATAATATCTTTATTGCACTTTTCTTTTCTTTTTTGACAAAATACTCGACCTACAGCAGTTGGCCGAATATCCCTGTGAATTATTCACTGGATAACCAGGGAATTTATTCAGTGAATACATATCTATAGGTAGTTTGTTAGTTTTTCAATTCATAGGTGTTACATACATCTGAGACATACATTTTACAAAAAATATATTGTTTCATGATTACGGAAAGTGTACAGTTTTGTCCGGTATTGTTTCTAAAGATTAAAACTTTGTGATCATTGACCTTAACCTTTTGTCGAAAGCCGTTAAGGTGGCACGGTAGTATTTCCTGGCCCATAAGGGATAATGATAGCCTTTTTAAAATTTTCACCACTTTCTAACACTGCAAAAAATTCTACATTCACAGTTAACTGAAGTACTTTCATTTTACTATTCAGAAATGAATTTGAATATGTATCATGACCGTTTTCTTTTTTGCTATTTTTAAAAACCTAAGGCCACTAGTACTTTCAGGTCGTTTACGGTGCAGTGAATACAAAATTCTCAAAAATTCTCAAAAATTCATTTTCATCTGTATGTAAAATTATTTCATATTTTTCTACACCTGATTCATCCCTCAGTTTGGGAAAGTATTTTCAGTTGATACTGTATTTGTCCAATCACACTGTTTAGATACATTTACCTAAGTAGAGTACACAAAAGAGCAACCTAAATTCTGGAATGCAAATACTACCGTGCCACCTTAAAGATGATTGATCAGTTGTCCTGATTAATTTATTCGTTTTATTATCTCACGAACAACTTTTAAAAACTTTAGTTAAAATTTGTATATGGTAAGTCTCGACAATCTAATTGAACCTTTATTTAATTAATTATGCATAAATGAGTTTGAGAACAAAATTCTGTACATTCGTTTTCAGGAAGCATGCTGTTTTGTTTTGCCACGTGTTCAGATACATTATCAACTTTTGCTAAAATTTTCAATACATGAAAGTATTTTAGATTTAACTTTTCATGATCATATGTATCTTTTTATAATTGCCCATATTATTTAGAAATAAGGAAGGACGAAAAGTGCTGATTCATTTAAAATATTAAATTTCTGTTTTTAATTTCTAAATAATATGTTGTTAAATGTCACTGTAGCAGTACAAAAATCGTTTCAATTTCAATGACAACATAATAATATTCACATTGAGATAGATGTTTTTTTTCAAGCTTCTTATTTATTAATTAATTAATATCTTTATTCATTTATTTCTTGACTATTATTATTATTATTTTTATTACTTATAAAACTTCAACTTTATAAGTCATCTAATTTAAATGAAAAAAACAAGTATATATTAAAGCTAAAAAAATATATTATAAAGTATATACATATCTTACTAACTTCAAACTAAGTAAGATATGTCACTAGGATTACAACATATATTAAATACTTTGTTAGATATCTTATTAACGTGATTAAAGAGGGACGAAAGATACCAGAGGGACCGTCAAACTCGTAAATCGAAAATAAACTGACAACGGAATGGCTAATGAGATAACATGTGATAAGATATCTTGAAATAACTGTTTATGGAACGTTAAAAAAACTTGTAATAAAGATTCTCTCTTTAATTCTTGGGGATCAAGAAATAGCATCTGGAGATTTTTTTCTCATATTCACTTGTAAGAACAGAAACATTCACAGAGTCATGTTTGATAATGATATTTATTAAATTCATTGCTATTTTCCACATGTTTTTGAAATGTCAGAAGAACTCACTCTCTAGGTAAAACATCGAGAGTATTTCTATTCCTAACTATAACTTATAAAAGATCATAATAATTCAAATAATTGAACATCTGTACTTTTTATCTATAAACACCATGCACCCACCATCGCACATCAGCGAAAGGACCATTGCACTTCGGTGTAGACCATTGCACTTGAGCTTGATCATTAAACCTCCGAGTCCTACAAATATAATTATACTTTTTGCCAATTCAACGTTTAAAAAAGATATCTAATGAATGGGTATTATTTATTTTGAATTTATTGAACCATAAACTTAATTTTTGACTCTTAAGATTACGTAAAATGTGAAGAGTCAAAAAATTAATTTCATGGTTCAATTAATTCAAAATAAATTATTGCCATTCATTATAAATAAATTTCTAACAAAAATAAGGCTAAAAGAACTTTTTATTTCATTTATATTAACAACGTACATACATGTTGGCATATGAATACACAACGTCAGAATGGGCGTGTCGCCATAAAAATTGACAACATTGAAAATAAAAGTTATACTTCTAACAAACCAGTAGAGAGTAATAACACCAAATTTATTTAAACATTACACTGTATAATTTGATCATGCAACCGTGGCGATGTTAGAAAGATTACACTTTAAATGACATTTGGTTTTTTTTATCAAAAGCAAGAGGAAGTAAATTTGGTACATTGTAAGGTAAGTTAAATTTGTAACTTGTGCGACAAAATATTATTTTTAAACAATTAAACTATGGATTTTGTGTCAAGAATTGGTAAAATGAACAGGTTAATACGTGATCACGAATAAAACAGACTATACATGTCATCATTCCTGCCTTATGATTGTCATTTTTCAATCCTATTAGTAAAGAACAGTGAAATACACTTGTATTTGTCAATTTTCAAGATAACAAAAACGTTATGGTTTCTCTTGAAAGTATTGTAAAAATATATTGACATCGCGAGACAGAATGTCAGTAGATACAAGCTTTGAAATGCTGATTCAACCAAAAATGATACCAACATCGAACAGTTGAGTTGTAATCCGCACAAGGAATGATATTATCGATTCGGCTATATTCCTTACTTTGAAACGATTTTATAAACATCTTAACAACAAATCTGAGGTGAACAATATCAGAATTTCATTCAAGTACAGCTCAATTAGATTTTTATATCTAAATATTTTGAACAAGGAACTTTTCATGGTTTATTAGCTCTCAATTTTAGAAAAGGTTTTGTATTTCCACACATGTTTTCTCCAATCATCACTTGAGAAAAATTCATATATTTAGACCACATTGTTATTAGAACTTGTTGAATTGGAATTCTGTCATTAAAGCAAATTTAAGCGGTGACCTAAAGTCATTTATCTTGAAAGACTTTTTACTCTATATTATATATGCAACTTTGATGAGTTTTCACAATCACTGGGTCAATGCTAAGTGCATGTCGGCGTTAACGCTCCATACGTATCACCAGCCTTGTAGTCAGAACTGTTGTAATGACAAGAAATTCAATTTGTTTTTAATTGATTTTCTGTTTATTTAGTGCTGATAAAATGTTTAAATATTAGAATCCCTAAGGTTTTATCACCAGCAGGAATAGAATGTGTCGTTCGTATTAGGTATAACATTCGGAATTGAAGGTTTTTTTTTTAAATTCTCATATAACGCCTTATGTTTTTTGTTTTGAATGTACTTATACATTCTGCAATTGTGTTATTGTGCTTTGGTCAATCGTGAGTTACTGTCTTTCATTTTTGATGGTGTATTTTGTATATATGCAATTGTGTGGTTTTTTTTTGGTTATTTTATATTAAAATAGATATTTGATTTTATAATAATTAAGATTATATTACAAAGTTGACTGCTGTGTCCCGATTTTTTAAATGTTTTTACCACATACAGTACGTCTGTATGTTGTGCTCATACAGTATTGTCAACATAATTCAATAAATTGTTGTCCAATCATTAGACGTGTTTTAGATTTTGAATTTGCTATTTTATATAGGACTTTTGGTTTTGTATTTCCCTTGGAGTTCGGTATTTTTGTGATTTTACTTTTTATTAGAATGTTAAAATCCATTTTGCTTAGAAAGAGTATTATAAAGATCATCATAATGATACTTCTTATCATCACACGAGTGCTACATGTTTCTACCAGGCAGGTCAAGACGATCTGAAAACAAGTTTGCCTTTACGAAATACTGCATAAACTATTGAAAATCAAATCTTCGAATATTATGATAGTGATAAATATACGATAAACCAATATGCAAATTATATCTTCAATTACAATCTCGTTTTTCAAGATATCAAATTGACGACTTCGTGTAAATCTCCTAACTGCAACTGTACTGGTTCCCCTTTCATATATAAACGTCTGTCTAAGTTGTGATTCAAACAAAAAATTCTCTGAAACCGATATTATCAAGATGCTTGATTTCTTGATTGACAACATATTTGTAACGTTCGGAGGACGTGTTTTTCAACAAACTGTCGGCATCCCAATGGGAACAAACTGTGCCCCTCTACTTGCCGACTTGTTTCTTTATTATTATGAGGCTGACTTCATGCAGGAACTTCTTAGGAAGAAAGATAAGAAGTTAGCAATATCCTTTAACTCTACTTTCCGCTATATAGATGACGTTCTTTCACTAAACAATTCAAAATTTGGTGACTATGTGGAACGCATCTATCCCATCGAATTGGAGATAAAGGATACTACAGATACAGTTAAGTCGGCTTCATATCTTGACTTACATCTGGAAATTGACAATGAGGGTCGGTTGAAAACAAAACTTTACGACAAAAGAGATGATTTAAGCTTTCCAATTGTGAATTTTCCATTTCTAAGTAGCAACATTCCTGCAGCACCTGCATACGGAGTATATATCTCCCAATTGATACGATATTCCCGTGCTTGCATTTCCTATCATGATTTTCTTGATAGAGGGTTACTGCTCACAAGGAAGCTATTAAACCAAGAGTTCCAAATGGTGAAGTTGAAATCATCCCTTCGTAAATTTTACGGACGCCATCACGAGTTGGTTGACCGTTATGGAATAACCGTTTCACAAATGATATCGGATATGTTCTTTACGTCGTAACTACAATCCCCTTCCCTTTCATGAATGTGACCTACCGAATTAGACTATTTACCGGATTTGTAATCACATAAGCAACACGACGGGTGCCACATGTGGAGCAGGATCTGCTTATCCTTCCGGAGCACCTGAGATCACCCCTAGTTTTTGGTGGGGTTCGTGTTGTTTATTCTTTAGTTTTCTATGATGTGTCATGTGTACTATTGTTTTTCTGTTTTTCTTTTTCATTTTTAGCCATGGCGTTGTCAGTTTGTTTTAGATTTATGAGTTTGACTGTCCCTTTGGTATCTTTCGTCCCTCTTTTGTGACGAGTGACTGAACATTTTGCTACTCAGACTTCGTCATAATTTACCAGTGTCCAAGAAGAAAGTTGATGAACCAGGGGTATGTCAAAGAACTCTAGTCTTTTTTTCAAAAAAACGTTCATCGGAAGATACCAATAACTTATTGATAAATATTCCGTATAAACTTCACAATTAATACATGATGGTCTTGTAGTACAGATTATTGGTACTGGCGTTGTTTATCATCTTTATAACGTGTTAATATAGTATTTTTATTTGTCTTTTTGAATATTACATTTATTGTTTATTGTATTTTTTGCCATTCTACGTGTCTCAGTACTTGTGCATCCCGACATTGTGTTATTGTGCTATGGTACATTTTTGTATTTTAGTCTTTCATTTTTGTTTTTAGGCTTTGTTTATATGCCCTTTAGTGTTTCTGTGTTACTTTTGATTTTGTTTTTACAGTGGTTAAGGTAATTTATGATGACTGTTGTATCCCTATTTTGACATTTTGTTTTATTGTACTTGTCTTTAACACTTATCTTCCTAGGCCCAATATATCATTAGACTAAATTCATTACTTTAAAACACAATTTTTAAATCCTGATAAATTAAATCCAGAATCATAGCAGGCAACCAGTTAAGGAAAAAGAAGACGAACATACCTTTTCTGAATGGGACTTGGAAAGGACGTCATTGAATATAATTAGAAAAAAAAAACAAAAAACGAACGAGTTCATGGATGCACATGCTACATCAATCTTTCTATAGCAAAATGTTTCTTAACACCCGTCATACCTAAAGGACAAATATTGTTGTCCCCGAAGAAAAATCTTCAAACAACATCGTTTTGTGTAAATACTACATTTCAAAAATTTCGTGATAGACTAATTAAATAATTCCAATTCACTTTTAAACTCAACATTTAAACCCATAACACTTTACTAAAAGAATAGCCTTGTTAATCATAATTTTGTTTAGAATTCTAACCAAAGTGAAAGATCTGTATCTTACCTCATTTTTTTTTATATCTAAATTACATAAGTGTCTCTAAACACAAAACTAAATTGCTAGATCTTCAAAATGCTCCACGAATCCTAATTCTAAACTATAAAAATCAATATCACCACCACTTCAAACTGGACCATAAAGTTGTTGATTAACTACTTTCTCAAGTGGCTGTGAGAATCAGACGTGGCTTCTCAAATATTTCAGAAGATGTATTCAAGCGTCTGTTTTCTCGCGATAGTATTAAACTTTGACTGTCCTTCTCTTTACACAAGTAATCCCGATAACAAACTTTCAGTTAAATTGAAAGAATTGGGGGGGGGGGGGGGGACCTTAGTTTCAGATTGTAATGGATGCCAAATATAATATTGCTAAAATAATCTAGACTAATGAAACGGAAACAATATAAACAAAATATATTATTTTATTTATTTATTTTCCTAATATATCCTTTAGCACTTTATTTCGACATGGAGCCATAAGAAACGAAAGGTTTGAGACATGTGTGCTAAATTTTTAGATATTTGTTTAAGCACTGCTATCTTTCAGGTTTAAAAAAAATCTGTATTCATGTATTTTTATTAAACCATTCAACATTTGTATACAATAACTGTATTACGTATTACACAAGAATATTTTCAAAGCATTGTTAAATTATAATGTCATATACATGTATCTTCAACACAATAGTTATGACATCTCCAGTCTTGCACGGGTATATTATCCTTAAAAAGTTTTTTTGATTAAAAAAAATCATTTGTTATGCACCTTACACCACACAATATCCCTACAAGTAAGTGATATAAATTAAGCTTCAACGTTGTTTTGCCTGATAAGATCAACATAACTATTCAAAATTGTAAGCACATTCTTTCTTTTTGAAGATATAATGAAAACACAATGTTGTCATTTTTCAATTGATTCAGTATTTCATTTAGTTGCGAAACACTTATTATATTAATTTCAAATGTACTAAAATTTGGTCATTATTAATTTAATAACTGTAGAAATAAATTATAAATTCCACATCTATTCAATTTAAAACATAAAATGAAATATTCATTAACAAATATCAAATTTGTAGTTAAACGGGGTAGATAACACTCCAGTCTGCTACACATCCAAAAAAAGTATTATTGATCCTTCACTCTCAAGTAATTAATTATGGTTGTATAATAGCTAGCAATTGCCTCGATATTGGTTATTCGAAATATTTTACAGCAATAATTGAATTCACTTTCTGAACAATTGCAGAATCAACCTGTAGTTTCAGTTTAAAATGTTAAGCTGTATTCAACTTTTGTTCACATGCATAAATATACACGTGAACGTGTGGATATAATAATATCCAAATATTAAAGTATAAAAAAAGACAAATTATGAAATTACCGTTACAAAACTTTGTTGATTGATTGTCACAAGGTAAATATCGTTTTATCAAAAATGGGATAATCTAGATAATTAAGTAGATGTAAAGTCGCCATTTGCTTATCGTTTACAAGTCCAATACTTTTAAAAAATTTCTCTAAAGCATAAGTCAATTTGAAATATACCAACCAAAATGGAAAACTTCCATGATATCAAATTCACTGGAAAAGAACTTTGAATAGAATTAGATTTAAGTTGTTTAGTTAAGAACGTTTGCTATTTATCTAGAATGATTACAAAAACAATTACTTCCATAATGCGGTTTATTGAAGATTCAAAAGCTTTTAAATTGTCTCTACTTTGATACATTCGCAAATTTATGAAAAATAATAAGTATGACAATAGTATTTAATAAATTTGAGGAACTGCCAGCATACCTAACAATTTCAAAAAAGTTAATTTTCACTATTAAAATGTTAAATAAATTGTCTTTTTAATGTCTATTTAGTAAATAATTCCATTTTTATCATACTTTAATTAACAGCATCGCACAGGAAAAGCGAAATATGTCAGAAAGCGTATCTAAGGAACGGTTATTCAGATTTAAAAATATACTTATTGAATGGACCGAGAAATGTGAAAAAACCGTCAATGAAATAAGATCACTTGCAGATAATTTACAGGAAGATGTCCGAAGAACCCCTCATGTGAAAGCTGGTGGAGCTACTGCTGGAATTATAGGAGGTGCTTTATGTGCCGTTGGATTTGGTTTATCTTTTGTCACCTTTGGAGCCTCATTGGGACTATCTATTGCAGGTAAAGTTAACGTTCAATTTATAAATGGAACTTAAAAAATTAAATTACGTGCATATAATATAGTTTAAAGAAAAGGAAAACAACACGTTATAAACATGCGCCCAAACTGCTTTGTTGATTTAACCTTCACTAGGAACACTCGAAACCGAATATTTGAAAGCCAAAGATGTATAGGAATCGAAACAGATGAAGGGCTTTATGACCGAAAAGGACATAAAAAAAAACCCAAATCTATCTAAGGTCACTTTTGCTTGAAGGTGTTGAAACATTTGTTTCTTTATAGTTTAAAAACTTATAAACGAACAATAAGTTATATTTACAGTACACTTTATGAGTTTAAGTGATTAACGATGAAGGGTCGTAGACTTACAACTCCAAAGTGTACGGGAAATGTTTTTTGTAATAAAAATATTCATGAATATTTCTCCGCGATCCGTGCAAACGTTAATGGATTTTTTTTTACCGAAAGATCCACATCCTACATGCATTTTAAATAGTCCCCGAAAAAAATAATGTACTAGGTAGAGCTGTTATATTTACTATAGAAAAGGAATTAAGCTAAATCATTTGCTACTTAGCATTTGTGATTTACATGTATCCTCATTCATGATTAATGAAAAAATAAATATATTTACAAAATAAAAGAAACGTTGCTTTCATTCGTGAAAGCTTAAATTGTGAAGTAACACAACGTATCTACTTGATACAAGAAGGTGTAAATGAGGTTGCAACGAAATTTAATGATAAGTCGGTAAACATATAGTTCTTTGCATTATCTAAATTACAGGTACCCACTCAAAATGTTGATTTGATAACAAGAATGATTAAAATATCAATTGATCTTGAACAATTGAGAGGTCTTTTCTTTTCGTAATGACCATAAGTTTTGACCTTATAATTTTTTTCGATGTCATTGGTCTACCATGTTATTACAAAAGATCCATTGGGTATATGACCTTTGGTTCAAGAGTTAAAGCTAACTTTGTCTTTCAAGAAACCGTTGATGAGGTTATGCCCTTACGTTTAGATCAAAACACTTCAGTCAAAATATAAAAAAGTTGTGCCTTAATATCACAACCATTATTCACTATTCAAGATTATTATGGTTTTTGAGATATCCCATGAAAAGTTGTAAGGTCAAAGGTTAAGGTCAAACCAGAAAAGCTTTAAAACACATCTTAAACCCTATAAATAGGTAACAAAACATTATTCCTTATCTGGGACATGACCTTGACCATTGACCTTGTGACTTTTGTCAAGGTCATTAGTCCCCAATGTCAATGCTGAAGACCCCATTTGTCTGGGACCTTTTGTTCAATAGTAAAAGCTGATTTTGTCATTTTAGAAACCTAAAACAGTAGTTATAACCTTTACAGAACGGTCAAATCTCTTCCGTCCAAATGTAGAAAAGTCGCGCCTTAATGACCCAAACATTTCCAATTATTTAAAATTTCTGTAAGTATAATGGTTTCTGATACTATTCCATAACATTGTGTTAGGTCAAAGGTCAAGGTCAACACAAATATTTGACCTTGAGGCATTTTCAAAGTCAAATGAATTGATGATCATTGGTGAAGATTCTAGGTGGCTACGACCGACGGTTTCTGGGTTTAAGTGGCAACCGATTAATTTTCAAAGGGGCATAACCTTACCAATGGGTCGATGAATCTTTTCGATATAAATGTAACGAAGTTTTGTTCCTGAATAAATTTCATTTCTTTGATTTTTTTTCTCCCTATTACGGTTACGGTGTTTGAATAAAAACAAGGTTTTTAGGTTTCTGACAGATAACTAAAGACTGACAAAATGTTACGACACATAGTGTGAGTTGCGGATAGGTGTTTGTGACATCGATACCAATTGAATCTGAAAGCGACACGTCTTATGGTTAAGGCTGCTAACTTCATCAAAGTTTGGCAGAAAAAGAATAATAAAAATGAACAATTGAAAGGTCTTTCCTTTTCGTAATATAAAATACATGTTCCAATGCGTGTAGAATGCATTGAAAAGCTATCAAACATACATAACACCGTTTAAGTATAACAAAAACCACATAATCTGCTATTTGGGACAGGACCTTGACCTTTGACCTTGTAACCTTTGTCAAGGTCATTTGTGAATAATGTCATTGCTGAAGACCTAGTGGGTATAGGACCTTAGGTTTAGTAGTTACAGCTAGAATGCATTGAAAAGCTCTTTAACACATATACAACTGTAAAAATATGATAAAAACAACAAATTAGCTATTTAGGACATGACCTTGACTTTTGACCTTGTGACATTTGTGAAGGTCATTGATCCACAATGTCAATTTAAAAGACCCCATGGGTCTAGGACCTTTGGTTCAAGAGTTAAAGCTAATTTTGTCTTTTCTGAAAGCGTTATGCCCTTAAGAATATGTCAAATCTATTCCGTTGAAATGTAACAAAGTTGCGCCTCATTCACCTTAACATTTTTCACTGTTTTCTATTTCTGTAAGATTAACCGTTTTTAAGATATTCAATAAAAAGTTATAAGGTCATAGATCAACCTTAAAAACCTTTAAAACACACTCAAAATCCTTTAAATAAGGTAAAAACCATCGCTATCTGGGACAAGGCCATGAGACCCCCATGTCATTGCTGAGGACAACCATGGGTCTAGGACCTTTGGTAATATAATGAAAGCTGATTTTGACTTTTATAAACTTAAAACTGGGGTTATGCCTCTTACAGATAGGTCAAATCTCTTCGGTCAAAATGTAACAAAGTTACACATTGATGACCCAAACATTTTCCCCTATTCATCACTTCTGTAAGTATTAAGGTTGCTGAGATTATTCCATAACAAGGTGTTAGGTCAAAGGTCAAGGTCATCTACCAATTTGACCTTGAAGAATTCTTTAAGGTCACATGAATTGATGATCATTGATGAAGATACTAGGTGTCTACGACTGAGTTTTGGGGGCCAACCGACTGCGGTAAAATTTCATAGGGCATACCCCTACCAATGAGTCGTTGAATCTTTTCGATTCAAATGTAACAGAGAACAGGGTCTGGTATTGAACAAATTTCATCCTTTGTTTTTTTCTATCTATAACGTTTTCGGTGTTTGAATGATAACAAGGTTTATTAATAGTCGTGTGTCTACATATGTGAAGAGATAAAACACACATACTCAAAGGATTTGAACGTTTATTATACACTTATAAATGTACAAATAAATAGGATACAACATTATGATTACAAAAAATATTGAATCTATTTATGCTTGAAAATATTATGTACCTGATTTTGTTCTTCTTCTAAACACAAAACCTCCGAAGAATATATTAAACGTTACCTTGAAATATAAATGATTACGCATTTTGTGTTATTAAATCTGATAAACAGCTAGATTATTAAACCAACAACTGTAGTAGTTTCACATGTGAAGACATTAACTTCTCCATTACGTAGTTTGCAGTATAAAAAATAGTAATTTCAATGAATAGATTTTTTACAAGTGTATTGGGTTTTAAAAAAGTAATCACTTTTTAAAATGCATTTTATACATTATGTAATATAGGTGGTTTAATTGCTGGAATAGGCGGAGTAGTTGGCGGTGGTGCAACGGCAAGAGATGCTTTTCTCTCTCAAAAAAAAAAAAGAGTGCTGAAGAAATTGTACAGGAATATAGAATAATCACGGATGCATGGAAAGAAGAATGCATAGCAATAGGTTATTCGTTGGAAGAGATACTTGAAAATTCAAACAGCCATTTAAACATGGAAGAGGCTTTTCCCAAATGGTATACGTTTTGGTTTAATTTGGTAGTAGGAACTGGCAATATAGGTAAGAATGCAGGATGGAATATTATTGCAAGCACAATATTAACATCTCTTCGAATAGCAACCAGCTTTGATGATGTATTTGTCGCTGGAGTAAAAGTAGGAGTCACTGTATTTAAGAACTTAGGACCTGTCGCAAAAGGTTTACATATAACTGGTGGGGTTGTTGGCATTGTATTAATACCAGTAGATATTTACACCTTGGTAAGTGCAGCAATTGATATCCACAAGGATAAGCCAAATGAAACAGCAACTGCATTAAGAAAAATTGCGGACCAGCTTGCAAAAGAGTGTCCAAAAAAGAACGATATAGAAGAGATGATAGAAGAAACATCAAATTTACTTAAGAATTGAATGCTTCTTTTTGTAACTTCATTGGGGTATCAAAGCGTTGACCGACGTACATTTTGTAATTAAGTGTGCGCACGGTCAACGCTTTTACAACCCTATGAAGTTCCAAACACTTATAATTACATTTGCTTAGCTAGGATCATAAAAACAGTATTTTTATCATTTTGTTTTATTTAATTCACGTGTGCACTTTATTATGGGACCTCGTGTGATCATGAATGATACGTTTTACTGGGTAATGCAATTGCTTAAGGAACAACACGTGATGGGCATTTAGCCAATCAGAATAACGTATTATAATGAAACATACATCTAACGTAATTATTTGAAAATACTTTCATGAAATAAGTCACATGATACCTGTATGAAAGAACTGTTTCTGTTTTTTGTTGTATCGAAGCAAATGCATATATTATTTTGTTTATACTTAAAATTTGCATTTTTCTCATATATGTATTTAAGAAGACTTTTCTTCTCTCGAATGTTGTATATCGTACAAAGCCATTGTTGTACATGAAGTAAGTTATTAGGTAATACCAGAACTTGATAAAATAATAATAATTTTTTGAGATAATTCGTCTCACAAAACAAATATATGTATATAATTGCTTTTTTGCGATATCAGAGTTCATCCTATTTAAGGAATAAAGTTAGCGTTCTTTTTTACGTTTCATTTTTTTTTTTATACCAGTAATGGTTTTCCTTTTTCTCTGCCCTCATTTATTTCAAATCGTCACTTTTAGTCACTTTTATTCGTAGGACTGGCAAATTGCATGTACAGTGTTATTATCATTTGTTAATGTATAATGGTTAGACAAGAAACCTCTACTGATGGTATCTAGATAACTTATCGATCATGATTTTTTTAAATAACAGTATAAATGACATGATAAATGTCACAAGTAACGCCTGAGACGCTTACATTTTCAGTAAATTAATTTTACATGTTCATTATTGGCCTTCAAATATTCCGATGTAAGCGTTAAGTGGAGATAAATCAATAAATGCGCTTCGGATGCAATGAACATTTAAAGTAGTGTTGGTTTTTTAAAATATTTTGTTACCTTTTTTTTTCGATTATTTTGTTACCTGTGTTTTCGATTTTTTATTTTTTTTTAGCAAATGTGCTGTCTGTTTCTCTTTGTTTTTTAAGCTCACGTGGCCCGAAGGGCCATGTGAACTTCTGCCATCACTTGGCGTCCGTCGTAGTCCGTTGTCTGTCGTCGTCTGTCGTCGTAAACTATTTCAAGAATCTTCTCCTCTGAAACTACTAGGCCAAATACTTCCAAACTTTAACTGAATGTTACTTAAGGTATCTAGTTTATAAATTGTATCCGAAGTTTTGATCTATCAACAAACATGGTCGTCATTGCTAAAAATAGAACATATGGGTCAAATGCAGTTTTTGGCTTATATCTCAAAAACGAAAGCATTTAGAGCAAATCTGACATGGGATACAAATGTTCATTAGGTCAAAATATATCAGCCCTAAAATTTTTAGATGAATCAAACAACCCATTGTTGGGTTGCCGCCACTTAATTGGTAATTTTAAGGAAATTTTGCAGTTTTTGGTCATTACCTTGAATAGTATTATAGATAAAGATAAACTGTAAACAGCAAAAATGATCAGCAAAGTAAGATCTACAAATAAGTTAATATGACCAAAATTGTCAATTGACCCCTTAAGGGGTTATTGTCCTTTAATGACAATTTTTCACAATTTGTTCATCATATTTGCTAACTTTAAAAAATCTTCTCCTCTAAAACTACTCAACCAAATTCAACCAAACTTCAACTGAATGATCAGTAGGGTGTATAAAATAATTTTGTGTTTTATTTTCTATTTCGTCAAAAAACATGGCCGTCATGGCTAAAAATAAAACACAGAGTAAAATGCAGTTTTTGGCTTATATCTCAAAAAATCCAGCATTTAGGGCAAATAAGACAAGAAAGTTAAAGTATTTATTAGGTCAAGGTCTACCTGTCCTGAAATTTTCAGCCGAATTGGGTAACTGGTTTTTCAGGTATAATGCCCCTGAATTGATGATTTTTAAGAAATTTTGCAGTGTTTGGTTATTATCTTGAATATTATTATAGATACAGATAAACTGTTAATAGCAATTGTATTGTGAATCATCAGATTGACCTAGACTGTATCTGAATCAAGTATAGGGCGAACTCATACCCATTTCTTTCCAGAGGTTCATAAGAGGCTTTAAAAGGTATTTCCAGGATAGTACATGACCTTTGTTACTCTGTTTAATTTACAACAAACATTAATTTATTAATTTAGTTAATAAGGCATTGTTTACCAGGTGAGCGATTCAGGCTCTTGAGAGCCTCTTGTTTATTTTATTCAATCCATCAATTGATATACAGTATTCTTATATTTACCTTCTCTGTTTTATCCCCTTCTGTGGTAAATTAATTGAGTGTGGATTCGTATGGTTATGGAGAAAAAAAGATTCTCTGATCTACAATTTACCGATTTTGTCCAACTCCTGGCATAACAATTATTGATTCGTATAACGGTTGATGCATACCAAGCTAGAGATGTTCATTAACTCTTTCAAAGCACCCGGTCGTCAGTTAATATGATTCCATACTGGCATCTCATACGTCCTCGTGAACTGAATATCAAAGTCTTATGAAACGATTATTCTTATAGTTATAAAGTTTTAAAAGTATGGAACATGTACTTAACTCATTTTTATTTCATTATCATTTATAAAGAATCTCTAAAGGGGCATAACCTGTCAAATGCATGTTCACCGATTTAACTCAAATCTCATATTTGTTTAATACTAAAACACGTATCTAAATAATAAAAATGGCTAAAATAAGCAATTTACCATGCATGTACTTGATAATATGTATAAGCATTTCGTGTGTATTTTATTTGAGATCTTAATGACAATCGAGGTGACCTCATAAGACCGCCGAAGGTCATACAATCGAATACAGACATGACTAAAGCAATAAATAAATAGATAGAGAACTCGTGCTATTTAATTTTTCAAGGTCTGTTTGATTTTATATTATAGGTTATGAAAATATCTTAGTCATCGTGTTTACCTGTATGAGATTGGATTTCGTGGGTCGATTCGGTCAACCAAATGTGTTATCCTTGTTTCACTTTCATATCGAATAATTGATCTTCGATGTTTGTTATCTTGTTTTTATCAAATTGTATCAAAATGTCTAATAAAAAATGGAAATAGTGTTTCACTATTTGACTTTCATTAATGATTGAACAAAAAATATCAATCACAGATATAAGACGATCGGGTATGAGTGCCAATGAGACAACTCTCCACCTAAGCCACAATTTGTAATAATTTAAAATTATAAGAGGTGAACACGGAGCATTGGTTCATCCGCAACAGAAACCTAATAATATAAAGGGCCTAACAATGGCTAGTGTAAATAAACTCATCATAGATAAACCCATTCAAACAGAAAAACCAACGGGTTTATCTACTAGTATGTAAAAAACGAGAAACGGGAAACGCTTATGAATAAAGGCAACAGTAGTATACCATTGTTCGAAATTCACAAATCGATTGATAAAAAAAAAACAAATTCGGGTTACAAACTAAAACTGAGGGAAGCACATCAAATATAAGAGGCGAACTACGACACAACAGAAACACAATACTAAAATGTAACACACACAGAAACGAATTATAATATAATGAAGGCCATACACAAGATCAACAAACGACAACCACTTAACATGAGGTTCCTGACTTTGGCAGTGTCATTTGACCTTGACCTTATTTTCATGGTTCAGTGGTCAAAGTTAAGTTTTTGAGTTTTGGTCTTGTTTTCTAATACTATATGTAATAGGTCGACTATATTTGGTTCATGGGAATATTTTATGATGTACATATAAAAGAAGATGTGATATGATTGCCAATGAGACAACTACCCACAAGAGACCAAGTGACACAGGTTTCGCATGTTTTATTTGACCTTGACCTCATTTTCACGGTTCATCCTCAGTGTTAAGTTTTTGTGTTTTGGTCTGTTTTTCTTAAACTTTAAGCTGTATATGTCTGCCAAGCGTATGCCTCTTTGATAGAGGGATGAGAGATACCAGAGGTATAGTCAAAGGCATAGATTGAAAAATAAACCGACTATGCCATGGCTAAAAATAAAAAGACAAACAGAAAATAATAGTACAGAAGACACAATATAGAAACTAAAGAATAAGCAACACGAGCCCCACCAAAAACTGGGATTGAGCATAGGTGCTCCGGAAGAGACAACTAAAACTATTGGAATATACTTTTTGACAAATAATATTTCAAATAGTGATTGTTGATCAAAGGTAATTGACTTTTGAGTTGGTTGCCGAAATTTACCGGACCTTGACCTTGATAATAAACTCATCATAGATACCAGGATTAAAATTTTGTATTTTCACCAGACGCATGTTTCGTCTACGTAAGCCTCATCATTGGAACGCCCAAACTAATTGGTTTTTGAAACACAAATACATAAAAGTACTTTGACACATTAGAAAATATATGACCAAATATAGTCAACTTTGCCTTAAAAAGTTTGAACCTTAGTTTCTTAATAATTTCATGTTTATAAACGAAAATTTAAGATAAGTATTAATATGGCATGCAAGTACCAAAGCATTATTAACATGAACAACTGAGCTGTTTATACCTTTATCGGACTGGCAGTTCACCAGAAGCGAGATCGACATATTACTTGAACGGAACATAACGATTTACTTAAGTACGTCCAAGCTCTTTGTTTTAATTCACCTTTCTCACTTAAGAAATAATTAATGTAAGCTATATTTTATTGTAGTTTTAACATGGGAAAGAATTATATTCGTGTTATTTTAGCCCTCACTATCGCTCGGGCAAAAATAATCACAAATATAATGCCTACCCATGTTAAAACTACAATAAAATATAGCTTACATTAACTATTTCTTAAGTGAGAAAGGTGGGATATAAAGGTAAAGCATGATGTATATACCTGTACTAATAACTATAGTGCACGAATATAATTCTTTCCCATATTAAAACTACAATAGAATATAGCTTGCATCAATTATTTTGATTCTGATAAGGACAATTAAGGTAATTTCTATGTGCGATGTATATAAGTATAGAGCGATTGTGCAGGCTCTTCAATGAACCCCCTTTTTTGTTTGGTAAATAGCAAACGACTGGCAATGTGATTTTTCGGAGGGAGGAGTTGAACAGCCAGCATGAACGGTTGTTGTATCTAGGTCAAGTATGTGAATCTAAAACAAATATTTGTGGTTTTTCCCAACGTTTGAGAATGTTCTTTATGCTTCTAAAAAGAAAAAATAAAGTCTGATAAAAAGGCACAATAGTATACTGTTTACCACTTATGTTATCTTAAGTTCCGACAGAAATAAATATTTATGTTATTTCAGATTTGATTTCCGCCCAGGAAATATATCTGATAATATAGTAAAACTGTCAGATATTCTTTTTTCATTACCTTGTATTGCTTATTGTTTTAACCGGGATAAATTCTGTGAACAGGAATGACTCATTCCTGTTCACAGAATTTATCCCGGTTAAAATAAATTAATATTTGACACATATTTGATAGTATCTGTCATATTTGTTGTCACATGAGTACTGCATTGTCAGAAGAAGAAAAAAATGGATTGAAACGAAAACCTTAAATTAAGCCCTTGTTAAAAAAGGTACTGTTGTCCAATTGCATGTCAGCCATGTGACACCAATATGACAGGAATTATCGAATATGTGTCAAGTATAAAAATTACGTCTCTTATAATCAAAGTAATGGCTGTTTTTATATTAACGTTTGATATGTGTGTACTCTTAATTTAGCCATTTTAAAAGGGCTTCCCGTTTTAAATTTCCCTTGAGGTTATATATTTTTGTTATTTTACTTTTTATATTATCCACAAGAATTAAAATTTCTTAAATCAAAAGCCCCGGTCACAACAGATCGTACGATTGATTGTCGTGGAAGATCTATTAAATAATTGTCGTTGCATTGTTGTGCAAAATGTCAAAAAAATATTTCGAGTGGTCACATCAGCTTCGACATGTCCACGTTGATTCTACGATGAGTACACGACAGTCAATAAAATTGAAGTTGTACTGTCGTAGGTTTGTCGCAAGTCGGTCGTGCGACAGTCGTACGACAATTGTGAGTTGTTTTTGGCCATTTTTCAGGTTTTGATGTCATGGGATGCGCGTGTTACTGTCATGTCACTGTCGTGCCACTTTCGTACGACTGTCGCACAACAGTCGTGGGTCACTCGCGCGTTTGATTTCGATCTACTAGTATATAAAGAAGGCCCGATTTATTGGATGCGAGGGGCGACTCTCAGCAAAAGCTCTTGAAACATGCCAGGCTCCATCCGCATCAATTCAACGAAATCACCGGCAGATTCAAGCTTCAACACTTGCACCAGTGTACTATACTTCCCAAACTGCAGTCGCAGTTCAATCCATGGCCTAACCGATCAACGTCTATGCTGTTCACAGGCTCGAGACAACGTTAACAGGACCATATTTCCTCTTGTTGGATTCCGGCAAGGCGCCTATTTAGCAGGGCCTAGCGTAATCGTTCTGGTGGAAGAACCATCCTCTTTAAACTGCAGACTGTATGTTTTTATCAAACATTCATTCCCGTCTAATTGTATTCTTCAAAATAAAACGACAATATGTTGCCTGACGAATGTACCACTATCGTACGACAGATAATCAATGTTGTGCGAGCATCGTCTGAAATTTGGTATTCGTGAGACAATCTTGCGACAGTCGTGTGATTGTCTAACGACCGTCGTGCGATAGTCGTGCGACAGTCGTACGATTTTTTTTTTATTAAAATGGTTTATGGTGGTACCCACGACAATGTGTTTATCGCATGACAGTCCCACGACTTTTGTAAGACACTCTCACGACAGCCACAAGACAGTGACACGACAAAAAATCGTAGAGCAAATAAAGTGCATGTCCAATTTTCGTCCCACGACACATGACAACGCCACGATGCTCAAAATATCGTGCGACTGTCGCACGACGATCACAGATGACCCGCGATTTGACAAAATTTCATGTCGTGGAGCTGCATAGATGTGTCGTGGGTTCGTTGTGACCAGGACTAAATCCGAATAGATGTCGAAGTCCTGTTCTAATTTAACGGTTCATTTTATTTTAAAATTGTAAATGTGTATCATCTTTCTTTATTATGTAATTGGCAATTGACAAAAGTATTATGTGTTTCTTTATTGTTACTTGAAATGTTCTTGTTTTCCAGTTTTTCATTCGAAAGGCCTTATTTTCGTATTTTGAAAAATGATAATAATACTAAACTAAACTGCACAGTTACATACATGCCAGACATAAATAATAATACAGAAAGATATCTTCGATGTTGTCTCTATCTCCGCTGATTGTATTATATATATACATATTTAAAATGTGATGACAGTTTTTCGAAAGTCAGTAAAGTATGAACGTGCTCGGGCATAACGTATCAATTGAGATAATTATGTATACGACGGAACGGTATGTTACTGAGGAGAAATGGGAAACTGATAATTGGGAAGTTGAAGTCATCCTCTTTGTTCAATTTTTACCTGTGCTTTAGCCAGATTATAGCAGAGTAAAAACAAACAGATTTTGACAAGTGTAAGCATAGTTATTCTTCACAATGGTTTCCCGTTGACCCGAATTCTTGATACCGTTTTGGTCTAGTAGGGTCACCTAAGCTGTGCATAATTGTGTTTATTTACCTGATAGTTCATCATTTTATGTCCCCTCATTAGAATTGTTGTGTATGTTGCGTGCAGTAGAATGAAAATGAGTTAAACCACTCATAAAGGCGAGAAAAAAATCATATGGTCTTACTTATGCAGTAAAATGGATATCGTTAATGTTATTATCTCTATGTTAATGCGGCATGAGTGTTGAATAATATTTTTTATTTTTTATGAATATTGTTGTTTATCATTTTAAGTTTGTTTTTTGATTTTTAAGTTATACTCTAGATATTTATAAAAAGGAATTAAAAGACGATAAAAAGGGAAAAGAAAAAGCATAGATAGCCATGTCATGATCGGTTAACTCAATAACAAATGTATTGGTCGATTACAGAAATGAACAATTTTAAGATTTAAAAGCGATATACAAAAAAAAAATAAACATAAACAAAGTTCACTTTACTTTTCTATTCACATATTTTTTTAAAGAAAACTATTCCGCGAAAAGCTTATCTATGTTCTAAATGTCGATGTCATAAATTGTTCGTTAAATTTAAGTAATAAACTTTTTTTGAAAATGGGTATTACAGTGATCGCTTGCTGTCGAATAATGATAACACCCATCAATGAGCATTATCAAAAATTCATAAATCATATTGATTCGTCATGCAAGCTGCATTTGCTTTATTCAGGTAAAGATGTATTTTATTTTGTGAACTAACTAATGTCGTCAAAAAATGTTTAGTCTGATACGTTGAATGATCTTAATTTGTGTAATATATCCTTCCAAAAATGTAGATTTCTTTGTTGTTGATAATAGCTTATTTTAAGTGCACAGACTTAAACTTCAAGAGTGGTGAGTCATCGGAAATGAAAAAAAATTAACCAAGGTTAAAATAAAGTTACATTACTAAAACTATTTGTGTATTCATCTCGTGTTATCATTTAAGATCACATGATGCCTCTTTTATTTTGTTTGAATAAAAAGGTAAGATTATATAAAAATAGAAGACATGCTTTAAATAGCCTTCTTTTTAATATTTTGTTTAATATGATACATTGTATGCACACGGGAAGATAATTAGGGTAATTTTAAGAACTCAATCGGACACATGTATGTCCTCTTTTGACGAAAAGCACGTCTTAATTACAATAACTTAATAACCATGATATCTAATTAAAATTCGTATATATCTGTAATGCTGACATTATAGATGCCAAAAACACAAATACACAGCTATAAAAAAACAGTACAGTTTAAAACAAGGTATAAGTTACTAAAAGCAAAGTCTATTTGAGATGACATGCACGATCAAATAACATGTTTTGCATTTCACCTATGAATATTCTTTGTCGATCCTTCCTGTTTATTAAGGGAGTTATTTGAATGATTCTGAATTTTGGATAATAATTTAATACGCCATTAACGAATTTCGTAGTAATAACGGGACTGTTCCGGAACGGTTTCGGTAAAAACGGTTCGCATTCGACAAAATCTTGATGCAATCTGGACTCAATTGGCAGAAAAACAGCAATGAAAATTTTCTCCAAATCATTCCTGTTCCACAGGACACCGTCCAGAATACACAGAACATTGTTAGGATTTTTATCCGATACAGAAGAATCAGTCACGATTGTAATCCGACTAGACAAAATCGGCTGAGTTTCCCCGAATGGTACGGGACGCACCTAACTGTCGGGATGCTTCGCGGAACTATTCGGACCCTTCCCGACCCGTACGAATCTGTTACGAACTTAAACGACTGCGTTCAGACAATGATAGGACATTCCAGATAATTGAGGATAGTAATCCGAATTTTTCACTTTTCGTGTCGTATCGCTATCTGATCTCAAACGGGAGCAATAATCGGCAATGTGTAACCCCGCATTATGTGAAATAATTGATTTTATGATTTTGAATCGACATAGCAAAGGTAAACTTGATAGACAATTAATCTGCGAAGAGCTTATTTATGTACCCCATGATGATGACATCATACTTTCAATGTCAGTTAAATTCAGGTAAAAAGTTTTTTTTTTTTCTAAAGTGATGGGTGCAATGGATTGCCTGTTATTGATTATTTAGCACCCCATTAATAGGAATAATTAAACATTTAGCATTCAAGACGTCTTTCAAGATGCGTTTATTTACTTAAAGCTGCATTTTGTGAAATTACTTCTGACTTTTAAAAAAAGTTGTTTCTGCTACTTTGAATGACCTGGCTTTGTATGAAGTATATCTTTATAGAAATTGTTACTACCTTCTTGTAGATGTAAATTTATATGGTACAGTACTTGCAACCTTAGGCGTTACTGTTTGACGTGAACTTGACTGATCGGTGAAGGTTGTTTGACTGATCGATTAATAGCACATTTTAATTTCATAGTCATTTACGTAAAAAGCAATAAAATTGAGAAATGGGAAATGTGTCAAAGAGACAACATCCCGACCATAGAAAAGACAATAGCAGAAGGTCACCAACAGGTCTTCAATGCAGCGAGAAATTCCCGCACCCGAAGGCGTCCTTCAGCTGGCCCCTAAACAAACAAGTTCAGTGATAATGAACGCCATACTAAACTCCAAATTGTACAAAAGAAACTAAAATAAAAAGAATACAAGACTAACAAAGGCCAGAGGCTCCTGACTTTGGACAGGCGCAAAATGCGGCGGGGTTAAACATATCAATGAGATCTCAACCCTCCTTCTATACCTCTAGCCAATGTAGAAAAGTTAACGCATAACAATACGCACATTAAAATTCATTTTAAGAGAAGTCCGAGTCTGATATCAGAAGATGTAACCAAAAAATTAAACAAAATGACAATAGTACATAAATAACAACAGACTACTAGCAGTGAACTGACATTCCAGCTCCAGACTTCATTTAAACTGATTGAAAGATTATGTCTTCATCATATGAATATCAGGCACAATCCTCACGTTTGGGATTTAGTATCATACCATCATAACATATATGAGAAGAACATAACCCGTGTCATGCCAACCACTGGTTTTGAAATAAATGTGTTAAGTTCTGATGATACTATAACGCCAAAATATGCAATCTTTAATGACCAGACACCAGTATCGTAACTATATCCCTTCGTAATAAGTATATTTAAAGGGTTTGTTAGCTTCTGAGATAAATACTGACATTTTTGTGCTTTATAAAGAATATTTCCATAAAATATTGGATGTGAAATACCTGAACGTATAAGAAGTCTGCATGTTAAGTTATTTTTATGAATGATGTCCATATACCGATGATAAAATTTAGTAAATGTTTTGACTAGTTTGTGATATCGAAAACCCAGGTGTAATAATTTTTCAGTAATACATAAATTTCTCTCGTTAAATCTAAAACATTGTTACATAATACATACACGAGCGAATCGTACAAGTTGAGATATATAAACACCGTAAGATGGTGACAAGGGAACGTCACCATCTAAAAATGGATAATTGGCGATAGGGAAAAATTATCTTTTTTATAACAAATTTTAGTATTAAGCTTTCCGTTAGTGATATTGATATCAAGATCAAGGAAAGGGCAGTGGTCATTGTTAGTATAATTGTTAGTATGTAGATTTAGAAATAAAAAGTAACGAAAAGGAAGTAATGTTAACATTTTACTTAATGACATAAAAATCTTTATTAGATATTTCAGTTCTTATGATTCCTGTATTTTTTTTTAATAAAAAGATAAGTGAAGGTAAAAAAGGAAGACATGCATTGAGTAGCCTTTGTTTGATATTATATGTACCCGATATGACTATTTCATGGAGTGATGATAAGAAGTCTAGACGATTAAAAACAGGGAATTGAATAAACATATTGAAAAAAAATCTACAATGAACGAGCCCCCAACGGATATGTCTTATGTCGACGAAAAGCACGTCTTTATAGAATAACGTAATCAACATCCTGGTAAAACTCGTTAATAACTGTAATGCTAACATAATAGATTACATAAACACAAATACAAGCATCGACATTTATAAACAATACAGTTTAGATAATGGTCCAAGCTACTGAAAGCAAAGTTGATCTATTTATCCTCCACATAATGATCATACCTCTGTATATACTGAACGGCAAAAGAAATGTCTCAGTAATTTAAGGCAAACATTTTTTTATTGTATGGGCGTATAAATACCCTTGTTATTTAACAAATTCGCATCATTTCAGTTCATTTACTGTTCATTGATAAACTTTTTCACTACCATATCACAGATTTATTTAATTTAGGTCCGCCTTAAGCGTTGATTGCATGGACGGTCATTTGTACTGTTTGTTGCATTTTTGCGTTTTTGCAGTTAAATTCATTTGCAACGACTTGAGGCCGCTGTCCAGCATTCAAATGTCCTATTGCCTGTTCTCTTTTTAGTGAGTTAAGTCGTGGCATTAGGACCTCATCAAACAGATAATGATGACACAAAAACTTCGTACCTCTAAAATACCCTTTTAGAGGCACGGCTTCAACGTGCATCTCATCATTGGTTTTGCAATAATAGATTCATATCTTTTTTTACAAAATTTGTACAAATTAACACAACTTTTAAGCAATATTTTTGTACATGTTTAACATGTATGGGGTACTTTGTATATGTTGAAATTTGCATTTTTGCATTGTAAAATTTACAACATGTACAATAATTTGGTACATGTTATAGCATGTAGAAAATCGCAATCTGTACACGACATATATATCATAAACTTAGTCTCCTGTGGACGAATTATCATTTTTTACGCACCCATATCGTATAATCGTCAAAAACTATTTCTCTCGGTCTGTTATGATGTGAGAATATGACAGTATATTGATTGTCGGGTTTTGAAGCTGTAGTTTACCGATTGTCACCTTTATAGTAAACAATCAACAAAGAAGCATTGATATAGAACACATGTTCAACATCTACAATGAGATAATATCCATGCTTATTGCGATCATCAGATTTTTTACGAGACAGGTCATGCTGAGTTCACTGCATACGGATTTCTTCTAAATTTAAACTAATAATAGAATTTTCTTGAGAAAAAAGTATATGTACATAAGTTTTATCATAAAATCTAGTCATTTAGTTATAATAAGCATATGCATCATGTTTTTTTTTCAATTTGAAGTTTCATAGGACTTTAACATGTGCCTTAAGGATGTACTTAGGGTGAGGTTTTGGAATTCGTGTCAAATGTTCGGACTCCTTGTTTTTTTTTCTATACAATGCTAGGTAAAATATTTTGCCTCATAACACTCATTTATTTTTTCATAATAAGTCTTAATAGCTCATGTAAGGTCATTTACTAAAATTTTAGAGGATTCTCAATTTTTCTTTCTTTTGTTTTGAGACCCAAATAATACCAAAGCAAATATAAGGTAAAAGTCCGAGTCCGCCTTTTCCCGCCATATTTTAAATCTTTAAATCTCTCTAAAAGGAGGTGCATGACCTATCAATATGTTTAGCTTATTTTTATCCTTAACGAATGCTCTACCAGCTTATAGTATCAATTTCAAATTCTTAATTTACTAATGTTCACCTATCCTCACCTAAGTACGTCCTTAAGATGGTCTGTCTTATAAAGTGGATTGAGTAAACATATTTATATAATTGATGAAATCTTATGTAACAGATGACGAGAAATAGGGTAAAGCCTAACTAAATTAATTAGAGTTCTTAAGTGAAATGAACATTTTTCATTGATATCTATAGAATTACCGTTTTTTCATAGATTCTCAAATTAATGACGATGAAAGATACTGTCTCTGTTTTTTTCTAGAGTTTTGTCATTATTATTTTTTATTTGTGCACCACCATTATTTGATTGCGATATGTATAATGTTTGATGGTTTGTTGTATCCTACGAATCGTATATATGTTTTAAAGTGACTTGATTTCATTTGTCCTGTTTTATAGTTCAAACAGTTTTACTTGAACATGTCTTTATTCTATGATTTTAGTATACTCTTTTGTTTTGTATATGATATAGGTGGTGTTATTGCCGGAGCAGGAGGGGTGACAGTAGGTACTTCCGCTGCAACAGATGCCATACTCTCACGAAACAGAAAAGCAGCAGCTGAAGAGATTTTAAAGAAATATAATAATGAGATGATAGCTTGGAAAAAGAATGCCTGGATATTGGTGCTATTTTACAACAGAAAGCTACACAATCAAATCCAAAATCCGGAATGGAAGAAGCTTTTCCCCATTGGTTAAAATTTTGGGCAAAGGTTGTCCTAGGAACCGGTCAAGCAATCAAAAGCACAGGCTGGGATATCATCGCTAAAACTATCCTCACGTCACTCCGGATAGTTACCTCCTTTGATGACCTAGCACTAAATGGAGTAAGAATTGGAGGCGGTTTATTTAAGGTCCTTTCACCTGCTGCTCGAGGTCTTCATATAGCCGGTGGGATAGTGGGCGTTTTGTTAATACCACTAGATGTTTACACCATGGTAGATTCAGCTATTGATGTTCACAAGAAAAATCCTCACAAAATATCGTCTGCGATAAGAGGGTTTGCGAAAAAGATAGAGGAAGAGTGTCCAAGTAAAACGGAAATAGAAAAAATGATAGAAGACACTTCGAATCGACTTTGAAAATATAATAATTAAGTAACTTTCGTAAAATAATTATTTTGCCTTTGTGTGTATTGAATGGACATGTGTAATTCTTTTATTTCGTGATATTGTGTTGCAGGCAAATGCTTTTTTATGTTCTTTATTAGTCATCTTGAATGTTTCATCAAGCAAAAATGTATGGCATAGGTGCATTGATAGTTAATTTGTAATTCATCCAACCTGACGAAACAATCAACCTGAGTATTGTAATAAAATTTCTGGCGACTGACAATTGATAATTTATCCTTTATCCATAACCATCATTCTGTAAAATATAACATATGAACGAATAATGAGAAGCCATAGTATGATTAAATACTGATAATTCAGCTAGAAAAATGCAAGAGCATAGCACTTTGTTTTCCATTCTACAAAAATAAAGATATAAGTAATAAAGTTTTAAGGTCGTATTTGGTCTGTGCTAATTAGATGTTTGATGTGTATTTTATTCTGAATGTCTTTAATGATTGTGTAACACTATACTTGTGTATCCTATGATCCAAAACCATCGTATTGACTTATTCAAAGTTCCATTTTTTAAATCGATACATTCAAAAATTTAAGCCACTTATAATTTTTGTAAGGTTGCTTGTTGTTCCACATTTAGTCTCTTCCTTGTTAAAGATAAAAAAAAGTTATATTAATAATATGGACAATGTCAGCTCTATAAATACAGACTACGTATTTTTGACAAATTATTTTACCATTCAAATTTTTATTATGGGCTTTGTTCATAACCTGATTTTACACTTATTTTTTCATTGTGCTATATAAAGGCAACAGAAGTATACCGCTGTTCAAAACTCACAAATCCATGGACAAAAAACAAAATCTGGGTAACAAACTAAAACTGAGGGAAACGCATTAAATATAAGAGGAGAACAACGACACAACATTAAAATGTAACACACACAGAAACGGACTAAGCATTAGACAAAATCCTATGAGAATAACAAATATAACATCAAAACCAAATACATGAATGTGGGATAGATAAGTACCGTGACATGTCTTATAGTAATGTGAATTTACACTAAATAATAAGAGAAAACAAACGACACAACAGAAACACAACGTTAAAATGTAACACACACAGAAACGAACTATAGTAAAACAATGGCCATATTCTTGACTTGGTACAGGACTTTTTTAAAGGAAAAAATGGTGGGTTGAACCTGGTTTTGTGGCATGCCAAACCTCGCACTTTAATGGCAATGTTAAATATAACATTAAAATGACAACATAATATTACAGGACTACAATACAAATAAAAAGGAGAACGTATTATGCAAAGAATCACATGAATAATAGATAACAAAAGGCATCAGGTTTAAAATTCAATACGCCAAAAACAGGCCTCGTCCACACAAGACTTACCAGTGACGCCCAGATATAAAAGTTCGAAAGTCAAAAAAAGTACAATGTTGTACAGCACTGAGGATCAAAAGATGAAAACGGTTGTGCCAAATACGGCTAGTTTTTTTTTGCTTGCGATAAGAACATCCTTATTATTTAGAACAATTTATGCTATTGCAAGCAGTAAATTTTACAAATGAATATCAAATATATACATGATAAAACCGAAGTCTTAACTAATTACAGAAAACAAAACCCGAATACACAATACAAATACCAACACAGAAAATTGACACACCCGACTTAGTCCAGGCCTCAACGCAAAAAGTCATAACAATGAAGTCACATACGAAGTGGTGAAATTGCGCAAAAATTACGTCACATTTGAATTTCTAAAAAAGCACAAAAATGACGTCACATTTGAAAAACTATTTCTCAAAAATAAGGGGGAATTGAGCGCTCACAAAGACTTTTTAATCTTTCACATTCTGTTTGTGTATGTCCCAATTCAGTAGTCTGTAATTCAGTGATTATTCCTGGTTACTACCAGTTAAATCTGCGTTTGTTTATTGTTGTATCATAGATAAAGCTATCGGTTTCTTTAGGTTTAATTGACACATTTGGGCCTTTAAAAGCCTACGACATATATACTGTATACGTTTGCTCGTTGCTAAATTCCACACGTCGGCCTTTAGTTTTCATCATTCGTGTTAATGGGAGATAGTAGTTTCAATGGCAATTATACTTCCGTTTCTTAGTTTTGAACGTATGTTAGTTTTGAAGTTCAGTGATATTGTCTGGGAAGATTATTTCAGGAATAAACTTGTGGTATATTTGAGTCGAGTTCTAACTCTACTGCAGAGGTGAACTGTTTCGCGACAAGGCAATATTATGGGGAAATCAGCACTTACTGTTAATTTTATTTAGGTCGATTTGTTTGAAAATAAATACAAATACAATACCGTTTAACTCGAGTCCCATTCGTTTTAAGTTTTTGAGCTGTTTTCCATTTTTAGTTTTTCCGTTTATATTCTTTGGAGTTTAATAGTTTGCTATTGTTCACTCACTCTGGTGAAGTCGGATAGAGAATCATCCTTCAGAGGCGTATTTAATTTTGAAAAAAATGACTTTTTTTATCAATATTGTGTATACTGTTGTTTCTGTTTTTGTCTTTTCAGTCTTTAATCATGGCTTTATCAGTCAAACCTTTGAATGCTAATGTCCATTTTAAGCTTTCGATTATCCTGAAGTCTTTAATAAAATTACAGACGCCATCATCCTTTTATTCACCATATTTTAATAACTGAGCATTATACTTATTTGTTTCATATGTTCACGGATAAGTTCCTGTTATTGAAATAAGAATTTCATTTTTTGTTCCTGGATTGTGCCTTACAATACAGAAGCACTTGAGTTGTTTTCGTGATTTTTGTTTTACTCCATTTTTTATTTCCTGTGTAATATTTTTTATAATTGTTGCTTTTCTTTTTATCTATTGTAAAATATTTATATCCACAATTTTCTCTGTCTTTGCGTGTGGTCGAAATCTTTGTTTACGTAATTAAGCCACATTCATGAAATTCTGTATAAATACCACAGTGTAGATACTATTCTGTACGCTATCCGGAAGTCGCGATTTTCGAAGCGAAAACTTTTTGGATCCCATTTTAAATTTGATGGATATACTGAATTAAACGGTAAGTTGATCATCTGTACATTGCTTCATGATTAATTCAGCTGACATCAATATTCTCAGATGGTTTAGAATTAAATTCAGCACATTCATTATTCGTACCTTTAACTTAATCAAGAGATTTGCAAGTGCATCTCTAAGGAAAATCAGTCGGTGAACCTAAAAACAATCTTTTTACCCTCTAAGTGTACAAATTAACGTAAAAACCAAACTTGATTAAAGGGAAATTCCGCGATTTTTTACTTATCATCTAATTATGTTCATCTTAACATAAAAAACACATTTGCAAAGTTTTAAATTTATATTCCTTCTAATAACGGAGAAAATCAAGTATTTGTAACTTTTTTGGTTGAATTCTCGAGTGGGTCGTGACGTTTTAGCCCGATGTGTTGAATTCTGGGAAAAAATAAAATCTTTTTAACTCTTATAGCTTATCGACAATATACTAGTGTTGTCAAATCGTACACTTTTGAGTAACCGGTAGCTATTTAGCCGCAGGTGTGAGTTCAAGCGTACACAGGTATGAATGTTGTTATTTGGAAAGGATAACTTGACAGAAAGGATTAGAAAGAGTATGCTGTATTTAATACACTAAGATTTAATACACGATGAGAATAAAGATACTGTAGCAGGAACAATTCTGCCTAAGATTCGGGGATGCGGACCACAGCTAATTCCAGTTTGTAAACTGATGTGTGCGGAAAACGACTGATGCCAAAAGTGATGCGCTATAATAGTATCTAAGTAAATGAAAACCAAAAACTGAAAACAATATATAATTTAATTAACAAAGTACAATATATTTTTTAGGGGGAGGCGGGGGAAAAGGGGGTGGGGAGCTTTTTCGAATACCATGATATTTATTAAAAGAAAATGTGGTATATAAAGTCAACAGTAGTATACCGCTGTTCAAACTCCATGGACAAAAAAAAATCGGGGTAACAAACTAAAACTGAGGGAAACGCATTAAATATAAGAGGAGAACAACGACACAACACTAAAATGTAACACACACAGAAACGGACCAAGCATCAGACAAAATCCCATGAGAATAACAAATATAACATCAAAACCAAATACATGAATTTGGTATAGACAAGTACCGTGACACTTCTTCGCAATGTGAATTTACACTAAAAAATATGAGAAAACAAACGACGCAACGTTAAAATGTAACACACACAGAAACGAACAATAATATAGCAATGGCCATATTCCTGACTTGGTACAGGACATTTTTAAAGGAAAAAATGGTGGGTTGAACCTGGTTTTGTGGCATGCCAAACCTCGCACTTTAATGGCAATGTTAAATATAACATTGAAATGACAACACTGCAATAAGACAACCACAGTAAGCAGTCAGGGGCATTACTTAAACAAGTAACAATTAAAATTACCTATACAAGTAATGTTGAAAACGAGGCTTATTTAAATATAACTTATATAAGTTATTTTTCTGAATATTATTTTTATAGGTGTCCAAGAATACAGATTTTACTAGCTTTAAATAATTTTCACAGTTATCTGGTTATTTTTCCCTTGATATATAAAAACTAATTCTTCAGAAACACTAATTAACTTTTCGACGCACTTATCTTTCATACCGACGCTTCTGGGTCAAAGATTGGTCTCTTGGGACTATTAAATTATCATTTTCCTCTAAAATCTTGAAGGTAGACTGATATAAATAGATAGATACTTGTGAATTAATTAAGACCTGAAGTTATTTATAATTTGTAACCTAAATCAATTACATATGTGCCTTAGATAAGTGTAATTGCTATTTTTTTCAAAAATATTTAAAATAACTTATTCAAGTAATATTTTTGTTATTATTTTCAAAGTAACCCCTCATCTCTATACTCCTCTCAAATTTGATAAATTCTTTATTTTATGATATAAAATGTAGTTTAAAATCATGAAAACTACATTTAGTCTATGTTTCTATTGAAAATTAAAATAACTCTATTAATTAATTTTATTGTATTTAAAATAAAAAATTACTTACATAAGTAATTAAAAAAAATAACTTGTTTAAGTAACGCCCCTGACTGGTAAGGTAAAACATGACCTTGTGCAAGACATTTGTGTCAATCGTCCTTGTTTCATTACTAATGTCTGTTTTACTAAATGAAAGAAGATCCATATTTAATAAAAACATCCTTGGTTTTCTATACCAGTGGTGTAAATGCAAACAAACTCAGAGTACAGTGTGCCATTATTTCTTACTACAAAATGTTTCCCTATTTTGGATTTACTTCCTCATGGTTATTGTCCAACAGTGTTTATGAACAACGCCTCTATATTAATTGTATTTGATAATGACAAATCGTCTAGAATCATTTTAAGTGTGCGTTGCATTTTTTGTTTGCTTTCACGCATCTTGATTAAATAACAAGGACGTTTTTTTGATAAATAGAGTTTTATAGTGAAAAATTATGTTTGACATGAGTGCTTTTAAACTACAAGCATTATTTTTTTTTCTAATTCGAAAACAAACATGGATGCCATCATCAATTTAAAAGCTTACAATTTTATATCAATAAAAAACAAATTAAGGTATATAATATAATGACGTACAATGTATATTATTACAAGATTGGTGTCAAATATCGATGCTGTTGATAACAAATTAGTTCCCATACGCGTTGTTTAAGATCAAATTAAAGTAATCTAACTTTTTTTGAGCTAAAATAGTAATTTAGTCATGTTATTGATTTTAGAATTCTTGTTTGAAGTAGTTTGTCATGTTAAATATAATTTGTTTGCATGTGTCGGTTGTTGGTTGATAATGTTGTTTGTTACTTTGTTTCTGTATAATGCCTTAAATGTATATGGTTTAGGTTAATTTCTTAGTTTCAGTATTTCATGATTGAGAGTTTCTGTTTACACGGAAGCTTTGAACCAAAGATTTAATTGTTTAGTATGATGTATTCTACTGCGGGTTCAGATTGGTTTAACATCATGAACATAATAGAAAAAAATAAGCAAAACCATGGATTGAACAAAATGATCAAATTTAATAATTAATAATGGGATGGTATCAAAATATATATAGAAATAACGAATACATAATTATATGGTCCTTAATCATTCTATTACGTCTAGCGTATCCTTGGTGATGGGAAAGACGTTATGACATTTCGAGCAGTTGTTCTTAAAATCGTTTATAATCCAATCATTGTAAGTGTCGTGTTCAAATGAAACATATATTCTAAGTTAACTATTTCGACATATGTTCATATTATTTTAATAAGAACTGTAGTCATGTGGTCATGTGGAAAATAGAGTATACTACTGTATCACGTTGAATATAGTGCTTACATTCAGCAATCACATTTTGTAACTTTATTATTGCAAGTGGGTAATCATGGTGATCACAGGAATGCTGTTATATATATTGAAGAGAAAATGTAAAAGAGAAACGTGTTAAAGCCACAGTACCCCAACAAAAGAGAGCCAAATGGTACAAATTGGTCTTCGACATAGCAAGGCGCGGGCTGCAGATGGCCTCCAAGCAGTAATGCAAACTTGTTCATCAAAATAGACTACCTGATTAACGTCGGTACGTACAAACGATCATACTAACCAAAAGAACCACATACACACACAGGACAACCAAAGTCTGGAGGTTTCTGTCTTTGGAAGGTGCGAAATGAGGTTAGTTAAACATGTTTTGTGATGGCAAAACCTTCTACATCCAGCAAGCGGGGAAGAAGAAAAAAATATGTTATACGACATTTTTTCTTATCTAAATTTGTTGCATTAAATAGAGCTATCACTAAAATAATTTCAACTAAACGATAACGTTTCGATGTTTATGATACGGTTATATATTCTTATGAGTGTTTGCATGTGTAAGTTTGCATGAACTACATTAAAAAAAAATCGTGCATAACATATTTCTGTAAATATTCCTTATATGGACTCTTTAATATACCACGTTGAAATGTTTTTACAAGGTTAACTTAATAAAACATCATCACAATGTAATAACATTCTAAACTGTCCTTGACAATTAAATGCCTTTTTATTTTTAATAAACATTCTTTATGTTAATTCAGTAAACTCTCTTAACGTTTGAAAGTTTTACTTCCTGTCGGTATAGACTACTAAAAAAAACGTTTTATCAAAGATATTTTATGGGACACAATAATTTTCTGACACAAATCTTCCTTATTTTGACTAAAAGGGGGACGATTTTCAGTATTAAATGAGAACGTAATAGGTCTATATGGTTAAATGTGTTCGCTTGCCAAATTGAATGCCACACGGTTCATTTCAGCTTTGAATTTAAAATAGTTTGGTCACGAGCATTACTGTCCCTTTGGTATCTGTCGTCCCTCTTTTACTGAAGAGACATGTATTGTCGAAATGCGCATCTGTTGCAGGAAAATCGGTACTGTTAATGTTATTAATTAAGTCGATTCGGATTTGACATGAGAACACGTCCTTATTTTCATATCTTGTTTTTAAATTACATTCATAACTTCAAGCTGTATACAAATCTGATGTGGTTATCACTAACTTTTAAGGATTACCGTAAAACATGTGAGATGAGTCTCGATTTCAGGTTTTATTTTAAGCACATATGGCTGTTAACAAAAAAATAAAATGTAGCATGTATATGATCGATATAAATACGTATTTTTTAAAGGAGATATAAAAATACGGTTAATGCGTCGAATATACATTTTGACTTATGTTTTAAATCGAGAAGTAAAGCAGGATTTAGATTAACTGATGTAATTATACGTTGGCAAGTTATCAATACAAAACAGGAAAACTAAACACGAAACAATAATGACACAAATAAATCAAATTGAAACGTGATTTTCAATTAATTGATCCAATCTATTGATGTTGACATGCACATAAACAGACGATATAACTGCATTACACCTGCATGATTGATTAACCTGTTTTTGAGTTATGTAAAAACTATTGGCCTGATGAAATGTTAGAAATTATATAAAAGCAATAAACACGATACTTTATCTTGTAACATATCTTCCTGAAAACTATGATATACATTGCGTAATTCATTTCTTAATCTTTGCTTAGTTTTTGGAGGATGGTTGTTTTAGTTTTCTTATTATTTGCAATGGAACTTTAAGTTTTTGTTGTCGGTAATAATAATTTTGCGGTATGGGCTTTGCTCATAGTTGAAGGCCGTACGGTGACCTATAATTAATAATGTCTGTGTCATTTTGGTCTCTTTTGGACAGTTGTCTCATTGGCAATCATACCACATATTCCTTTTTTATATTTTAACTAGTTTTTTTATTTCAACACATTATATCACAAAATATAAAGAGTGTTTTTTTTTTATTTCAATTTCAATTCGGTGTTGCAATACTTTTCTCAATGTGTATACATGGTAAAACTAATGCTCCAAATGCCTAGTTTTATGTGTAATTAACATACACAAGGCCTACATCGACTATCGACTGCATGTAGACAAAACATGATTTAAACTATATGTACACATTGAGTTTTATCAATGGGAACGTAAATGTGTTTAGTTTACTTGTGATTTAAACTAACACAAAACCGGGTTGAGGTCAATGTGAACACGGCCTTGTTATCATATGTTATATTTAGTTTCGATCGTAATGTTTCATTACTTGGTTATGCTACAAGTAATACTACACGTAGTTGATAATGTCATAAAATAGACACTTCATAATAGGATTTGAAAATTAGAAGTCAACTTTACTTAAAGGGGCACTAGCTATCAAATTCATGTTCACCGATTGAATTCAAATCTCATATTTTATTTATTACAATATAAAACATTTATTCAAACAATTTAAAGTATGCAATAAATAATATACAGGGCAGGGACAAAAGAATACGTAGCTTCCTTTCGTGTGTATTTTAGTCCAGACGCCATCTAAACAATTATCAAGTTGACCTATAAAGTCAGGCGATGACCATATAAGCGATGTAAACATAATTACAGATATAAATAGATTAAGCAAACTCGTGCTGTTGGATTATTCCTTATCTATTTTATTTCATTTTATAGATGAAAAATAAATGTTAAATATCGTTTATTTTCCTATAAAAAACGAATTTTTGTTGTGTGGATCGAATCAGTGAATCAAATGATTTACCTTGGTTTTACTTTCAATGTTTACATTATTTTCCTTTAAATAACTTTTTACACACAATTAACGTGTTATCCATCTCAAGCTAATGAGTTACATTGAAATTCACATGAATACAGATTCAAGGAGGTCGAATTATTCTCTGGCAACTGAATAATTCAAAATCGATGATTTTTATCTTATTTTGACAAAATTGAACCATATTGACTTCTCAAAGCTAATTATTATTTCACTTTTTGCATTTCATTATTGATTGAGCTAATAAAAAAACATATAAGATTTTTGATACATCTCGTAGCTAGTACCCCTTTAAGTTTTAAAATGATACGTTATCAACTTTGGAATTAAAAAGGTACACACACGTCAGTTGTGCGTTTCGCTGAAATTAATTCCGACAAGGTGCTCGATTAAGAAAATTAAGTAAAATAAGAACAAACATAAAAGCTTCGAAGACCAAACAGATGTTCACATAGACAATAATAACTAATAACTAACAACGAATATCAACAGAACTTTAAAAAAGAAACAATACATCAACTTGTAAATACCTTTGATCTGAAACAGTCATGTTAGCCTTGATAGCTCCACTAAATACAAATAATAATTAGATAATTCTGCAATAATTTTCATTTCTTTCAATTTAACGATGTTCACTTCAGTCAAATTTGTAATGTTTAGACGCCGCTTGGCTTCATAAATAGGTAATAAGGATATATTTGGACACATTGTTCAGTACTAAATGTTGACCTCTACACATCAGCTACATATTGATTTATCTGAAATTCTAATAGTTAGAAGTTTATTGACCGAACTCGAATTTTCTATTTATGGCTACAAATACATCCCATAAAAGTCTCTAATGACTTGCAAGTTGTGAAATCTCATTGCCACTAATTTCTCAACTGAGAAATCGGAATAGTTGAAACGCGGACCGAGAAGAGAGCCCCAAAATATTCACATTACCGCTTGCTCAACATGGGACAACAGGAGATTTTATTTGTACAAGTAAATATAAACACAAATTTATTTGATTACTTGTTATTTTACAATAGTCGGCTAATTGCAGGATAAAGTATTGTACAAACAAATGTAGCTTTGAAAAATGCAGGAGTTGGTTGAGTAATTCTGTTGCAGGTCACAGACATAAAAAGAAATATAATTGGTCTAAAGCTTGTATGATATATTCGTACATTAAGCACATAACGCGGATGAGTTATCTTTGAGTGTCTCAAAATGTGCTATAATCATTAAAACTTACTAATTGCGGTTTTTGTATTGATGTCAAATACTCCCGGGCCTCTAGAACCGTTAACATGCTTTTTATTTGTTTGTATTGTAGTAATGAAGTTACATTCAGCACAGCGAACGGTTAGGTAACTCCCAAGTCCTTGTCTTTTTTCCCCTTCGGTAATGTGCAACTGTAGGGGGATAGTACATATTGTACATGACCGTAGTAAATTTGCCAGCACATTCAGCTCAACATTACGACTCCCATCCTGCCATGATATTTCGGGCGATGTAGATAAGAACAGGTCACACTTCTCATTTTCGGCTTTCTCTATTCTTACATTTTCCCTTTCTTCATGATATTGAAGCATAGATTTAGAAACATTACTCCTGCGTTTTCTCTTTCCATTCTTCTCGTAAGGCATGGTGCCCGTTTTTGAATCGCGGGATAACCGATATTATGACGTCAATTTTTTCCGCGAATTTCCGATATTACAAAAGGCAACGTTACGGCAAAAACAACGGCAAAATTTAACGTTATTTGTCGCGTTTTCGCGAAAGAAAGCATTCTACGGTAGCAACATAATCAACGTGATTATCTCCCCTGTAACTGTAGCGTATGCCCTTAAATAACAAACAGTTACATCACAGAAACCAAATGCCTCCTAAATTACTGTAAACATTCATTCATTCATAATGATATAGTGATGTAAATAATGCCCTGAAATTGTATATAATATATAAAAAGTAAACGAATAAATAATGAATTTGACTATTTACTTTCTAGATTTCTTGAATATATGGACATTTGGTATGCTGGCCAATGACACAATTATCTACCAACGTCAAAAATAATGAAAAGTATTAAAGAGAAACTTAAACGTAGACAGCGTGCAATATATAAAGCTTGCTAATACAATATAATACGGTACTTACAAATACTCACATGATGCATGCAGTGTGTAATGAATTAAAAGACACACACACAACCAAACGTGTACCTTAGTCAAAAATCTTAATATCTGGAGTGCTATACCAGTCTGTTGTTCTAGCAAAAAAAATATATAAATTTAACCACTAGAGTTTTTCGTATGGAAGTTTAAAATAAGCCCCGACCCTCCAATTGACTAAAAACTGATAGGAAAATCCATTCTGATAGTACGTAATAGCCTTAACTTTTGATCTAGGTCCCATACATTTGGCTTGTGAATGTATAATCATGGGGTTAAGTTTCTTGCATCACGATGACCTTAATGTGACCTTCAAATTTGACCTCATGCTCATCTTAATGTTGTTGTTTTTTCGTAAGAAACACCACCGGCCATAACATCTTCGTCTTTTACCTAGAAGAAACGAGGTCAATAATCTCTATGGTAATGAGATGTGTCATTTCTTGTTCAACTGCATACCTATTATCATTCACTTACCAATAGTGGTTCCCCAAAAACTGACCTTATAAAAAAACAAATAAACGAAAACTAAGCAAAACTTTCAAAATCAATAGAGCAGGACTCAGGGGCAGGGGTCAACTAATCTCCATGGTAATGAAATGTGCCAATGCTTAAACAACTGCATAACAATTATCATTAACTTACTACTAGTGGTTCCCAATAAACTGACCTAATCACAAACTAATACACGAAAACTAAAAAAAGTGTCAAAGTCAATAGACCATAACTGAGGGGCCGAGACCAAATAATCTCCATGGTAATTCATGAGATATACCAACACTTATACAACTGCATACCAAATATCTTTGATTCACCATATACTAGACCTAATCACAAACTACATGAAATACCTAATTGGTTATTAATCTACAGATTCAAAATATAAAATTAAATACTGAACGACAAAACTATTGGTGGAAAGGAACTACGTGTCCTGAGTGATACAAAAGAGCTGATCGTGCAAGATCCTTATATACAACATAGAATGTGTTAACATTTCTGCAGTGGTTATAACAATTAGACATACCAGGTTTTTAGTTAAAAGCAAATACGTCCTTAAAACGTTATCAAAATGGGGCTGTTGTCTGCTCTTTGATCGAGTTGTTGTCTCTTTGACACATTTTCCATTTCCATTCTCAATTTTAATTACACCTAAATGCATGATTTTTTAAACTAATTAGTGGCTTTGAATAAGCGATCAGTAACTGCTAGTACACTCAGATCCATTTGTATTGTCTTTTTGTTGTTGGGATATAAAAGTACCTGGCCTCGTCAACTCTGTGTATTTCTATTTGTATCCATCTGATGAGTTAAGCCTTTTTCAACTGATTTATATAATTCGTTTTTATGCTTTACTATTACACCACGATCCCAGGTAAAGCGGAGGGTTGTGATCCCGCTAACATGTTTAACCCCGCCACATCCAGTAAGAATGTGCCTGTCCCAAGTCAGGAGCCTGTAATTCAGTGGTTGTTGTGTTACACATGTTTTTCGTTCATAGTGTGTACATAAATTTGGACGTTGGGTTTTCTCGCTTGGATTGTTTTACATTTGTCATATTTCGGGGCATTTTATAGCTGACTAAGCGTATGGGCTTTGTTCATTGTTGAAGGCGTACCGTTACGGTGACCTTTACTTATAATTTTTTGTGCCATTTGGTTTCTTATTTGTGGACAGTTGTCTCATTGGCAATCATACCACATCTTCTTTTTTACATCTTAACTCATTTTACCTCTCATTCCACCAAAGATCAGACTGCAGTTACAAGTGTCACATAACTTTTTGAGCCTCCTATTATTATACAGTAACTCTATCCATTCATAATCTTGAATTGAGACTGCAAAAGAACATTTTTCACTTGTCTAATTGGCAATTACACCACATTTTTTTTTTTGATAATTACTTTAAAATTGGATTCACGAATTCGGAAAGATGAACAAAGTTGACAAATTACGCTATCCCTTAGAAATTAGAATGTGATAAAGCAAAAATAACATGTTCTATTTATATCATACAGTTACATTTGTGTAGTTTCAGTTTCAACCTCGACTCGAAATTTAGACTTAACTTCGTGGGTATGTTAAGGCATTTTTTTCAGGGGAAAATAACTCTTGTGATGCTCATGAATATTATTGAGTAACGTTGCGTCTCCATAGTGACGACGCTGTCCGCTTCATTTCTCTGGTCGTCAATCGCTCTTGTATTTTGATCTTTTTATTGATAAACTATGCAGAATTAGATAAATAATGATAATTTATTGACAATAAAAATATAATGTCACATTATTTTACAACCCATAACTTGTATTGTATGAAAATCCTACTTGTCGATCTCGCAACGGAGGCGTGGCTTGTTTTCCTTATTTGGAAAACCGATTCAACAGGAAGCTTGAAACTCATATGTTTTGAACGGACGGAATGTTTTTGTTGCAAGAGGCGAATTAAGGCCCATGTACCCAAGGATTTCAGCTTACAAGCAGAATTGTACGCCATAACTTGACTATGAGTAAATATTCTGTCGTCTTTTTGCTGTTTTCTGTAGCCGACTATCTTCATTTTGACAAAAATCTACCCTTGAAGTTGAAATTCTCCCCCTTTTTTTCATCTGTTTTAGAAATTATCCCTAAACCAAGGAATTGCATAGTGTACTATGCCTGAACGGTCTTAATTAAAAGTCCTTTCATGGTCCACAGTGTGTATGTGCCATTTAGGTGAAGTTTTAGAATACCCATGCGCTGTCCAGGAAGTTTGTTAGGCAGCAACCATTTGATTTTCGGGGGAGGGGGGGGGGGGGGGGATGGCTATGTTTTTTTTTGGAAAAAAGTTTGTTTCCAGTTTTTCGAGAAAAAAATAATTTGTTTTTGATTCTGAGAAAAAAAATTGTTTGTTTCACCCTTAGCTGTCACTATATGTAATGCTAAAATTGAAAGAAAAAAATTGTTTTCGACTTGTCGCGAAAAAAAAAGTTTGTACAGAAAAAAAAACATAGCCCCCTCCCCCCCCCACCCCCACCCCCCCCCCAGAAAATCAAATAATTGCTGCCTTATTCTATACAAGCTATAGTTTCACTTGTTGATTTAAAAAAAACTTAAGGTCTAGTCTATTCCATGGTTAGCCATAGGCCAGCTGACAGTCAATCTGTTTGAATTCATGAATCATGGATATAATTTGTTTTGAGAGAGAGTGATATAAGAACATGAGATTGGCAATTATAATAACAAGTTGCTGGTCTAAAAAAATTTAATCTGTAGAAGAAGACACTAGACTAAATTTTCAACAAAGACCCCACCTCAACATTATCAATAGGAACTGTAGTGAGCACCTTTAATATCACAGAGTTTCTAACTTTGCAGACAGTGTGTAGGCCAGATGTTCTAAAGTTAGCTATGTCATGTATGTACATGTACAAACTACACTTTCCTCAATTTCAAAGCTGCATCATGAATGCAAGGTCATTTTTTTTACGTTCTAAAACAACAAAAATTTTAGATTTTTATTCACATGAAGACTTAAAAGACTTAAGTGTAACTGTATACTGATTGATGTTTTATTCTTAGGCTGCCGCAGGCCAGATTCTTATTTTCTTAAGAAAATTTTGCATAGTACGTATACTAGTTTGTCTGTAGTGTACAAGCAAATGTAGTACTTACTGAATAGAAATTCTGACAGACCTACATTGACCTAAATGAAGTTTTTAAAAACCTGGGCTATTTGTCCTGTACCTAAGTGTAAATCTTAGATATACAAGATATACCCTTATTTTATTCTGTATGCTACATGTTTAAGTTCTTTAATATGTATATGAATAAAAGGAGATGTAGGGCATACCCGTAGCCAGGGGGGTTCGGACGACCCCCCCCCCCCCCCTTGAAAACAAATAAGCACTGTAAAAGTCAATGTTCTATTCGAATTGTGACTGATAAAGTCGAGTTTGTGAGTCCAACGACACCCCCCTTTTTGGAAATTCCTGGCTATGGGTCTATAGGGTGTACATTGTACATTTTATGTGTACATAATCATATATCATGAGACAGCTACAGAAGTTCTTTCTGTTCAACATTTTGTACTACCAGAATAAGGTTCATTATGTTGCTATACTAGTTACAGTCTTTATAAAATAAGTAACATGTATAAAGGCCACACCAATTTAATTCCTTGTATGACCAACCCACCCGCACTTATTTTTTTCAAAACAGGATTTTTTTTTATATTCCCCTTCCCGCATCTGGAAATATAATCATGTCCATTTCCCGCATCATTTTTTGTAAATATTATAAAAAGATATTAACACTTGTTTTCAAATCACTGTCTTACCTGTATTTATTGTTTAAAACTTATATAAAGCACCCGACCACACTGTATAAATATCTTGTGTAATTTTTATTTTATTCATAAATAATTATAAACCTATATATATCCCAAGTGGGAATACTCCGATATAAATATATAACAGGAAAAAATGCCTGTACATTGGTTTCCTTCCCCTTACTGACAAAATATGTTCGTTGTCAGAACTACTATACAAATCCTTGGAAAGCTTAGAGTTTTTTACTTAAAACGAGGAAAACTACATCATATTTGAAACAACTTTTCTAAAAGAGGGGTCCGCACTTTCTGAATAATATAAAAGTAAATGATATGTGTGGTTGATTAAAGTCCAGAAATATTACAAAATTTGTAGACATGTTTTGACCATTTAATACCAGATAGCTATATAGTTCTTTCAAAAAATATGAGGCGTTTTGTACTAAAAAGTGTTTTTTTTTTACAAAAAAATATCCCAACCTGATTATGACTTGGATGGAGATTTGTCTCTTTGGCACACATACATATACCACATCTAATTATTCAGTTATTTCTTGGTATACAGGGGAAAACACTTCATAAATTAAAGAAATGTCAGGGTACAAACTTGTGATCAATCAAGCTTTAATATCATGAATATTGTCAAAATCTAATATTTTATGTTTACAAAAAAATAATTCTAATCGTTCGCCTTTATTTTTCATGCTTCATCTAAAAAAATTTGCGAAATGAATATTTTTCAATAGCTCGCCCAAATTTTTGGAGTCCAAAAATCCGTAAAACAAGAAACTAAATCATGAATTGGTGTGGCCTAGAAAGGAAAATTAATATTAAAATTATTCTCGGCCCACCTTTCCTGGAGGAAATTTATTTGTTGACCCGTCTTAGGTAGTCAGTGCAGTTGGCCCCAACTTATGAAAATTTGTGGATCCATCACTGAAATGGCATCACATTCAAGAAATACATGTATAGCATCACATGAAATCACTGAAAGACCCTGTGGAACGTGAACACTGGGTTGCTACAAGTGTATATGGTGTTACACAATATACTCTTGTAGCAACCCAGTGTTACTGTTTAATGCTAATTTGGTATAGGCTTGGAAGTTAGAACATTCACTGTTCTGAAATGTACCTGTATATAAGACATAAAATAGAGTTGTCGTTTCGGAATCTTATGCATTCTGGCTAATATTTTCAAAAGCGTTCACCAAAAAGTTGTGATTGGCTTAACACGTACTAAATGATGTGGCGTTATTTTCATTTTGGTGTTCGAACAATGAGATTGCCATTTACCCATAGTCCTATATATAGATTATGGAAAAGGCGAATTACCTGCCTAAACCTTTTAGTTTCAAATTAGAGGCTGGAAACAAGCATATAATTTAAATTCGTTTTGGTTTGAATTTAATTAAATTAACTAATATAAAAAAAGAAGATATGGTATAAATGCAAATGAGACAACTCTCCACAAGAAAACAAAATGACACACAAATTAACAACTATAGGTCACGGTACGGGACTTCAACAATGAGCAAAGACCATACCGCATAGTCAGCTATAAAAGACACCGAAATTACAATGTAAAACAATTCAACATGTTCAAACGAGACAGGCACAAATAGTTACCTACATACATAATGTACCGGAGTTATTTAAATTTTGCAAAAACTTGTTATTTTGATAGTTAGTGACTATTTTACAAAAATGTTAGGTGGATATTGTTAAGTTTTTAACACATCTCTTTTCACAGAATTTTTGCATGTAAAGTTGATTACAATATAAGTAGTCCTTCATGTTTATATATGTAACACTCCCAAACGTGTCCTTCCCCCCAAACGTGTCCGATTCTCCCAAACGTGTCTTTTCTCCCTAAACGTGTCCGAAATGTACAATATTCCCCAAACGTGTCCGATTCATAACCCCCAAACGTGTCCGATAATTGTTATTCGCCAAAACGTGTCCAATATTTAACGCCAAAACGTTACACGTCTTTTAGCGCTTTTACATGTATATCTCTTAAATAAAATAAACGCTGATAACGTTTACGGCAATTCTATGATGGGAGACACACGTGATGAAGATGTCATTTATCAGATTAAGTTAGTTCGATGTAGCTAGGTTTTTAATGATTATAATAATTGCAAAATTAATCTGTTATTATTGTCACAGGGTAAATGGCCACTTGGTCTTTCTAAATAGGGCGTTGAATATTGTGACTAAATAACATGTAGCAAACCATTTATTTCACACTGAAAGTACATAATAATAATAAACATGTATTTCAAATGTTAACTTGAAGTTTCCTTATAAATTGAACTATGAATTGGATATAAGTACATGCATGCTAAGGCCTAAAAGAAAATGTGCTTACCTGAAAGTAGGGAAAAAGTTAGGTCTCCCTTATGTAGCGTGCGTGCTAAAGTGTGTGAAACTCGCATTAGTACGAGTTCACCGTATATATAGTGCTAGAAAAAGTGGCGGGGTTGCATGCATAATAACTTCGTGCAGAGTAGTATATAGAATAAAGTCTTTTTCTAACTGTCCGTCAATGAATGAATGAATGAATGAATGAATGAATGAATGTATGAATGAACGTAGTAAATATATAGTACACACAACATATATAGTGTAGTACTAGTATATAACTGTACCCTAATAAATAGCTACGGTGACATTATTAAGTAACTTTGACTGCAGTTGTTTATTGTCCAGTTGCAAGTATTTCATATTCGTTTAGAGCGAACATACACATAGTTCTGGAGTTGAATTAATCGTTAACTTTGTTAATTATTTTGTACTTATAAACTCCGATGATGCCTTTTATATTTATCCGAATATTGCATGGAGGGGTTTTAACAGTATGTTTTTTACTTTTGTCAATAGTTTGTGTGTATTTCAAAAGGCCATCAAATTATAAACTTGTTATCCGGGTTTTTAATAAATTTTAGGTTTCCACCATCACTAAAGACACACGATAAGAAACATAACGTCCAGTGCCAAATATTTCATGCATAAGTAATATAGATTCTTTTTTTTATGAATATTACTGTTATGTGATCAACGCCGGTTTTAAATGCAAATTTATTTTGTAGTGTATAAATAAACTTTAGAATGTCGATTACGTATTGTCCAGTTGCAAGTACTTTATGCATATTTAGAGCGCACAATAGTTTTGCAAGTTTTAATGTTTTTACAGTTGTACTGTACACATTAACTTTAAACTAAACTTTAAACTGATGATCGCGTATTGTCCAGTTGCAAGTATGTCATGCATATTTAGAGAGAACATACAAGTTTTAATGTTTGTGCAGTTCAATTTAGAGAGAACATAGGCTACCTGTTTTTTTTTGGTTTTTTTTTACATTTTAACATACATGTTTTAATGATTTTACTGTTCTTTTGTTAAGATAAACTCTAGACTGCTGGTTGCATATTGTCCAGTTGCAAGTATTTCATGCAAATTAGAGAAAACATACAAGTTTTAATGTTTTTTTCAGTTCTACTGAATAAATTAACTTTAGACTGTTGATTGCGAATTGTCCAGTTGTCAGTATTTCATGCATAATTAGAGAGAACATTAAAGTTTTAACGCGCATAGAAAGGGACACTTTGACCCGTTAACTGTACTGTTTAACTCAACATGTTTGCTTACAATTTACAAACGAAATAGCCGAAATGACGCCCCCACTTTAAGCCAGTTTAATTCTTCCGTTTTGAAAAAGTACTAACGTGCTTATGTATATTTTTAATGAAATGGTAAAATTAGTATACGTGAATGAAATAGCAATAACCAAATAACGCTTGATATGGACACATTTTGGGGATTGGACACGTTTGGGGGTTAGTTGAGAAATGGACACGTCTGGGCGTTTATACAAATGACACGCTTTGGCGCAGTTTTCAACTAGACATGTTTGGGGGAATCGGACACGTTTGGGAGGAAGGACACGTTTCTGAGTGTTACATATATATGAAAAATATTTTTATCAGTAATACTGTTATACTGCTTACCAGACAATGCTAGATGTATTTTTTTGTGTACACAATTGTCAATTATTACTTTTTTTATTACAGGTTCAAGATGACAATGATGAGAACAAAAGTGCAAAATATAAGCCTTACATGAACATTGCAATACGTGACTGCAGGATGTATGAACAGAAAACATGGACAACAATGTGTTCAGGGCAACATACTTTTTTGAAATGGAATAAAGATAACTTTCAAACCAGACGTTCCACAGTGTGATCATGGTGATGTCAAAGAGCATGTTAAAAGTTATTAAAAACAATATAGACTGGTAAGACTCAGCTTAAAGGTGAAAGGATGATCCAGTTTTTGACACCCACTTTTTCTTGCCTGTTTTTTCTGGACAGAAAGAAAACCCTTCATTTAAATAGAATGCAGAAACTGACTGTTAAATTGTAAATTTAACGGAACCTACAGATGGAAACATGTGTAAAAAAGAAAAAAACATCATGTAATCTATAAATAAAGTAATTCAACATCTTGTAGCAGCCTCGTAGAGATCGTTCCACAGCAGTTAAGGATGACCAAAGGTGAACAGTTCTAGTTTTCAACATGAACACAGACATGTCACACAGAGATTAATCTAAACAAGTACATTTTGATTAAAACGAATTTGTGCTCATATACATGTACGTTGTAGAATTTTGTACCTGTATAGTGGAAAAATACATGTGCAATGTATTACAAACAGAAGACCACATAAAAGGGCTAAATGTTATAAATATCTGTAAATTTACATTATGTTCATAAGAACAGCAGTATCAACATTTGAACAGTAACATCATCTATTATTTTTCTGTCAAGCATGTGTATCAAAACATTGATTTGATTAAATATTTTTATTTATGCACTGTACTTACATTACAATTTCATGAGTAATAAGGCCAGTTTGATTTCAGATTTTTATGAAAGTTCTTGGATGTTTCATCATGTTCATCACAACTATTTATAGGTTACTGTACAGCTTTCAACAACGAGTAAAACTCTTTATCATTTGCATTTATACATACAATTAAATTTGTACATGAGTTATGCTACCTTTAATACATAAATTAACAAATAATGACAGACAGCAACCAAAAAAGAACAACATAAGCTTTAGCTTAAGCATGTTGAGAGACTGGCACATAACATGTGACATAGTAAATATAAAAAAGAAGATGTGGTATGATTGCCAATGAAACAATAGTCATGTGATCGCAAACATGTTTTTGAGAGTTTTGCTGTGACATTAACATATATCATATCAAGAAAGGGCATTAAATATCATGTACATGTATGGGTACATACAAAATTAAAAAATGTGGTTTCATTGCTAATGAGACAACTCTCCCAAATAAGGGCAAGCAACTTAATGACGTAAAAGTAAAAAACTAAAGGTCAGTGTTAGGCCTACAACTACGAGCAAATTTCATACAACATAGTCATTTAGCTGAAATGCTCGTCTTGAAAATTGTACTGCCTTTAACAATTGAGGGTGTTAAAGTACAAAATTCAATAAAAAGAAACCAGAAAAAAAATTCAACCTTGAGAAATCCTTAGAAAATTATGTAAATAATGACAAATGAAACACATGAAACATGCAGTGGTGAATACAGGTGCAAAGTTTGAGATGCGGGTTGTTCAATAGAAGGTGGTACCATGTACTTTTAATTTTAATGTTACAGAAAGTTTCGTGTACATTCACCATGTTCACCAGCTAAATTTAGGATTTTTATATTCTTGCAATATACATTGTATTTAAAAAAAATCTACTATAAGGTAAAAAGTGTCGGTCAACATGAATGACATGTAGATATCAATGAATACCAGCAATTGACGAAGTTCAAACTCGGTCATGTCTGTAGACAATGCAGAAAAAAGAAAAAATATATCAATAGCTCAATCAAACTTGATTGGTGTAAAACACACAAAACATGCACAAGGACTCATAAAGAAATATTTAAAAAAAATTAAACATATATAAAAGCAACAATTTGGTACTAAACATGAATCCCAGTAAAAATTGAACTTGAAGTATGTTCCACTAGACTGTATTTAGACAGAAAACATACTTTCAGTCGTGTTAAATATACAGATACATTGTACATGTAATCATAAAATATTGCCATTTCCATTATCAAAATAAGACACAGATGACACTTCTATCAATGTCTTCGCTTATATATTTTTCTTCAATAAAGTTCCATAACACATTTTGCCTATTATAAACCACTCAAACTATACATGTACAGTACTGAAAATTCAGAAATAATTGAATGCGAATAATGTGACTAGGTATATATCACAATAAAAAAACATTTGTAACTGAAACATGCACATTTATGAGGAATTATTACAAATCTCAATAAATAAACATTTTTTAGTAAAATTGAGAATGGAATTTGGGGAATGTGCATGTCAATGAGACAACCCAACCAAAGAGCAGATAACAGCTAAGGCATACATTCTTGAATAAATACAATAATAAATAATCATATACTGGAAATAGTATAATAGATGCATGCAAAACTTTCAGTATTTAGAGTTTTAAAAAAAAAAATGCTGGGTATCCTGATTTTACATGTTTTATAAACTGATTTTATTTTAAATAATGAATCATTTTTCAAAAATATAAAGTTGAAAATCAACATATATATATATATATATATGTGAAATCTAATTTGGTTAGTGTTGGTTATATAATTTCTAAGTTTATCCAGATTTTTTTAAAGAGGGGTGCGGGTAAACAAGAAACATGTCAGCAATATATGGTCACACAAAGACTTTAATGCAATGGCAATTTGTCTGTTTGTATATCAAATAAGGAGATGTAGTATCATTGCCATTGAGACAACTATCCACCAATTGCAAGTTCTAATGAAATAGCTTTATAATTAAGTGATTACACTATAGGCAAATACCTCCTTTGACAATGAGAAAATTCATACTGAATAGTGGGCTAAATATGGCTGGGACATAAAAAAAATCAATTGAGAAACTTGACAGCCTAATGTATAAAAAAACAGATATGTCTACGGACATGAACCAAATTAAAGCAAGCCACTGTCCCTTTAAAACTGTATAACACAAAATATTTGTTTTGGTCACAAAATGAAATGTGATGTTTGATATATATGTTGTGTACAAGTTATCATTTTGTACAAATTATACTTTGTACAAAACTATTGTACAAATTATGATTTGTATTTTGACTTTGTACAAATTGTAATTTGTACAAAAAGTGCATGTACAAATTACAATTTGTAAAAAAAGTGCATGTACACATTGTACAAAAAATCACTTATAACTTGTACAATAATTTATCATATGGACTTTGGTGAAAAAAAGCATTGATATAAATAATTGAATTGATATTAAATGACCACAAAGTACACCTCAGTTACAAAATTCAAAAGTATTCTTTATCATTCGTTTGAGCAGGCGATCTTGTGATTTATGGAATCGGGTATACGCGTATTGCACAACATCTTTTGACTCTCAAATCGATGACGACCTGTTTTAGAAGCATTTTAACTGCTTCCCATAGCGAACGTTGAAGCTCAGGAACCGTTGCTGTGAATACAAACATGTGTATTTTACTGCTTCAGTTCGACTTTTAGACAAAGAAATATCCCAGAAAAAAAAGCGAGATTAAACCCACCATTTGGTTAGGAATATGACTATGCTAAAGTCAGGAATGTGTCAGTTGTTTTTCTGCCGTTTTTTTTAATCAATGTTTTTTTTCAACAAGGATCTTTGTTTTATAAATATCTATGACTGTGCATAAGTTACGGAAATCAGTTGAGACAATCTAAACTTTATGACGACATAAAACTAATGCAGAACAGACAGACAGACTTTTATTTTTATAAGAAAACTAGTTGGTGTAGTATTATAAAATCACCAGACCCAATGGCATTGAACCATCAATCTTTTCACAGACAAAAGTGAAGTGGAATAAGTCATGTATCTTTTGATGTACCAATTACAATAATAAATCATCACTTGTTTAAAGAAAGATTTGATTGTTTTTTATGGACTTTTTGAAATAATGAATAAGTGGCAACAAATCTTTCGATATCCTTTTCACGATCATCAAAATGCTGTACACGATCTTTCACGATCCAAAATATCAATTTTATACGAATACTACAGTTTTTGCAAAGTTTCTGAATAAAAAAAATCATCAAAATAACGATAATAACTAATCAAGCAGTACTGTTGAATGATATTGTTTAAGAAAAGTAGTTTATGTCATGTATGTACCGGTATTAAAAATCATATTTGTTTACTTTTTTTTCTTTCAAAAAATTTGAAGATCAATCAGCCTTTTTTAGTTGTGTTAAAATGGTTTATTTTGTCAATAAGGTTTCATTTGTGGTCATATCATTCCAATTCTATCGTGTGAATCAATGCATTTTTCACCAAAATTCATATTTGAAACTGTTGTACAAGTTATAAGTGAATTTTGGTCAAATTTTGTACAAATTGTAATTTGTACAGGCACTTTTTGTACAAAGTCAAAATACAAATTATAATTTGTACAATATTTTTGTACAAATTATAATTTGTACAAAATGATAACTTGTACACAACATGTACACAAAATACATGATAGATGAAATGTAATTGTATGCAAGTACTGACTGGGACATCAATTTTGGAAATGAATATCCTAGCCTAGTAAGAATTGGAAAAACACAAAATGGAGGGAAAAAGTGAAAATAATTTTTCACACAACAACAGTGAGCAACCCCACCAAAAATATGTATGTGTAGCAACAAATGATAGAAAACATTGAAGTTGCCTCACCCTGAATAGAAAATATCTTCCATTTAAAATTAAGTTGGTTCTCTATACTTTTCAAGACTTCTGATTGAATTTGTATTACTGATTTTCAAACATATTTTGCAACTGAATATGTCAGAACTGCTTTTTCTTTTACCAATGTATATAATATTTAATGCATACTATTAGCATCAATTTACAAATCCACATTTAATAGAAAGGATTTAAATATGTTGAGATCAAGGATTTGTTTAGCAAAAGATCAGTGATTTATATAGCAAGATCTAGCTATACCCAAAATAAACAGTCTGACATAGTCATTAATCATCTGGGGCTGGAGGAAAATAAATGGTTGACTAACCGGACCAAGGACAACTCATACCATACATTGGCAGATCAGGGGAGGGGTGTGGAACCCACCCACACTTTGTTTAGACGATCAATGCATTTGAATGGGAGCATATGGTTGGAATCCCCCCTTTTACTCTGGGTTGAGACCCCCCCCCCCCCCTTTTTTAAATGGCTGAATCCGCCCCTGACATCTATATCTAGAACTCAGACAACCAACATATACACTATAAGACTACTTTTCAAAGTTTAAGCGACCACATTTGCATAGAGATTGGTATTACAAATTATGTATGAAGGTGGAACTGTACATATTTTTTCAGTGTCTTTTTTCCGGGAAAATTCGATTTTCTACATACAGTTGAAACCTGAAAAAGTGCGGCAAACACGCACAACTTGTTTTACTATCGTCGGTTATTACAAAGGTCAAATGATTTCAACGGATATTGTCAATAAGATCAATTTATGTTGAGGTTTAAATGTAAATACTCCAGAATCGTTAACTGTGACAACAGAGTTGCGGTTCTTTGATGATTGTTCGGGTCGTCAGTGCGATTGAATGACATAGACAATTTATCGAAACCATAGTTACGAAATCTAAATTCACAAAAATCGGGTTACCAGAGACGATATTTCTCAAAAAAATCAACTGAAATAGAAAGCTATAGTTATTACCTAATAGAAAAGTGCTGCGCGATTAATGAATATGAAACAGTAATCAAATTAAGAACGAAACTATGTACAAATTTAACGTTATATGCTGCCGGGTAAACTAAACATATTATTTTAATTTAATATGTTCACTTCTGTAAAATCGCACAGCACTTTTAAGCATCGGGAAAGCACAAGGATTCGTTAAAAAAAAACTTTTTATTCAGTGTAGTAACCCGTTTTTTGCCAATTTGATTAAGGCATTTTACCCCTGTGGAAGTCACGTGACCTAGGCGATCATGACCAAAATTTCGGTTTACTGATAGTTGTTGAATTGATATATTCATGTAGTATAGATAAGATTTATGAATTGTTGTTAAAACAATTTTATTCTTGAAATATCACATTTTGCCCCTATTTACGTTTAAAAGTGCCTTCACCTACCTGCGTTTTCCCAAAAATTTCGACCGGAATAAAAGACATCCGTTCATTTTATACACCGGTCAGGATGAAGGTTGAAAACAGAGACACCGACCGTGTGTGTGCAGTATAACCAGTCAAAGGTCGTTAAACACTTCCATAATTATAAAAAAAAGAAAAATATACAGTTTTTTTCTCATTCAGATAAATTATGTGTAGTGTTTTGTGGACTGAATCTGATGGGTTTTTTTTCATCTCCACATGTAAATGATGCAGTTGTGGTTGATTATCCTCTCGATATTTTTTATCTTTTTACATGAATATTAATATTTAAAAATGTAATAATATTTTTAAATGCACTTAAAAAATATGCCGACGTTTTCAACACAGATGTCATTGATAAATTATTCGTTATCTACTCTTTTACATTACTATTACTAAGCACACGGTATATTTCATTCAAAACTACGGTTTTCGAAAAAAAAAAGTATCTTGGAGTCAATTCATTTTTGATTTTAATCGATTTGGTACGAAGATCCGACTACAAACAGAAGCATTATACAATGGTCCATGGTTTATTTATTGCTCTTGTTAAAATGTCAGTGTGAATAAATTCATCATAGATACCAGGACTAAATTTAGTATATACGCTAGACGCGCGTTTCGTCTACAAAAGACCCATCAGTGACGCTCGAATCCAAGAAAAAGTTAAAAGGGCCAAATAAAGTACGAAGTTGAAGAGCATTAAGTACCAAAAATTTCTAAAAGTTTTGCCAAATACAGCTAAGGTAATATATGCCTGTGGTAGAAAAGTCTGTGTTAAGAGGGAGTTTAATTATTTGAGGAAGGATGAATAAAAAAAAAAAAAAACAGGACAGGAGTTTTGATTTAAAACAACGCAGGATGAGTTACTTTGCGAAAAAGGCAGGATGACAATTTATGTAAAAAATATCCGAATTGACTAATTCAAAATGCAGGTCCGAAAAGAGTGAAAAATTAAAATGCAGAATAAAATTTGTTATCATATTATATAGATACAGGAATATTTGGAATGAGTGCCAATGAGACACCTATTCATCCAAGTAACAAGATTTGAAAGTTAATCGTTATAGGTCAAGGTACGGCCTTCAACACGATGGCTTAAAATGTCTGTTTGAAGATTCATTTATGGAATATGTAACTATAAATTAAAAAGATTAAAAGATTAAATAAATAACAATAGGTGTACAGCTGCTCCTAGCAACAATGTGAAAATTCTGATCATGATTTTTTAAAAGCTTGCATATGGCATGTGATTTTAAAACGCAGCATCGATTCAGACAATAAGTAATAGTTATCTTTTCATAGGTGTATTGTACCCCGCCCCCTTTTAATGGACACAAAAATCTTTCGTGTAAGGCTATATTTCGAAAAAGTTTTGATAAAATCAAACTATGTTAAAAATGTTTTAACAATATCAGTCATTATATTTTCTTTTGAATTTATTGAAATATGACTTTGTTTAGTTTGCATTATATTTTTGTTTTATCTCAAACTACAATGTAGAAGCTGAAAGGAAAGATTATTTGCACTTCATTTTTACAGGAAGTTATTAAGATGTGTAGAATATTAATTTACATTGACGATATTGATCAATATATTTTTTTACATGACATGTTTTTCTTGTTTGTCAAATGTATCTGTAAATAATGACTTCAAAGTGAACTATGCATACAATAATATGCAGCCACTCTTTAAAAAGGTAAAGTATCCTTTGTTTTAAGCAAGAATTAATAATTTTTAAAACACGACAAAGAAATTCCAAAATTCTAGATATATGACATCAATGCCTTGTATAGTGTTGTATTGATTATAGAGTGCGTGTATTATTGTCCAATGTTAACAAAATACATGGAGCAGATATGTGGTGGTTATATCCCGGTCTTTTCAATTCTTATAATAAGATTTACAATTATGTTTTCATTTTTTATGTCTTACCACCTATTGGTATAGGAAAAACTACATCATAATTTTGATTAAAATAGAAAGCCTTAATTATGCAATAAAAAAATTGTAAAATTTGATATGGCCTATACTCTGAACTTATTTTTATACAAATATTTATTCTAATTGTTCAACAATAGAAACGAAACTAATAAATTGTATGCAATGATGTTACTTTAAACTTTCCGTCCAATTCACATTGTTTAAAATTTTGTATACTTCTCCGTTCATTTTTTAACCGTGTGGAAGCACCATTGATTTATATAAACATTTACTAGACCGAATAACATGCACAATAGCAGGCAATGACTGTTTCTTAACGTATTGTTCTGGTTAAATCAATGTATATATCAGTTAAGGATGTACACCTCTGAGGAGCAAAACATTTCTAGAATTAAACTTTTTTCTTAACCTGATTTTTGGGTTTATAAGACTGTAACAAATAGTTGGTGAAGAAAAAATCATTTGGTGGTGCACTTCTTTTTTTGCTATGGCCCTTCGCAAATGCCCAATTATGACGATTTTCCCATTTTTCATCGATGTTTACCTATTTTTGGGCTATTATCATGAAAGAAATCACAGTTCTACAATTAAACTTTTTGTCATACTTGCTATAAAGATGAAGTGGGCCAATTGGAATAAATTTTACTGAAAAAAATATAGGTAGGTGTTAACATAAGAAAGTTTTATCATATTTATTTTTATCCCTAACCCATTTTCTCCAAATGTTGGCTAAAAATACTGACTTGATTGGTCATAAATTTGAAACCTGGATTACTCAAAAACCATTCATTGTAAATACACAATTTTTTCACAGAGTTATGTTTGATTATAATATTTTTAAAATTCATCAATATTTTCTAATTGTATCACATGTTTTGGAAATAATTCAAGAACGAGATTTCAACGAGACTGAATGAGACTGAAAAGTCAGAAGAATACTTAATTCCTTAAGATGACATTTGAATTTACTAGTACGAGAATTGAAATATAAATGTTGTAGGATATTTTCGGTTGATGGTGAAATTGAATAATTAAATATGTTGGTATTTACCAGATCAACACTTTATCAAAACGTAGAGTATTCTGCATTATAGTATGTTTTAAATTTCAAATGATCAGCTGTAATACGAGGGGTTCCAAAATGTATCTAAGTCCAATTGGATTTTGGTATTATAATAAATGTTCTGCATTTTATACATTAAGGATTTATTTTAATTACATAAACCTGAGACAACTGTTTTTATTTTTCAAGTACGTGTCCTCACAATGAACACATACAGGAGAAACATTTTAACTCGTTAAAGTAATGATTATTTTTCACTTAAAGTCGACGCCACTCCATGTGCAAAAAACATACTACAGTCATTTATATAATAATTCACATGACCGCCTTGAATGGACGTAGTACAACGTTACAAACACTTCATGGTGTGTTTGTTATCTTTAACATTTTAACATATAAATACCAGTAATATGGTCTTTTGGTCATATCAAGAGTTTGGATTTTATATCAATGAAGTCTTTGACTTTGACTTTGACTTTATGTAGTAAATCACTTTAGAAAATTGACGTAATAAAGAGAGATGCCCATGTTGGTATATCTTTTGGACTATGATCAGTTTCTACTGCAACTGACCATACGTTTACATTTGTCACTATATGTGGCTATACTGCATTGAATGCCGAGTGCACTTGCAGTACCTTATTTACAGACAATTGTACTAAAGAAAGAAAAAAGTGTCATGTTAAGAAATATTTTGATTAACATCGCTAGTGCACTTATAAATAGATGTTTACAAAGAGAAAAACTTCCTGTTAAACAGATGTTCTAAAGATATTTATCTCTTTTCATCTTTTGTTCGAAGCAAAACAAAAGGATCAACAGAAAAGATTAACCAAAAAGAACAAAGTATCGCATGTATCTCACTGTTCATGTTATTAAAATTTTTAAATAAACGGAATTGTCATTTCGAATGAATATACTGACTGCTTTTACTACAAACGTTGTTTAGATTTTTTATGTAATGATACGTAAGGTGTAGCTACAACATGACCACACGCAAACACAAAAGATAATATTAAAATGTATGCATACTAAGAAGTGTTTGACCATGAATTGGGAGAGTCCAACTGTCAACAAAAACCCATCCGAACGCTCACTCATATACTTCATTAATTCTACTTATTGTGTGTGGGAATTCAATTTCTTAAACTATCATCAGTCAATAAATTTCCAAATATTTCAGAAAATAAGCCTCCATGTAATCTAGGCAACGGTCCCTTTTATGTATTTCAATGTTTAATTTTATTAAATTTTGGTTATACAGCTTCTTAAGTGTTTCAGGTCCTTGTGTTTGTTCTAAAACGTAAAATAACATTAATACCAAACTCCCAGGAAAATTTAAAAAAGGCAAAATCAAAAGTTCAAACACAACAAATGTATGGAAAACAACTGTAATATTTCAAACTTGGTTTTGTAATACAGTTTCCCAAGTATTCAAGTATATACAAACATGACATAAGGTCGTCAATAAAAAAAAGTTGTCAGACTCACTTTTATAAGGAGTGTAGTCAAGATGGAATAATTGTATGCGTGCAACATGTGCAATATTTACGAATAATCCAGTTATCTGATGAATGAAAAGAAATTGATTTTGCACATACCTTTACTTATTACTACTCATATCCCTTGTATTATTATCATAACAATAAAACAGAACCTGTCACCACTTAAAATAAGATTAATGATAATAACTGAAATGTAAATTATATGTCAAAATCCTAATGTCATGAGAATGTATCTTTGATTGCTAATGATTTGTCCTGTGTAATATTATAAAACAAACTGAATGAATACGTTCAGAATTGTGACATCACGTATGCATAATTTAAACTAACAGTAGGTATCTGACGGATAATGAATCTGTAATGGACTATACAGTAAAACGTCATAATTCAATTTGGATTATCTTTCGTTCCCTTGACAAACGATACCCCAAAAAACATTTTGTATATAAACCCTGTTTCACTGTCGCATCTGTAATTGACTGGTGGAATAGTGAAGTAGGCCGCTATATTTACTTGCTGATATTTTGATACAATATATACTTTTTAATGTTGATGTTTATGTTAGCTTCAACTTGTTTGTGTAAAAAAACTATATGGAGACTATTCATTTAAAACTGGAAAAGTGTATTGCGACATGTCAATATTGACAATAGAGACAACCGTAAGCTAGACAGCATCCATACATCAGATTATTGTGATGTTTCAGGAAATCCAACTCTTTGGTTTTAAACGTTATCATGGGTACCAGGATGATAATTTAATACGCCAGACGCGGGTTTCGTCTACATAAGACTCATCAGTGACGCTCAGATTAAAATATTTATAAAGCCAAACAAGTACAAAGTTGAAGAACATTGAGGACCAACAATTCCAAAAAGTTGTGCAAAATACGGCTCAGATAATCTATTCGTGGTATAAAAAAAATCCGTACTTGGATAACATTTACAAGTTAATACGATAGGAATATCATCACTAACGGTACACAGGAACATTAGTTGATGCATAGTTCGTATCAAGAAATCATCGATTGACTGAAATAACTACTGATATGTAGAAAAGCATTTTACGAATTTCTCCTGATCGTTATTTGAGATCTTTCGTGTGTAGAAAAAAAAACAGATAGTTAATGTTAATTATAATAGGACATGCTTTTTTCGCTTTGTAACAACACGGTGTAAATATTGAAACTTCCAAATGTATCTTTACTAAGCGCAGACTAAGAAATGGACATAAACATGTCACGATATACCTCCAATGTAAATCCACATGTATTGCATTCTACTCGCAAAAGTTATAACTGCCGATTTCGCAGTTTATGTTATTATAATTTACTTGTCTGATTCTTGCTATTCTCTAAATGCAATCTTTGATTTCTAGAATCGACTTACGACAAACATGTCCTTGAACATTTCGAAATTTCCACTCGTAAAGATAACCAAAAAGAAGTACAACTAAATGAAAGGAATGCAGTTATGATACTTTTTATAATCATAAAAATAAGTAAACCGAACAGATACATTATAATAACAAGATATTTTATTAACCAATCATGGTGCCCAAAATTTGAGCTATACAATAAAATGAATTACAGAATAAAGCACAGTAATTGATAGGAATGATTAGAGTTATTAAAGTACCTGTAAACAAAGTAACAACATTATAAACAATGTTATTGATAACATATTAAGTCATTTTGAAGCAACTGCGACCTACAGAAAATACATTTCTGAATCAATGAGTAAACCTAGGACTAAGAGAGACAACTGTTGGTCAAATCTTTATTTTTCTAGTTATCAAACTTCGATGATATATCTAGGAGTTTTATTGGTTCTTAAAAAAGTGATTTAAAATATTTTTGAAATTCAAACAAATCTGCTGACGAAATAATATAGGAAATGACATATCATCAGGTTACTTTTTTTTGGTTTACTCATAATTTGAAGACCGATGTTGTGATCTGCTTTCGTTAGAGAAGGCCATTCTAAACGAAGATAAAAATCATCTTCAATGGCGTTTTAACATAGCTTTTCGAATGTGCATAAGAGAAAAATATATTATATATTTTAGTGTATATATGGATTGCAATGTTATCAACACTACTGTTTGCTAAAAAACAAAATAGATAGACCATGGTATAAATCAATTTGTTTTCATCAACACATTGTTTTCATATTATTTTATTTACTATCTTAGTAAAAACAAACATATATTGCATACGTTATTTAAAATTAGTAAATACATTCATAAGTATTGTAACAAAATCGGCGTTCCTCAAGTTAAATTGTTATTCTTCACGTAGGCTTCGCCAAGTGGTGATATGTAACACCTTGTACGAATTTATAAGTCAACTGTGATTGTCGAGTCCCTGAAAGGAAACTTGTTCCTCCCAAAAAAAAAATTGTGAGCAAATAATTTACTAAGTTAAACTTTATCCGTTGACAATTGAATTTAATATTATCATTTACAGATTACCGAACTTAGTCAAAGTAATCTTTCTGGGGACATTTTCATTCCGCTATCCATTTTCTTCATTTCACGTTGGGTAATTAATAATATATTTATCTGTTAAGGGTGTGATATTGTGAAGTTATTTAATATTTATATGTATTGTTGATATTTTATGCCTTTTAAAGTTAATATAAGATGATTTTATTTAGCGAGTCTGTTAATCCTACCGACGTAAATTCTGAGTGTTACATACAAAACACGCATATACTTTCACAGGCCAAAAAAGTATTTCAATATATCCCTTGTTGTCCAAGTCTTATCCTTACCAGAGTAACTACAAAACCAGAGTACCACGCTACCAAAGAAGGGTCACCAACTATAGCCTTATTTCATATATATACTTGTATAACACATTCTTATAGCAACGCACTAAGGGTTACACATTTAAAGTTAAACGTAAAAACACTAAGACCGCTCGGTTTCCGTTACAGTATGTACAGATTAAATGACAAGAACATGTATAGTTGCTCTAATTCATCTGAAAGTTGTACAGCACTCGGATAACACATACACTAGTCTGAATTTTCGGAGTATAAAAATAAATGTGGTTACTCAACAAGTTTGTGTACATGACGTCTTAAAGGAAAACAACAGGGAAAATAGCAATTTTTAACATATCTAATCTTCCATGATACCTAACAATGTGCATCTTTTAGTAGAAAAGTGCAAAAGATAAAGAATGAGATTGAGAAAAAACAATAGTTTAGACGTGACATGCCATGGTCCTCTGAAATTGTTGTGATTCAACAATAAAACAATACAATTAAAGGTCGCAAGAAGTTTAATTGACTACAAGACGTTTTTTGTTCTTTACTTATGTTTGATTCTTGTTATTCTTTTAAGGTATTTATCTTTGATGATGTTTGTTTTCTATAAATCCACTTACTACTAACATGTGCTTAAACTTTTTCAATTTTTAAAGATAACAAATAAGGAGTACAACTTAATAAAATGAATGCAGTTATGATACCTTTTATTAACACAAAGATAAGTAAATCAAACAAGATACATCATAATAACAGTATACATTATAATTACAAGATATTGTATAAACCAGTTATGGTGCCACACTTAGCAGGTTTACAATAAGATGAATTTCAAAACAAAATACAGCTATTGATAAGAATAATTAGAATGACTATAATACACTTCATCAAAGTTGAAACTTATAATGTATGTCTATGGTAAAATAATAAGTTTTTTTGAAGCAACAGCGACATGAAAAAAATGGGTTTCTTCATCAATGTGTAAATCTTGGATTAAGAGAGACAACTGTTGATCAACATATTTCTAGTTATCAATGTACATTAGTCATGCTAGTATTCAAGCGATATACATTCAAAAATGTATAAAGATTAAACTTATTTGAAAATTGAATAGCACCTGCATAGTTTACATAAATATGTCTGAGTTATTGGAGTTTAGCACTGAATTCGATTTCTCAATAAGATTGTTTTCAGGACATTTTTTTCAAACAATCCTAGCATGCCTCGGTTAATTCCATTTTCGTTCTGAGTTGTTGTGTCCTTGACAACATTCCATTATTCCATTCCATCTATTTTATCGGTTTTCAAATACTTGGAATGCATATTCTTGACCGGACTCGTTAATCTTCCGGAAAGGAATTGTATATCGCTGAATCCCCGAGGAAAGAATTTGTTATCAATAATTAATCCCCGCAGACAGTACTGTATATCAGCAGATATTCTAGCCAGTGAATAATCTCTTGGCGAAATATTTGTGATATTGAAAATCACTGTCCACTTAAGTGTGTGGGTATATCATCCCCAAACTTTATGGTTGTATAATTCACCTATGTTCATTGTAACCTGTATTATAATTTAAAAACATGTTAACGTGATATTCTTTTCACATTTATACATGTTTTTTTGTTCTCAATTTGATTAAGTCAATTTCAATTCTTTGAAATGTCTTTCGTATAATTCAATGAATTTATAATAGACCCCGTTTTGCGGCGTTATAATCAGTCAGTGAGACCTTATATAAAAAGTAAAACATATATGATATACAATGTTTTTGTCATTTCCGTAGTATTCGATAAGCGTCACATTTATTATTTAGATTGTACACAAATTGTTAAAAAGTACTGATGTTAGTTCTCTTAGACATGATATAATTTGAACAACAAACATTAACACGATTATCAATGAAAGTCTTAATGCAAAGTATACATGCACTTACAATATTTTAGGCAAATATGCACTTGTGCATATGTTTGAGTTGATTTCAGAAAATAACTACCGTATATTGTTTCTATCAATGAACTATATGTTACCTTTATATAATCAACACTTCATGCGTACCTTTCGATCTAAAAAATTAGTTTTGTTTGACAATTACATAGTATTCCACCACTGTAGGTCAACCTGTAAAGGCATAAAGTAAACGTCTATTATAATTTGTGCACAGGTATGCCTCATATATTCCATGCATATTCCCAAATATCATATTGCCATCTTTATTTAATGACTACAGACATATGAGTTACAGCTTTTGTCAACGTATTCTGATCATTACATGATAAGGCATAATATTCATTCAGAATAATGATTACTGCTAAATAGCGATACTTTGAGGTGTAAATTGAGAAATAAGTACATTACTTTGTTTAATGTAGTTGCCTTATTATCGTTTGAGTGTTCTTATAATTTGATGACACTCTGTGAAATTAACATGAGGTTCATGCACCAAAAACAATTGAAAATTTTATATTTGACCGTATTACATATTGATTTCAAATGTTGTCAATAAATCGTACAAATCAATGTAGTTGCCTTATCGTTTGAGTGTTCTTTTAATTTGATGGCACTTTGTGAAATTAACTTGAAGTTCATGAAACAAAATACGAATTGCAACACTTTTCACTATAACATTTGCTTAGACTTAATGAGTTTGCAAAAGTCATAATTTTGATACAACTAGAAACAAAGTATGGATGTTAAACCAAATAAACTGATAGCATTCAAAAACAACACACGACAAAGCAAATAATGTTACAAGTATTGAAAATTTCAATTTCCTTTTTATTTTAACCAAACCTATCAGACAGTTGTTACATGTACACTTACATGCCAAGCTGGCAAATTCCATGTCGTCTTTATTATCATGAAAATTACTGTATAAGACAAAACAGAAAATGTCACAGCAACAATTATCGGTAACATCAAACTGCTTTGACATAATTTCAAAAATGCTCATTTGTTATGTTGTACTATTATTCTAATGTCCCATATTAGGGGGATGGTTGGGATCCCGCGAACATGTTTAAACCCGCCATATTATTTATGTATGTGCCTGTCCCATGTCAGAAGCCTGTACTTCAGTGGTTGTCGTTTATTTATGTGTTACATATTTGTTTTTCCTAAATTTTTTATATAAATAAGTCCGTTAGTTTTCACGTTTGAATTGTTTTTATTTGTCATTTAGGGTCCCTTTTATAGCTGACTTTGCGGTATGGGCTTTAGCTCATTGTTGAAGGACGTACGGTGACCTATAATTGTTAATGTCTGTGTCATTTTGGTCTCTTGTTTACAGTTGTCTTACTGACAATCATACCACATCTTCTTTTTTATAATCATTAATATTGATCAACTGTGATTCAGAAAAATCTTATCGCAGGTAGATAAACAAAAACCATGCATTCAATGTTGACCAATCTAATAAAATGATATATATTTATGATTAATGAACATGGTTTTACTTCCACTGTTCCGGATTCGGGGAAGGTACATGTCTTACTCTTCAACGTTCTACATGTGCTGGTTCCAGGTCTGTCTGAAACCTGTCATGCATTGTTTTGTTGTATGATACTGTGTATAATAGTTTGTTTTCGTTTGATATTTTGTATGATAATCACGCCGTTAAGTTTTAGTTTGATATGTTTTACATTTGTCATTTCGGGGTTTTTATAGCTTTCTATACAGTATTTGTTTTACACATGATCGAAAGCCATAAGGTGAACAAATTTTGTTAAACTTGTAAGTCATTTGGTCTATTGTTGAAAGAGTTGTGTCATTGGCAACCATTCGACATTTTATTTGTATATGGCAAATAACTGACAATACCGAATAAATTACCTCTCTTTCTTTTAATTGATGCCGTCGTCTTACAATATAATCTAAGTTGCTGTAATAGAAAGCTAATGCCATACATCAACGCACAATAATATTTTTTGGCTTTTAAGTAGCTTTAGCTGCGAGAACTCTCTAATCGTTCTGTTCACGTGATACGATTTTCCATTCGAATTACCAAACAAAATCCGATTTAAGTGTTCATTTGATGCGATTTTTGTCGAAACAACATTATAGGTAACATATTTGATTGGCTACAAATCAGGCTGAATTCAAAGAATATCAGTCTAAAATGTAAGAATGGCATGACTTGAATGCCACGAGTTATTTAGTTAGGCGTTTCTTTGAAGTATAGTTGTGTTGTCCAGTCTTTGTTTATACGTGTTTTAATATTTCTCTTGGAAACACACGCCATGATACCATATATTCATAATTTAGAGCAGATTTCATTTGCCATAATTTTTGTGTTTTCTGATATTTCTTCCTTTTTTTAAATATTAGTGAAACATTAAAGTTACTGTTAGAATAAAATTTGAAAAAAAAAAAAAAGTTTTGGTAATATGTTGATATAAATAACACAAATACAGTATTACTAAAGACTACTATATGAAAATTGATACGGTACAGTAGTATATCAATTTGATATGAATCAAAAATTTAAGTAAAAATACATACCCTTGTTTGTGTCGTACAATTTCATGAAAATCAATGTCAGTCGTACAAATTAAAGTTATTTGATTATTATAATTGTCATATCTTGATCCAAGAAATCATCAAAAAAGATTTACGAGATTAAAAAAAAAAACTAAGTTAATTTATTCAACAGCAACAAAAATCAATATGGATACTTTTTATCAGTAAACACAATACATAGATATAGAATACATACATATAGAATACATATATATAGAATACATGCATATAGAATACATACATATATAATACATACATATAGGATACATACATATAGAATACATACATATAGAATATATCTGTAATTGTAACTTATATAATAAAAGCATTACATTACCAACTTGCATGGAACGCAAAAAGCTAGTGTTAGGATGAAGCTACACATGTACATTTGGTTAATCAGCATAACAAGATATGTATATACTAAGTAAACAGCTGAATATAAAAGATATGAAGCAACTAGCAAATAAAAAACCACATATAGTCACATGTAGTACAATAATACATCATAAGATGTCGATACACATATACAATTACATGCATTGATTTAATTATTGCAAGATAACTTGTATCAAATTCAAACTGAGCGCAAACGGATTTGTTCTTTCATATAGCTGTCTTGGTATTATGTGAAGTTCGATTGCATTCATAGATTTTATACCAATATATTTAAACATCACCAACACCAATAAATCATTCGTGCTGTACTACACATATTAAGGTAATAACATACAGATAACAAAAACATATGTGGTGTTATTCGGTAAGGATATAGATACAAATCAAATATTCGCATTATGATCTAATCAGAATGTGCATTTAAAATCCATGTTATGTTGTATTTCATATACAAATAAACGTTTTTATTTTTTTAAATCTGTTTTGTGTATTGATCCTTTTTCCGTGTTTGTTATATTACTTCAACTGACATTGCTAGTATCCATGTTTAAATGTCGAGTAGCGCATGGGATAATTTTGCAAAATCTGCCACTCTAATATGTCTAAGCTTTGGTGTATTATAACTAAAGACGGTATTGTAGAGAAGTGTTACATCAAGTCAATTTATGACGTAGGTTATTATTACAAATGAATATAAATGGTAATTAATATACCTTTTGAATTAAAAACAAATATACTGTCAATTCTCCTTGTATCGTTATGTAGAACAGTCGGCTTTGATCCCTGTGATTTGTTTACCATTAACAACTGATTTTAATTACCATAGTATATGTAACTACCGACGACACCGATAGCAAAGTAGGATATACGAATATGTGTTGAAAGTATTGTTTTAACATCAGAGCCATCGTCTTTACATGATTTTATTTCGCCATCATAGTTAATCCAGTACAGTCTGTTCTCTTCAGTGTCTACAATGAGTTGAATCATGGAGTGCATAAATCATAATTCATTCGTACAACAATAATTTATGTACTCATTCTATTTATAAAGCTGGTGTTTACGTCACGATGGATTTACATCGATTAACGACGACGTAAACAATTCAATGCAATAAATGCTTACACATTATATCACGATTTGTTCCTTCAACTTGTAGGTAAAAACACATTGATCAGTATTTCGAATGTTTTGAACACTAATATGTGAACAACAATGACAAAACAATGACAAGTTGTCATATTTTAAGTAATTTTACTACAAAGCTAACTAGTAACAGCATACCTATATCCATGCAATACACAGGTGTAGATGTGAAGTTAATGATCGTCTGCCTTTCAGATAGATCGAATCTAGACTTCAATATTCCTATATAAGGTTCAACTATATACATCCACCTGAAAGACAAAACAAAACTTGACATTTTAAGGAAATTAAAGTTTAAGGTTTCATTTGTGTTTAAGTATGTGATGTTGTTTTAGTAATAAACATTAATGAGACAATGCTACATATAAGGATTATGATAAATAAAACATGTGTTCAATTAGATAATGTTGTATAGTACTATAATACGATAGGT
>CM034351.1:1809190-1843831 GCA_019925275.1 Mytilus edulis | reverse complement strand
AACTATGTAATGATAATGGACAATAAAACATTTTTTGAAACAGTCCTGTAATCATATATTGTCTGTTTAGATAAATTTCTTGCATATAAAAAAAGAGAAAAAGGACATAGACAATCTACTAGAAAATACAGTAACCGTTTTTTTAACAAATGTACACAACTGGTGAGTGTCAAATTTTTTAGAATTTTTCCTACCTATTATCTTGGATGTAAAATCTAGGTGGCGGCAGTCATCTTTATTTACTTCTTTTTAACTTTATGAAAAGAACAAATCTTCATATATTTCTATTGAAGATAAACTCTGCATTGTTTTTATTTATTTAATTTTCTATAACAAGAACTATTTTCATCGTTCAAATATAAACAAGAAACCGTATTTTTTATTTAATCTGGGACTATTAGTCTGATTTGAACATAATTGTTTCATTTATCATCTGTGAATACACATTCTGGATGTACATAGACAAGTGTGTAGTCTGTCTACCATAGATAATATCAGCCAATGACTTAATTACAACGGATTTGATATCGTTAAGTCAAATGTCATCTTTATCGGATGAATATAATATAAAGATGACAATTGAAACTTATATTGATCTGTACGATATGTTTCGTTTAAGGGCGGAATTAAATAAATAAATTACTTTGCATTAACGAGATTAACATTTAATCAAAAACAGCCGACTGTTTTTACGGTATTACTTTGTATTGCCATATAATAATGAACGGTTGATTGATTGATTGTTGGTTGTTTTGCCAGTGTCAAATATGTCATGCATGTTAATGACGAGAACAAGTTAACAACACATACAATAGGTAGGCTTTGTAATAGAGGCCATCTAAGAAATGTGGACTGCCAATCAAAATGAGGATATAATAATGTGTATGTGACGGGGTATAATTGCATATAAAACCAAGTTCAAATGCAAACCATTTTGTTTCTAGGGTTATGCATGAGATATTTTGAGAAATGTAGCAACAATTTTAAATAGAAACTTCTCGAATTATTTATCATTTTCTTTTTTTATATTCCTGATTGTTTTTAAAATATCCGTGTCATAAGAAAATATGTTATCAAGTACGTGTCCACCGAATAAAGTTATAAGTGATCCCCGTTTGAACTCGAAGTAGTAATTATTATTTTCCACTAATCTTCAAATGCAATTCCTACGGTTTTCGACACAAGAAAATACCGGTACCAAGTCAGGAATATGACAGTTGCAATCCATTCGTTCGACATTTTTGAGCTTTTGATTTTGCAATTCGATTAAGGACTTTCCGTTCTGGACTTTCCTCGGAGTTCAGTATTTTAGTGTTTTTACCTTTTAGTTAAAAATAACGCAATTATTTTTTATAATAAATAACATGACCGCCTTCCTAAAACGTAACACTACACCTCGAATACTTTATGAAGTGTCTCCTAACAATTAACAGCGACCAAACATTTATTGTGTTCTTTCGGTCTGCAAACTCAACGCAGTCAAAATGTAACGATTGGGAGTGTGACATAGTCGGTATATTATAATGCGTAGAAATAAACCTATTATGATGTTAACTAAGAAGAAATATCTGACATAATCAGTTACATATTTCAATCATTCATTATGTTTGCATTTGCGTTTCTTTTTTCACGTTTTACAATGTTTAACGAACAGTTCTAAATGTAATTATTTGTAGCAAACATCACAAGTTTTAAGACTTTAAAACGCCTGAGTTCATGGAGAGAACTAAACGACCATTGCATTGCAAAACATAACATTTGATGTATGTTTCATCAACATAATTCTAGCTTTTTCATCAGGATAATGTCGTCAATCATTACTAATTCATTGCATTTCATATCTTTGATTTAAAAGTTGTCTACGAAAAGGTGTTGAGTACGCTCTTTGTTCTAATTGTCAACGTCCCATTAATCAGTAGTTACAAATAATCAACTTACAAAACATAAACACATAGCCATTCTTTAAAATACGCCTACGTATAGGTGTAACACTTGTCTATAAAACGGATATTGGAGAAGGCCATGTGATGGTCCTTTAAATTTGAATATAAAAAATAGTATGAATCAATCTAATAACATCGTTCAGGTGTTCATTATACCTAAGTGTGTTGGACATTGATGTTTGTTTTTTAGAATCGGTTTTATATATTTCAAAAGGTTTTCAAGACTATTGTATGTAATATAACAAACACTACCAAAAAAACTCGAGGTTCAAATCGAGGTTTTATTTCTGTTTTAATTTAACTACATTTTTACCTCAAAAAATATAAGTCACTACTATAAGTATTTTTGTATGCTATGTTTTTGTTCGCTTCAACTTGTGTTCTTAAAAAAAACCGACATTGGAGACTTTTCATTAAAACTTAAAAAATGTATTTCGACATAGCAATATTGACAATAGTGACAATCGTAAGCTAGATAAGCACCCATACAACAGATAATCGCGGTGTTTCATGAGATCCAGCTCTCCTCGATCTTGATATCTTTATCACTAACGGAAAGCTGAATACTAAAATTTATGATAAAAGAGATGATTTTTCATTTCCTATCGTTAATTATCCATTTTTAGATGGTGACGTTCCCTTGTCATCATCTTACGATGTTTATATATCTCAACTTGTACGATTTGCTCGTGTATGTAACAATGGTTTAGATTTTAACGAGATAAATTTATGTATTACTGAAAAATTATTACACCAGGGTTTTCGATATCACAAACTAGTCAAAACATTTACTAAATTTTATCATCGGTATAAGGACATCATTCGTAAATATAGCTCAACATGCAGACTTCTTATACGTTCAGGTATTTTACATCCAATTTTTTATGGAAATATTCTTTATAAAGCACAAAGGTGTCAGTATTCACCTCAAAAACTAACAAAACCTTTGAATAGACTTATTAAGAAGGGATATAGTTACGATACTGTTGTCGGGTCATTAAGATTGCATATTTTGGCGTTAATATTGATTCACTTATTTCACCTATTGAGATGGTGTTATGAGTAGGAAATATTTTATTTAAAATATGTACTACTTTCTTGCTTTTTTCGTTTTGACAGGGACGTAACTAGTGGTTCTGTACATTCAATGCAAATACTGAAAGGGAAACAACGGAAAATTGTAACGTTTAACATGCTAATTCCTCTATGATACTTGAAAATATGCATATTTTACTATAAAAGTACCAAACATAAAAAAAAATTAGTCTATCAGAGAAAAAAAACTAGTGTTTTAGAAAAAAAATTAACCAACATTCTCTGCAATATTTGTGACTCAATAAAACAATCAAGATTTGTTTCACAGGAAGTTACATTGACTGTGAAAAATGTATTTTCTTATAATTTACCTATGTTTCATTCCTGGTATTCTCTAAAAAAAATCTTTGACGTTATTTGTTGTCTAAAATCTACATATGCTAACATGTCCTTAAACCATTTTGAAATTGCTATTGTTGAAGATAGCCAATGATAAGTACTACTTAATAAAAGAAATGCAGTTATGATACGTATTATAATCATAAAGATAAGTACACCATACAAGATACATTAAAATAACAAGATATGTTATCAACCAATCACGGTACCTATAATTTAAGCTATACAATACAATGAAATACACAATGAAGCACAGTAATTGATAAAAATAACAATGGTGATTAAACAGAGAAACAACATTATAAATAATGTCATTGACAAAATAATAAATAATTTTGAAGGAACTGCGACATGGGAAAAATTGGTTTATGAATCAAGATCAATTCTTAGGACTAGGAGCGATAACTCTTGATCATTGTTAATATTCTCAATAATAAGATCAGTTTGAAGTAGCAAACAAATCTACAGATGAAAGTTTCAAAACAAAGTTCATCTTATCAGGTGATTTTTAAGGTCTTTCCCCTACGTGAGGAAAGACCTTATTGTTTTTCTAATGTTTTTTTTTTCTTTTTCTTTTTTCTTTTTCTTTTTTTTTTTCCTTTTTTTCTTCCAACATTTTTTTGACATGCCCCCTCTTGTTTCTGTTGAAGTTATTAAGACCAAATATGGACCATCGCTAGACCTCACCAAGATGTAATACCAAATGACCCTGTTAAGGATTTCATCATCCCCTTTAGGAGTTATCTCCCTTTTATTGATTTTTTTTCAACATGGACCCCCTCGTTGGTTTTAAAGATATCATGACCTTAATAGGACATAATGTAGATCTCATCATGATGTATTACCATGTGAGACTGAATAGGATTGCATCGTCCCCTATGAGAGTTATATCCCCTTGAAACAATTTTTTTCCTTTGCATTTTTCTCAAAAAGTATTAGAGATAGAATCGATTTGAAAACGGCAACATGTACAAGAACAGATGGCAATGTTAATGAACATGTACAATCATTTTCTAATTAACCCTTATAAGGAGTTATTCCCCTTGAAAAATTGTACATAATTTTAGAAAAATTGTATTTCGAGAACCAGAAGTCGTGGAGACTTGGGACCTTCACCAATAATCTTTAATTTATTTGACCTTTAATATGCAGTCAAGGTCAAAGGTCACTGAGTGCAAAAACAAATTACGCTGCAATTTCAAGCTTACATATTAGGAACACGATAAGACTTTGCTGCATACATACAGCGTATAAAATGTTCCTCTCGACGAGCTCTACATTTTGTATGATAAGTCCAAAAATGTCCGTCTGTCTGTTCAAAAGTTACAACGTGATAATTCTTAAAAGTATAGTATTTTGTGTATATCTTTTTAAAAGTAACAGATATCAACCTACTATAAACTGCAAAGATGATCAGTAATTCAAGACTGTCGATTTGAGGTCAATGTCAGGTCATGATGAAATTTCACCTTGACCTTCACAGTATACTATGACCTTGACCTTGTGATATTAGAAAGATGAAGTGGTCTTGAGTTGAATGGTGGTAGTCCCATGTCTCTACGACTTCCGGTTCTCAAGTTTGGTATTGCATCATATATTTGATGATTAATTGTGACCTTGGTAAACTTTGAAATTGTCCAAATTGTTTTTCTGTAATGTTGCCTTTCAATTGTAGATCATTTATCATTTAAGAGATTTGAGATATCTATTGTCGTTTTAGAGATAATGCAGTTTGAAATTTTGCGAGCGGCGACATGTATTTCTGAACCAACAACAGCTTACCACTTAAGATGTTTAAGAAATTGAACAGGTTAACATAGTTATATGTTTGATCAAATACCAAAAACATTCCATGGAAAAAAAACACCAAAAAATCATTTTGAAATTTTCATGTTTTGCATTGACTTTTTAAGTTTCGTAACTTCTATTTATATCGTTGATTTTGCATCATTTTTTGCACTTTGTCAAATGGGGTCAACTGATATATCAAATTGAAGGTCTCAATAAACTCTACTTAAAAATGAAAATTTTAAACCTCTTTTTCATCCCAGGTGGAAGGGTGGGGTCATTTAGTGCAAAAATTCAAATTTCTCAGATGGTAAGGTTGTCGCATATCGAATGAAAGAACATAAAGCGTACATTTCAAATTTCAAACTGACGTCCCACAAAAATTGGTTGAATGGGGTCATTGAGTGCAAAAAATAAATTTTCTTTTACGATAGGGTTGTTGTATATCAAATGAAAGGTCATGATGTGTACATTTGAAATATCAAATTCCCGACCTCCAAAAATTAGTTGGATGGGGTTATTAAGTGCAAAAATCAAACTTTCTAGAACATGGTGTTGTCGCATATCAAATGAAAGCTCATCTACTCTGTTCCATATATCATAATTCCGATCTCAAAAATGTAGGCGGATGAGGTCATTAAGTGTAAAAAGCGAAAAGTTTCAGAAGGTATGCTTGTCGTATATCAAACGAAAGGTCGTACAAAGTACATTACGAAAACATCACTTTTACAGGAAAGACCTTTCAATTGTTTTACAAACAATTGAGATACTAGTTATTTTTTTCATTTAGAATGCAAAGTAGACTGATGTTGTCAACTTTCAGAACCGGACTTTTTAAGAGGAAAAGCAATTCATCTTAAATTAAGTTGTTAGATACGTGTGAGAACCGAAGAGACAAAAAATGTTATTTGTAAATGAATTTCAATGTTATCAACACTATCGTTTGTTAATAAAAACTAAAATAGACAATAGTTATCACTAAACAATTGTAAAACTCTGTATTCCATCTACACACTTTACAAATAGTTTCATTTAAGAATTAAAGTGAGTGTTTTTCAAACATTAGTAATCTTGTAATATTGATTACACAGTTTGTTCAGATTAAATGATTTGCAAATGTCTGGTTCTATTTGATTGATCTGAAAACGTTGTAAAGCACTTGGATGCCTATATCAAACTGTTCCTTTGGTATCTTTCAAAACTTGTCTTTGTAGTATAACAGTAATTCTAAAACCAAACAAGTATGTTTAATTATGAAAAATAAAACGATGTGGTATGATTGTCAATGAAACAACTGGGCACAAGAAACCCAAAAAAATGACACAGACATTTACAACTATAGGTCACCGTACGGCCTTCAAATTACTTCTTTTTAAATAATCCTATAACCTTCTTTGTTTTCTTTTGGAATTTTTGTGACCTTGACTACACCTCATTTTTTCCATATAATTCATGACGTTTTTTGGTTCTTCTTATTAACTATGAAATGCATATACATGACTGTGCTAGCAAATCCTCAGAGAGATTGCAAAGAAATATTTGTTCATCTGTAAATATGCTAACCATTTGATAATGGGTTAAGGCTACAGTAGTAGTTTTCCTATTTTCCAACCTCGCAAAAAATGGAAATGTCATGGTTGATGAAATATTAATTATATCAGTACGTTATTGATTTAAAAATTCTGAGTTCACTACTGATATACAATAGTACTTTCGGTAACTTGTTTTTCCCTTTTGTGACCTATATAACGTGTTGGATTTGACACTTTTTTTTGCAGTTTTGTTACTACTAATGATCAGTTGGACCTAAATAAAAAAAAAGAAACACATATAATTAACATTGACTATGTCATTTGTCTAGTATGAGTCGAGCGAAATAAGTAAATTTAGATTTTAAAACTTTGAGAAAATTGACCTACAAATGTCATAATGCAAAGCATAACGGATAGGTTTAGTGTGTTTGGAATTCATATTGTATTTTGTATTGTGTGTGATAGTTTATAGAATTACATGTTCGGAGAAATATCTTTACGCATTTCAGTATACACATTTATAAATAATTGATATGGTCATATTTATAAATTGACTAAAGCTTTTATAACTCAGGAAAAGATAACCTGTATTTTAGCAATTTTGGTCCTCAATGATCTTCAACTTCGTACTTTTTAGGCCATTTTATCTTGCTTGAATTCGATCGTCACTGTTGAGTCTTTTCCAGAAGAAACGCTCGTCTGGCATAAATACAAAATTTAATACTAGTATCTATGCTTTATTTAGTACTACAGCACATGTAACATACTTATGACCACACACATATTCCGCTGTGCATAAGGTATATACATACAAATACAAACACTTTAGTGTTTTTTTTTTTCAAATGACATTCTTTTTTTTTGTGTTTCTATGTCAATTCCAATTGTTCATAAATACGTTTTGGAAATAATATAATTATTAATTTGTTGTGTTTTGGGACGTTGACGACATTACAAACGTGTTTAAGGAAATACTAGATTCAGCATCAAACAGGCTGGTGTATAAAATTAAAACAAAACATTGAAATATAACTCGATTACGTCAACGATATTTGTTTTACTCAATTAAAAATGATTGTTTAGATATACTCTCTACTTAATATACAAGTGTCAATAAACTATATGTTGCAATAATATAATCAATATGTTATGCTTACCTTTCTATCTGAATTGATATTTCCGTTTTATGTTTGACATTTGAATTGTATTTCACCACTCCAGTTTGATCTATAAAGGAAAGAAAACCAGATCTATGATGTTCAACGCTCGTGCATGCCTTATATGTATACAACATGCATATTGCAATATATAATGTTTGGTTGCTCTGTACTGCAGACATAGAAACTACAGCATTTTTAATTGTTTGTGTATCATAACATGATAAGACAAATAGGTAAAACTCATTCATATATTTGATAAATACGAACTAGCGATACGTTTAAGTTTACTTTGAGGAACATGTGTTGATCATAACCGATTTAAACAGGTGGTACATACATATATATTATGACTGCATGAATGAGTTTAGTACGTAAAAAGCAATGTCGCCTTCATTTTGAAACACCTAGAAACAAACCACATTGTTTTTAAAATAAAATCGTCCTTTTCTATTCCAATTTTCATATTCTAAAAAAAGGTGCTTAATTTCGTGACACCACATTCTATCACTTTGCATATGAATAAGATCATCTATTTTACGTTACCAAAAACGAAGTTGGTAAAATGAAAATTGAAATGTAATCCTAAGCTACTTTCACTGTAAATGGGAAGTAATAGAATGAAATTCCTTAGAGTGTAGCTACGACCATTTATTGACTGGGACAAATTATGTAAAGGTTCGTCTGTAATTAGGAGATAACTGTATTATATTTTAAGCTCCGACGGCATCAACTGGAGATTTGATGGTCGCAAATTAAGTTTACTGGCGACGCGTTAGCGGAGACAGTAAATGGGTATTTGCAACCATCAAATCCACAATTGATGCCGTCGGAGCTTAACATACAATATTGTTATCTCCATTCTAATGAAAGAGGGACGAAAGATACTAAAGGGACAGTCAAACTCATAAATCTAAAACAAACTGACAACGTCATGACTAAAAATGAAAAAGACAAACAGAAAAACAATATTACACATGACACAACATAGAAAACTAAAGAATAAACAACACGAACCCCACCAAAAACTAGGGGTGATCTCAGGTGCTCCGGAAGGGTAAGTAGATCCTGCTCCACATGTGGCACCCGTCGTGTTGCTTATGTGATTACAAATCCGGTAAATAGTCTAATTCGGTAGGTCATATTCATGAAAGGGAAGGGGATTGTAGTTACGACGTAAGGAACATATCCGATATCATTTATGAAACGGTTAATCCATAACGGTCAACCAACTCGTGATGGCGTCCGTAATGAAACTGACAGAAAACAACGTTAAAACATGTAATTAAAATATGTCAAATGCCGTCTGCGCATGCGCGTACGTCCCATAGCATCAATTGTCAATTGATGTTATGTAAAAAAGTGACGTTATCCAATCAAAATGAACGTTACAAACGTTGTTGCATTAGAATGCCCATTGCTCACAACGTACTTATTTTAGACATACAAATTCCTCTAAAACTTTGTAAAAAGAAAGTTTCATTTAATGAATCGAAATGTGTAATAAATGAAAATTTCAATCCCAACTGGAAGGCCTCCTCCGAACGATTGGGTGAGCATAAACACATAGCCGTTGCCAAACAAGTTACAACATACAAACGTTTTACCGTCGACCACACTGTTAAATGAAATTAATTCTAATATTAAACACCATACGTTAACAATAAGAGAAATTCATTAATGTGACAATCAAGTTGAACATTCACAAATATATGCCAATGATCGAATTTTGACAAGATAGTTTACTATCAGCAAAAAACACTAAAAGCAATTAAGTTCTATCAAAATGAGAGTACAAATTAAACAAACATAGTAACGATTTGACGAGTTAGGCCACTTTCGACTGCTTTCCATATTTTTTTCAGATTTTCGCTAAATACACATTTGCTTCGTATTCAGGAACGGTACATGTCCTACTTCATCAAATCCTGCATTTGGAGGACCCAAGTCAGGCACCGGTAATTAGTTGTTGTTTGACACTGTATATCATATTTTGTTGTGTTTATTGTTTTGTATATAAATTAATTAAATCACGCCGTTAATTTGTTTTTGTTTCGTTTTTCATTTGTTATGTTTGGGCTTTGTTATCTAACTATGCAGTACAGGGTTTGCTTATTGTCAACGGTCATACACTTTGTGACCTATAACATATTTATGTAATGTCATTTGTAGTCCTACTACATCATGTCTTCATGTATATGGTAAATAGCTGACAATTTTGAAGATATTAATTTCCTTTTTATGAATTCCTACCGTCCTACAATTTAATTTAATTGACTGTTATAAAAAAAGAAATCCAAAAAGCAACAGACAAGAGTACTACAGTTATTTATTTTCGTCGGTATGCATTTTTGTGGATTCAGAAAATCATAAATTTTTGTGAATGTTTGAATTTGAGGTTTTGTCCATCTCTGCAAACAAGCCTATATAAAACACGTTCAACTTTCAATAAGTGGTTTGCCCCTTCGCACGAAACCAAGAACATTGGTATCCAAAGAATTATAATAATTGACAATATATGAATGAACAATCTTTTGAAATGCCCCATATGACATGTAGATAATTTGGAAATGTGGGGGGAAAATAAGGCCCAATGAGATCGTTTAATTATTTTTCTAGTTTGTGAACACCCGAATGGATGTAAATAACAAGCACAAACATTAAAATAAGCAAAATAATGATTTAAACAACAATTGGTAGCTTCAAACTCCCATTAATATGCAACATAAAGAAACCAATAGATTTTTTTTAATAAATTACCGTAAATCGTTCAACGTATATATATAAATCAAATATGTTACACATAAATAAACGACAACCATTGAATTGCAGGTTCCTAACTTTAGACAGGCACATACATACATAATGGGGCGGAGTTTAACATGTTAGCTGGATCCAAACTCACCCCCTAATCTGGAACAGTGGTATATCAGTACAACATAAGAACGAACTTTCACAAGAATTTGTCCTTAGTACACGGATGCCCCACTCGCACTATCATTTTCCAGGTTCAATGGACCGTGAAATTGGGTAAAAAATCTAATTTGGCATTACAATTAGAAAGATCATATCATAAGCAACAACAGTACTAAATTTCAAGTTGATTGGACTTCAGCTCCATCAAAAACTACCTTGACCAAAAACTTAAACCTGAAGTGGGCGAACGGACGGACGAACGGACGAACGGAAGCACAGACTAGAAAACGTAATGCCCCTCTACTATCATAGGTTGGGTATAAAATCAGTTGAAAAAGGCTTAACTCATCAGATGGACAAAAATGCAAGTGGACGTGACCGGTTACTTGTGAATTCCAACAACAAAAAGACACTATAAACAGATCCGAGAGTACTCGCAATAAAATAACATCTGGTTACACGATTCCCCATTTGAGCTACAGAACAGAATTCAAGTTAAGTGATTACATGCTGCATATGGTCGATACAATATCGTAGGTACAACATTGGACTACAAATCAAACGCAGTATAATATTTTCGGAATTTTTGTTGTATAGAAGTTAGTTTTAAGTTAAATTGTGTTGACCGTTGTAAAATTATAGAACTTAGTAAGAAAATAATGTTAAACAAAGGCAACAGTAGTATACCGCTGTTCAAAACTCATAAATTTATGGACAAAAAACAAAATATTAACATATTAATAAAAATCACAAAACACAGAACTACTGAAGAACTTATTATACATTTTACCTGTGTTGAGTTAACTTCCATGATATATGGCCATGGTATGTCGCTGAATATATGATCTTTACATTCAACCTTCACGTCCATCAGGTACTGACAGTGCTGCATCACACTCAGATGAGATATATTAAAATGTAAAATGAATGATAAAAGTATTAATGTACTCCTAGATTTTTTGTTTTCATTTCTTTGCGTGTTTCTTGGCTCAGAAAAACAAGTCCAATTTTTAAATTAGATAAAACAAAATACAATTTTTCGAACAACGAGTTTTGGTGAATTAGTATGATTTTATGAACATAATCATACATATACTTTTCAATTAAATATAATTTTTAAAGAGTTCGCACAGTTAAATAAGAAGTCAAATGCATGAATTTGAATACTTAGAGGGCAAAGTGATATATTCTTTACAATAATACAACATTAAAACTTAGGGTAAAATTAAGTACCTCTAGATTGTGTCTTAAAATTTCATTTATATCAATTTCAATCGTAAAAAGGTTACTTACTAATTAAAGTTGTTCTTAAAATGTTAAAATTTGTTACGCTAACAATAATGACAGATCTAGATAAATGACATTAGTCAAAGAAATTTTCTATAGAATAAAGGTTGTGTCGTAACCTTGAAAGTAATAGCATTGAATAAGCAATGGACATGGAAAGCATAGAAGCTACGCTAGGAAAAAACTACACGTGTACATTTGGTAAGTCAACACAACAAGACATATATCTATATATACTAAATAAAAAGCTAAATATATGAAAAATTAAGAAGCAACTAGCAAATCAAAATAAACGATATAATTATAATCACATGTAGGGAAATAATAAATCATAACGGAGTCATTTTTTAAACGATTGTCATTATATAAATATTATGTTGGTTTTTGTTACGTTAATGGCATATAATCAAAACATCCTTTACCACAAAATGCCTCAATACATTACAACACATGTTTAGAGAAATTACATACAGTATCTGAAGATGTTAATATGTATTCGAAAAAAAAAAAGACAATACATTTTGTACTGCAATTCAATTATACAAAGACATGTGCTTTGATATCGAAATTAGTCTAAATTGCATTAAGGTATTAGCAGAAAAGACGTTACATATACCAATAATACTAATCATGTTAACATTAATTTATGTATTGGTCATGTTGATGTTAAATTGCCTATATGTATTTGGTTCTCTTGAAATTACTGACTTAAGTTTATAACTGTATTCACATGCATATTTTCAATTAATGTCACTTCACAATTATTATTCGAAAATTGTAAGTAACTAATTGTGATGATCAAATAATACAGATGTAAAGATGTCACGTCGATCCCTTCCTTTATGCATCGACCTTCATTGCATATATTCGGATTTAAAAGACTAGGAAAGTGTAAGATTATAACAAATGTATGCAATTATTGATATAGTGGTATCATAATTAAATGCTATTTTATAAATATTATATGATAGAATACGTCTCTTCATGAAATAGCTTTTTGGAAAACATTTTTTTAGAAATAATTGTTTACATACCTGACTGATTAAACACAAATATACTTTCAATCCTACTGGTATTGTTATACAGAACAGTCGGCGTGGATCCTGGTGTTTTAGCCACCATTAATAATTGTTTATTATCAGCATAAAAAATATAACTTCCAAGGACACCAATAGCCATTTTGTTGCCATTAGAATTTGTCGAAATAATAGTTTTTACATCAAAGCCATCGAATGTAGCTGATTTCATGTCACCATTGCCATATACAATCCAATACAATCTTTGTTCGTCAGTGTCTACAATTTTGTTTTAAAATTTGTTTTCCAAATTATACTTAGAATAAACATACATTGTCTCGAAATATCAATGCTTTTTTTTTAACAAGGCTTAGAAAAAGGTAGAGCTGAGCATTTCTACCTGTATCGAGCCGATAAAAAAAAAATATTGATATTTCGAGACAATGCATGGTTATTCTTAGATACTGCAATTTTTATAACTGTTCTAAATGAAGTATTTAAGGTTAAAACAATCATTTTTCAATTTGCAGTTTAAGAAGTAAAATTTCTGCGAACATGTACGTTTTGTTGATGTCAATGCAATTTGACAACTCAAAGAGAACAGCTACTGAATATGACCTACCGAATTAGACTATTTACCGGATTTGTAATCACATAAGCAACACGACGGGTGCCACATGTGGAGCAGGATCTGCTTACCCTTCCAGAGCACCTGAGATCACCCCTAGTTTTTGGTGGGGTTCGTGTTGTTTATTCTTTAGTTTTCTATGTTGTGTCGTGTGTACTATTGTTTTTCTGTTTGTCTTTTTCATTTTTAGCCATGGCGTTGTCAGTTTGTTTTAGATTTATGAGTTTGACTGTCCCTTTGGTATCTTTCGTCCCTCTTCTTCTACAGTATATATTAAATATATAATATGTAACTGTATCGCAATTTTGTTTGTTTTAAATCTGGTGTTCACTTTAAGACTGATGTACTCAGATGAACAGTGAAGTACTGACCAAAGAAATGTTAACATTTTTGTTTAATGTTGTTTTAAATGTAAAAAAATCATTTGATCAGCCTTGTTATGTTCTATACAAAAAATAAACATCGCCATCTTATTTTTTTGTTTTCTAATACCATAAACAAACTTTAGAAGAGACTGTGTAATACCTTCAAGTACATTAATAAACAGCAGAGCTTGTATTGTGGATCTGAATTTTTACCGACATTTGTATAAGATTATTCTTCTTTTCTATCAACAGAGCTACTTCCATTGAGGCAGGCTTGTCCGTCCATTGTTGGTACTGTTTTTCTTTTAAATTAACAAATTATACAGATAGATGGACAGTTGGACTGTCACATTTTAGCAACACTATAACAAAACTAACTCATAACAACATACCTATGTCCATGCAAAAAACCTCTGATGGTACAAAGTTAACGATCGTCTCATTTTCAAGTAAATCAAATCTAGACTTTATTATTCCTATATCGGTCTCAACTATATACATCCATCTGAAAGTCAAATCAAAGTTTTGGCATCTAAAACATTGAAGTTGAAGGTCCAGTTGGTGTTTGTATACATGTATGTTATTCTTATTTTGATAAACAATTTTAAGATATGTGGACAATGCCAAATAAGGATTATGATAAACGAAACATTCGATGAACCCTTTAAGAAACGCAACAATTATATATCGCTGTGCAAAAGTCATAAATCGATTGAGAGAATTCAAATTTAGGTTATAAACTAAAACCGACGGAAACATCAAGCTATTAGATGAAAACTATGGGACTACAGAAACGTTAAAATGCAACATAAAAACAGACTTTAAATCATACATTATTTTGCTTAATTAAAAAAAGTAAATTGAGCGCAGTAGGTCGACTAAAAATTTAAAAAGTTGGAGCGTCTTATATTTTGATTTTCAGAGATAAAAACTACAGCTGTATGTTGCAAATAAGCGTTATTTTTGAACCTTAGAGAGACATATTATTTAGCATAAAATGCTATCTTCGGGGAGCTAGCTTTTACATTCGAAACAAAAAACAGAGGCATGATTTAATTTTGAGTGCTACTGCCAAAGAGATGTCATGAAGATACATTTTCTATATCTCAATGACTCTTGACTCCAAGGAATATTTGTATTAGCAATATGAGAATAAACTCTGATTATGTCATTGCATTGTTGATTCCAAAGTAACTTATAAAACCACATGAACATCTCAAATACTGTTTTATGCATATTACAACATAAGAATATATTTCACATGTTTAATGGAAATCAAAGCAATGAATCTGCAGGACTTATATCAATGTATTATATACCAGAAAATCCACGTCAAACATGTATAACAAACTCAAATGTGCATGTTATATCACTTATATAGGAAAGACGTGTATAGGTTTAACATAATCTAAGATATTTTTCTAACACATGAGTTCATGGATCTTGATTAGGCACCATTATATATAATTTGAAAAAAATTCTATTAATCAAATTAGTCATTTCCATCACATTGAATCCACATGCAATATTTGGCATGGCCTATTGTAAGTTTTGTAATAAAGTGTCTTCTAACTGATTTTGTTGTAGTTCCGTAGTGACATGCGAGATAATGATAATAATAAGATACGTGTAACACAATACTCCGATTTTTACGAACAGCAAATATATTTTAAGATATCAATTTCTTTGTACCAACGTGTGTGATTGTGCGATTTAGAGAAATCAACTACGCGTGTGCATTAGATATATACTTTATTCTCTTAGAAAAATGAATACAAGTTTACAGAGAAACATACAATATAAATACAGATACATTAAATTTTCCCTCGCCCTGCTCGTCCGAATTTAAAGTATTTAATCTCTAAATTCAATAGGCTATAAACAAGACAAACACAGATATAGGACAAGTTGCTCGCAGTAACATCTTATTTTCTCTTGCGATACAATATTTTATTTTACTTTATTGTACAGTTTTTCTTCGATTGAAACAATATATAAATACATGACATATAACATTGTTCCTCTTTCGCATCGTTTCTTTTTCCTCAGCTAATACTTCCAACGCCTGTACGTACAATAAACATAGCAGCAAATGCATATATACCTATGCGACCAACTTCAATTCGACGTAACTGCGAGCACCTTCAATACTGATACATTTAAATGCCAAACTTAATATAGTACCATTAAACCCCACCCGTAAAAACCGTCAAAACTTTCCTCGTGCTTCTTGCACCTAACATCAAATTTATAAATAGTACATACTATTACAAAACCAGTATCCGAACTAGTTATAATAGTTCCCATCTATAAATAACTACTACAAATAGCGAACAGGAAAAACCCTATTTCAAACGAAATAAAATACATATAGTTGAGGTAAACAGATACAGTAAGATATTTTAAAAGTACAGACTTATGACGGCGTACATGTTTAGTAACATGTATAATTAAATATTGACCTCACTAGAAAGAAAAAAAATATCAGTAAGATGCTTTTGCGATTACATTCACATTGGAGGACATACTTTTTTTTTTCTAATACACTCAATAAAAGTTTTTTTTAGACAGATTGTTTTTACTGTTAAATAATGAGCAAAAGAAATACTATTTGGAATATTTGAAAATGTAGAAATAATTGTCTTTAGTTCTTAAAATGCAAACAGAAAAACAAATAATGAAATTCGTCGCCTTTCTCACTGGAACTACACAACTAACATGTCCTTTAATTTTGGTCAGTGTTTTGCCATCTCCACACTTGTATAGGTAACGCATGGTGACATGCTCTGATAATGTACAAATGTTTGTCTGTAGTAATATTCAGTTAGTTCAAAAATAGATTGGTGCTAAAGACTTTAAAATTAATGTTATCGTTTGGAAAAAAAATACGGCGGGCATCATCCCACATGTATACCACAGTTTAACTATGTTCATTTTTAGCAACTGTGCTATTTTAAATTGACCTTGACGACAATTATACCATAGCTTTATGATGTCATAGCGATTTAGATTTTTTTTGAATATCTGATAGACCATAAATAGAGCCTTTTTGTTTAAGTCGACCTCTCCCGACATGCTTCCTGGCTGCTTTACGAAAATTAATTTTGGGTACATTGATTCTAGTCAATTGTAAACTTTCGAAATCAATTGCAGCCCTCACAGTAGCTTCTGAAATTTCCAACTGGCCACCAAACATGAAATTTTAGTAGCCAACTTAAAATTTCATTGGCCAGGTCAAGATTAATGCAAAAAAATGTCAGAGAGGCCGTTTTATTGAATTGGGACGAGTTACCCAAAATAAATCTTAAATTCAAGGCCAATTTATGTAGCATTTTTGTAATCAAGATATTAAATATCGACTACGGTTTGGCTGTTGATTTAAATAAAGTTGGTATGCTTAATTCAAAATCTTAAAGATAAAAATATAAACATTTTAACTCAATAATGTTGATTAATGTTGTTAAAACAATTACCTACTCTTTGCAGCAATACAAATTTCATTTTCTAATGGGAATCGATGTAGTTCATTCTTAAATCCTCAAATGCAGTATACTCATAGTCCGACACATAACATTCTTTTTATCGTCATTCATTAAAATGTCCTTATAAAATAATTTTCCGTTTGCTTCAATTCCTGAAAGTCCTTAATCATCACTGTCAAGAATTTGATCTGTCCCTTGATATCCAAATCTTCTCGAATGTATTTTTCATACCATACATATAACGATAATCTTTTTTCTTTCTGTTTTAGACATTTCGTTGAAAAAATTGTTTGACGCTCCATCACTGTCGATGAATCTTGTCTTACTGATATTCTCGCCTTTTAAGAAGACTGATTTTTTAGAAAGATGGAGGATTAACATGTTAGGCCCATACCGAGGGAATATGTTAACAGAATCAACACAAAAACTATCTTAAAATTGAAAATTGCAATAGGTAAACCCTGATATTGCTCATTGGTAGTTTTGCGGTTTTTCCTAAATTATACCCCGTCCCGTGAGGTTAACAATGTTAAAACCGAGGCTTATCAAAAGCTATGGTTTAATTTACGAAACACCGAAAAACTATTAAAAAGATATGAAACATATTCAACGTATTATGATCTTACAGAATGCCTTGATATTTTGTTGTTTGTGGCATAGGATTAATAATAGGTAGAGAAAAGCTGGAATTTTCAGTTCGGACTTAATTCAGATAGTCACTTTTATTTAATTTTTTGGTCTTCTCAAATTGGATTTTCATAAAAGTGTACAGCTATCTCAATTATATAACTTCCTTTTCACGGATTTTGCTATCCTTTTAGACCTTTTGGATTATAGCTTTTCATCTTTTATATAAGCTTTGGATTTCAAATATTTTGGCCACAAGCATCACTGAAGAGACATGTATTGTCGTAATGCACATCTGGTGCAGGAAAATTGGTACCGTTAATGTTATTGAAGAAATTCTAAAAGACTGAAATATCCATATGTTATTAGTTACAATTATCAATAAATATGTTTAATTCGTTAAGGAAATCGGTTGATTTCGCCACTAAACGATAGCAAAGGCACGACATACACTCAACAAGACCTATCTTTGAAGTTTATAAACACCATCACATTCTTAAATATATATTTCAATCGTACTTATTTAAAAATATGTATCAGTCCTCGATTAATTGATATTAGTATTTGCAGGAATTTTTTTTCATTGTTAGTATTGATTTACTAGTGTATTTGTCTTCACTCTAACAAACAGTTTATTCAGATTTTTTTAAATGGTTCTATGTTCAAGACAAAATATAACGATTTGACCATTCATATATGATTAAGATAACATTATGATAATACTTTTTGGATTAAAACCTAATTGATAAAACAATGGTTTACGTTTATTTTGATAACAACATTTATTCACAATTGCTCAATTCTAGAAACATTAAATTTCATACCTGTTTGTAAGATCAAGTCGTATCACAAAAGGATAACTTAGTTTTGATAACACAGTCAAATTGCTTCCGTCTAGATTGCATCTTGAGAGTCTGTGTCCAGAATACCCAGTCCAGTATATATGGTCATTGGTTGGATCAACAGCAATTCCTGATGGATAAGATTGTGATGACTGGATAACTGTTTGTAATGTTCTATTCTTTGAGGGATATGCAAATCTATATCAATCATAAAATGTTATTTACATTATATTAATTCATTGAATAATAAAACCTCTCCACTATCTGGTTTATATTGTACAAACACATAATGCTAAAATTGTTACATACAGATAGAAGACTAGTATGAATGATATGCAATGGCAAATATATATTTTGTCAATGTATCAATGCTGGCTGCACATTATAGACGAGAAAGTTTCCAGAACAAGTAAAACTGATTCGAAGAAAATTTAATAGTTGGTGATGTTTTAAGAAAATGTTGTTTTTTTTATCTTAAAGGACAACATACAAAATAGATTGCAAAATTGAAGATATTCTTTTTACTATTAGTATTCTTATATTTAATAGTGTTATTAGTAGTCGTTGTACCAGTAGTAGATCTAGTATTAGATATATTGTATTTCTGTTTATCATTTGTAGTACAGCAACTAAATTCGAAAAAGACGTTTTATTAACAAGTTTAAAGTTCTGGAAAAAAGCACACAGCTGTAAATTGTTTTAAATAATATAATAACATCTATATTTTAATTTTTATCCGGTCGTAAAAAGCTCACGTTTTTGTATTTTAGACGTTTAATAGGGTATCACTTAATTTACGGTTTTGTGTAATCAGATTAAAATCCAAAAAACAAAATTCGTTTATTAAGTTTCCAGCCTATTTCATGAATATTTTCGATGCACATATCATCAAGCATCGTCTGAATGATTGAGACATAAATATATAACCATCCCCGAGTCAAATTTTCAAAGTTTGCAGTTTTTTAAATAGAAATTTAACGCATTTTTCTTTGAAAACAAGAGAAGAGGGACGAAAGATACCAAAGGGACAGTCAAACTCATAAATCTAAAACAAACTGACAACACCATGGCTAAAAATGAAAAAGACAAACAGAAAAACAATAGTACACACGGCACAACATAGAAAACTAAAGAATAAACAACACGAACCCCACCAAAAACTAGGGGTGATCTCAGGTGCTCCGGAAGGGTAAGCAGATCCTGCTCCACATGTGGCACCCGTCGTGTTGCTTATGTGATTACAAATCCGGTAAATAGTCTAATTCGGTAGGTCATATTCATGAAAGGGAAGGGGATTGTAGTTACGACGTAAGGAACATATCCGATATCATTTGTGAAACGGTTATTCCATAACGGTCAACCAACTCGTGATGGCGTCCGTAAAATTTACGAAGGGATGATTTCAACTTCACCATTTGGAACTCTTGGTTTAATAGCTTCCTTGTGAGCAGCAAACCTATATCAAGAAAATCATGATAGGAAATGCAAGCACGGGAATATCGTATCAAAAAGTAAAATCACAAAAATACTGAACTCAGAGGAAAATCAATTCGGAAAGTCTATAATCACATGGCAAAATCAAATAACAAAACGCATCAAAAACGAATGGACAAGAACTGTCATATTCCTGACTTGGTACAGGCATTTTCAAATGTAGAAAATGGTGGATTGAACCTGGTTTTATAGCTAGCTAAACCTCTCACTTGTATGACAGTCGCATCAAATTCAATTATATAGTCACCGATGCGTGAACAAAACAAACAGACATAATAGGTAAAAATGTCAAAAATAGGGGTACAGCAGTCAACATTGTGTTATCATCTTAATCACTATAAAAACAACAAATATAACGAAGAAGCACAAACAGGCATACATCAAATTAACATCCTCATTTTGGGAGATATATACCCCGTATGCAGGTGCTGCTGGAATGTTGCTACTTAGAAATGGAAAGTTCACGATTGGAAAGCTGAAATCATCTCTTTTGTCGTAAAGTTTTGTTTTCAACCGACCCTCATTGTCAGTTTCTAGATATAAGTCAAGATATGAAGCCGACTTAACTGTATCTGTAGTATCCGTTATCTCTAGTTCGATTGATTAGATGCGTTCCACATAGTCACCAAATTTGTAATTGTTTAGTGAAAGAACATTATCTATATAGCGGAAAATAGAGTTAAAGGATATTGCTAACTTCTTATCTTTCTTCCTAAGAAGTTCCTGCATGAAGTCATCATCATAATAACAAAGAAACAAGTCGGCGAGTAGAGGGGCACAGTTTGTTCCCACTGGAATGCCGACAGTCTGTTGAAAAACACGTCCTCCGAACGTAACAAATATGTTGTCAATCAAAAAATCAAGCATCTTGATAATATCAATTTCAGATAATGTTTTGTTTGAATCAGAGTGATTCTTTACAAAGTAGGATTTATCCCTCCCTAAGACAAGATACTTGTATCTACGTTGGCCATTCTTTTTTATGAAGCAAAGTAATACCAACTCTTTCAATTTGTGTTTTAGTTTGGAATGTGGAATACTTGTGTAAAGAGTAGAAAAGTCAAATGTTTCAATACTGTTACAAGATGAAAGTGAGTTAGATTGTATGTACTCTAAAAGATCTTTTGAATTTTTAAGTATCCATATCTGATTCACGCCACCTCTAGAATAGGCAGTTTCACAATAACTTTGAAGCCCGTCTTTGATTGCTGATAAAATAGATGTTAATAATTTAGAAAGAGGTTTCGTGGAGCACTTGGAAAACCCAGCAATATACCGTTGTTTGTAAGGACACTTTAGGTATCCAATACAGTGATGGAAGATCCAGTTCTTCATCTTTGGTTGAAATTCCTAAGGAACATAGAACAGACCTATGATTATCCAGGATTTCCTCTTTGGTAAGTGTCGTTAGGGTATATGTTGAGTTTCCAAGTGAATTGTCAATACCTAATTCGTTGATCAAGCAGTTGATATAATGACTTTTGCACACAAAAACGATGTTATTTGGGGCTTTATCTGCGGGGACAATAACATATTTGTCATGGAGGTCGGATAGGTGTTTTGCAACATTTGGGTCTTTAAAGATTGACGTAGCATGGGCATTGATTGACCCATTCAGTTTCTTAATTCTGATTTGTATCAACGACCTCAATGCGAACTGGCTTGAAAAGTCTGTGACTTGCAATATCCGAAATTATAGCTTCAAGTTTGTATTGGTTTGAATGAGGGTTTGTAACAGTGGATTCCAAACATAAATTGAACAGAGAATGAAGTTTTGAAAGGGGTAATGAATAAAGTTTCGTGCGAATGTGATGAATACCTAACGGCTTTTGTATGAATGGCAGCAAGTCATTAATAGAGACATCATGCAGAGAAGGTGATGTATAATGACGATGACCATGACTGCATCTACGTCGAGGAGTCGAGTTGAAAATATTCATCACATTCACCGAGTTACAAGAAAGACTAAATAGAATACCTATACCATCAATTTTGTCATTGCAGCCATAAGGTGTTGCAGTTCCCAATTGCCTAATCCAGTAGTCTTCTTTTTGTCTACGGAGAGTCGTTGAAAGATTAGGATTGTTAGAGCTATGGTATATCGATAATGCGAACTGTCATAGAAACGATGGAAAACCCAAAAATAAAAACATCAATCCTACTTTCTTTTATCACGAAAATTTCATATCCGTCATTCAACTACATCATTTATTCTTTTTTTTCAAAACGAATTTGATAGTTTCGATGTCATTATGTACAAATCATTGGATAAGTTAATACATTTTAGTTTTTTAAAGAGTGATTTGATTATATATTGTAATTCTTTCTTGTATTTTTTTTAGTTATATTTTTGTTGATTAATTTTTGGCTTCTCATCAAAGTTAACAAAATCCTTCGGATAAGATGTTTTCCGTTAATGACTAGTTATGGAATTTCTGTAAAGTTTACTCATACAAGTCCCAAAAAAGTAAAAATGCATTGTATGTCAATGTTTAACTTCAGAACAATTAATATGCATGCAAGAGTTCTGGAAAAAGGTACTACATGTATTGAAATTTCACAGAGATTTGGTGTGTGATGCTACAACTAACTTGATAGTCTGCTTTCTTAAATGAAAGAGTTGTAAATCATCAGTGATGTTAAAGGACTTACATTAAAATGAAAAATTATAGCGTCTTTAAATTATAAACAACAGAAAGCTAATTATGTGATAATTCTAATCCACATGTATCCTCACAACCTGATACTTTCATACGATCTCCCGCTCAGTTGTAGTTTGGATACGAAAACATGTTTTTGTGTAAAAACTAAACTTTAAAAAAAAAAGACAAAAACAACACAAAATTGAGTAACCAGGACGGGTTGACAGTCTATTGAGGTGTGCTAATTTGAGTTATCATTTATCTGTGGTAAAGATAAATGCGAGTACATATTTTTGTTCAAATGCAGTCTACCTTTCAGCATGCATTATCAAGTACTTATTGAAGTCAATACCTGCGCAATCAGTTCTGAAGAATTAGAATATGAACTTGCTTTCAAGTCAGAAATGTTTGACCATCAAGATATTCCATTTTAGACCGTATATCAAAACTATTTTTCTGACTTCAGGCTTGAATGTTTGGCCTAGAAGACAAAACATGGATCAACCCCAACATTTTACAAGGGAAAGATACCTGCAAAAATAAAACTTTGTGCTCAAAAGCTGTGTTTGTTTTGAACAAACTCTGTCCGGCACCTAACTTGTTTGTGTCAAGAATTGAAATGTGTTGTAATGCTAATACGTGTACTGAATCTGCATACAATTACGAAGTGATTGATTCATATCCATATTTAATGAAGACTAGAGCTAATTTTATATAGCTTTAAAAAGACAAGTTATATCATGGTCTTGACCGATTTTGAATAACAGAATTTAGCAAATTGACATTACACTGTATTTTCCATTACTTCCATAAAAATTTATGAGTCTATACGTTTTTATCAGGATAGTCACACTTAGATGTTGATAAACCAAACTGAGTTTGTTTTACACTGAAACAACCGCTACATCAATGCAAGTCACACTTATGTTTTTTTTTAAATCTCACATCCGACTCGGTTGACTCCGATATTTGTTATGTAATAACTGATCTGTCCGGACTTTGCAAATACACAATATCTATGTATCTGTAAATATGTTCTAAATTTCTCAAAATACACAACGCAGAATAAAAAACTGTTTCAGTGCTCGAATTTTGTTTTTTTTTCATAATAAGAAAAGCATATTGAAATACTTTGATAAACTGTTGCTTTATAGTTTAATAAAATAATTCTGTGGTATAAAGGCAACAGTAGTATACCGCTGTTCAAAATTCATAATTCCATGGGCAAAAAACAAAACCGGGATAACAAACTAAAATTGAGGGAAACCCATTAAATATAAGAGAAGAACAACGACACAACATTAAAATGTAACACACACAGAAACGGACTAAGCATTAGACAAAATCTATGAGAATTACAAATAACATAAAAACAAAATACAGGAATTTGGAATAGATAAGTACCGTGACACGTTATATAGTAATGTGAATTCACACTCTAAAATAAGAGAAAACAAACGACACAACGGAACCACAACGTTAAAATGTAACACACATTACCATTGTATACTGTAGAGAAACGTTAAAAGCTATATAAAAGTTACTGTATGTGTAAAGGTCAAGGCAACTCCTACTTCTGCTATGTCATAAATGGGAATAAATCAAAAGGATCCAGATCAACGGCATTTTGTAATGACAGCTCTTAATATCAAAAGTCAAAGTTGTTGTTTTAACATACTTTGCAGTGTATGCTAGTGATTAAACTGTTTCTGTAGCATTCTAATGAATAAATATCCGAAAATTTCTCCTTTTTGTCCATGTGGTTGGAACATTGTTATGTTTAGGCCTGACCTTTGACCAAAATTTCACCCTGGTATTTGACGACCGAACTTTTCTTGTTGTACATGTTTTCCTCTTTCCATCGATATATAATTTAGGCGTGTGTTCTTGTTGAACATTACACTTTTTTAAAAATGACCTCTGGTTGCAGTTTTATAGGTTTTTCCACTTTTCTGGGTATTGTTCTGACTATGTATTTCCACCGTGACGATTTGTGGTTGTAAGACAGGCACATGTAAATGAAAAAGGTTGAGTTTAATGTGTAGTTCCAGATGTCATGAGTCCTTGTATTATGTTAACCAATATGTTATTTGATTTATCAAGTTTTACTTTTGTTTCCAATATATCATATTACATATGCAACTTGTTATCATGATTTATGTCTGAAAATAAATGGCAGAAGGGTTTTATTTTATTCTTGATTCGAACGAATTTGGTCACTTTGCACTTGTACAACACAGCTTGACCTCCAAAACTTTGTTTCAGATTTCCAAAAACATCAATAGAACAAATTGTATACCCAATTTAATTTAGTGGTCTCTTATGAATTGATGTTGCAAACTCCAATAAAGATTTATGAGAGAATGAAATACAATAGGAAAAATCTGAGAAACAGTTTTGGAGGTCAAACTGTGTTGTGCAAGAATCTATAAAATATTTTGGGATGCTATGAATAACAAAGAAGCTAAATTCATTCAAGTATAGACATTCAATATGGCAACTAATTACATAACAATTAATGATGTAATAATTATGTCATAATGAAATTATCACAATTTGAAAGATTAATCCTTCTTCTTTCTTTTGGTACCTCATTTATAAAATTTAAAGAAAGATGAGTGGAATTACATCTGTTTAAAGATGTCTGATTGGGGATGAAACATCTTTGTATTGTGCTACCTTCAGACCAGACATGATTTGGATTAATGTATATATAATTGATTAAATTTTTAAAAAAGATGACCCCATTTTTCGGAGTCACTTATTCGGGTTTTTTGTTGATATGTTATTAGATGACACTCTAAGTTCATCAATTTGATTATCATATGACAGCCACAAAGATGTACAACGAACATAATATGAATTTGATTTCGGTTATTGTTCATTAAACATTAGCATCATATACAAATGATATACTTTTTTAAATAATTACTAAGAATGTAATAAAAAAAACAGGTATTTTGAAGAAAAGTAGTTGATTAAATTAAATAGCATGTAATAAGATGTTAGCCAATTAATGACGCAATAAGTTCGATCGCAGTTCATTAAAGGGGCACTAGCTACGAGATGTATGCAACATCTGAAATAGGATTTTGTTGGTTCATTGATGAAAGTAAAATAGGGAAATAATAATTCGCTTTTTTGACAAATTAGCTAAGAAACATTGAAGATTAATTATTCACTTGCAAATGAATAATTCGACCTCATTGAATCTGTATTCATGTGAACTTCAATTTAAACCCTTAGCTTAAGATGGAAACGCACGAACAGTGGTTGAACCGTCATTTAAAGGAAAAGAATATCAACATTGAAGGTGAAACAAAGGTAAATTATTTTAATGACTGATTCGATCGACAAAAAAGGCATTATTATTCATATATTTTTTAGTTATAACATGAAATTTAATAAGACTAGAAAAATCCATTTGCACGAGTTAGCTTAACCTATTTATATTTATATTCATCATTATATACATAGTATGGCTGTCTGGGTTTTTCCTAGGTCAACTTGATAGTTTGTGAGATGGCGTCTAGACTAAAATACACACGAAATAAAGCCACATAATATCAAGCTAATGCACTGAAAATTGTTTATTTTAGACGTTTAATAATATGGATAAATGTTTTACATTTTATCAATCAAATATGAGAACTTGAGTCAAATCAGTGAACATGAAATTTCCAGTTACTGCACCTTTAATGATGACAATTATCCCCAACAATGCGTAAAACAAGAATTTTACAAGAAATAAAAATACCTTTTTAGAAATGGATGATATAGATATCAGGGATTTTCATTCATTACACAAGTCCTTGTCATTAAGGAGAGATGCCGAACGTACTGCATGATATGTACATATATGATGGTTTGTACTATTATTTTCCTTGAGGTGTATAATGTACTATGTATTGTGTTAACTGCATGCATATGGCGTATGCCATCAATCCTATTTAAACCTATTAAAGATATCAAACTCAAAACTTCGTTCAAAAATCACACATGGAATATACCAACATCATCCGAATGAATTAGCAAGCTACCTCTATGATATCTTTTTGATCCATATTATTAATTACAATTTTCGTTCTCGCATTGATCTTCTGTTTGGCCGGTTTCAAAATTCGATTCAATTTGTACCAGCTTGAATTAGAGTTACAAATATTCAGTCCATTATTAATTTATTCAAAAGGTTTTGTTTGCATATTTCACACTAGCCTTGTGAACGTTTTCGTAAATCTTATATTTTTGATAGATTATTAAATTTGCATATAAGCATCTGCATGTGACCACCATCTGCAGACCCTGTTCACATTTACTTGGCTTATATTCGTGTTGCTCGTCTATAAATAAAAATACCGCTGTTCAATAGTTATGAATTGATTGAGCGAAATCAACTCAGTGTTACAAACCAAAACCGATTGAAACAAATCAACTCTTAGAGGAAAACACCAGCACGACACTAAGACTAAACTGCAATAAAAAGAAACGACATATACAAACGGACTATTTTATAACAACTGCCATATTCCTGACTAAGTACATAATATTTCAAAACATTAATATATATTTGGTTTAACGTGATTTCATGGCTTGCCAAATTTTCGTTTATATAGCAGTATTACCAATGCAACTAAATTGACAACATTATGAATGCACAACAAATAAATGCAAGACCACCCAGGACAGAGGAATACATACATTCATAATATAGTATTACATGACAACACGTAAATCGCATTATAGCAACTGACATCTCCCACAAAGGAGAAGGTTCACGAAGGGTTAAAATTGGCCCTGATTTTTTATGTTTTTTAAATTGGGGCAAAAAATTACAAATGTCACATAGAAATACTTGTGATAATACAACTAAGACAAAAATATTTTTTCTGGCACTTTCCTTTACTATTTATGGAGCAATGACCCCCTAAATGAGCATAATTTGTATTGAAAGGTAATTTTTGGTACTTTTTGTCCATAATTTTAATTGTTTTTGGCATAATTAACCTTGGCCTCCATCTACGATCCAAAAAGTTTTTATATTGATGAAATATATATCAAAATTGGAATCTTTTGGTCACAACACATTCTGCATCGTAGGTGGCGGCCAATTTGTTTCAAAAGCTTTTAGGTTTGAAAAATGCACGAAATCATCACAAAATGTCCAAAATGGGCTAACTTTGGCGAATATCTTGTAGTCTTATGAAAAGAACTGATATATTTAGCATTTATGCTTTTGAAATAGACCCATTTACGAACCAAATTGTGACCTTTTTGGTGTTTTATGATAAAGTTGATATTTTAGGCCATTTTGTGCCATTAGTGAACCTTGTCTACATTTACCATGATACCACAAACAAAGCATCAGCTGTGCGTCATGAATGTATCAACGCCACAAAACGTGACGTATTTTTTGCGACGTCTGTATTATAACTGCTATTTTTTTTTAAACTAGAATATATAAATTTTATTGTAGACTCGTACAAATATGTAAATTTGGGATTCGGTTTGTAATGGTGTTATTTTATGTATTGATAAAATTGAAAATGAAAATGGGGAATGTGTCAAAGAGACAACAACCCGACCATAGAAAAGACAGCAGAAAGTCACTAAAAGGTCTTCAATGCAGCGAGAAACATCCGTACCCGGCGGCGTCATTCAGGTGACCCCTAAAGATATATATATATATATATACTAGTCCAGTGATAATGGACGTCATACTGAACTCAAAATTATACACACAAAAATGAAATTAAAAATCATACAAGACTTACAAAGGCCAAGTGCTCCTGATTTGGAACAGGCGAAAACATGCGGCTGGTTAAACATGTTTTTCGATATATCAATCCCCTATACCTCTAGCCATAGTAGAAAAGTAAACGCATAATAATACGCACAGTAAAATTCAGATCAAGAGAAGTCCGAGTCCGATGTCAGAAGGGTTAACAAAAGAAAATAAACAAAATGACAATAATATATAAATAACAACAGACTACTAACAGTAACTGACATGCTAGCTCCAGACTTAAATTAAAAGATTGAAAGATTATGTCTTCATCATATGAATATCAGACACAAACCTCCCGTTAGGGGTTTTAGTAATACTCCATCATTAAATATGTCAGAAGAACATAACCCGTTTTATGCTTACAACTGTTTTTTTTAAATGAATGTGTTTAATTCCGATGCAAAGACCCTATAAATGAATCAATATTCAAGCCAAAATAATATGCAATCTTTAATGACCTGACAACAGTATCGTAACTATATCCCTTCTTAATAAGTATGTTTAAAGGTATTGTTAGCTTCTTAGGTATAAACTGACCTTTGTGTGCTTTGTAAAGAATATTACCATAAAAGATTGGATGTGAAATAACTATACGTATAAGAAGTCTGAATATTGAAATATATTTACGAATGATGTCCTTGGACCGATGATAAAATTCAGTCAATGTTTTGACTAGTTTGTGATATCGAAAACCCTGGTGTAATAATTTTTCAGATATACGCCGTAAGATGGTGACAAGGGAACGTCACTATCTAAAAATGGATAATTAACGATAGGAAATGAAAAAAAAACATCTCTTTTATCATAAATTGTTATATTAAGCTTTCCGTTAATGGTATATATATATCAATAATATAGATCGAGTAAAGGGCAGTGGTCATTGTTAATATTGGCTTTATGTAAAGTATGTTATGTTCAACAGGATAAAGTTAGTTAGTTTACATACTGAATTAATCATTATTGAGAGCAAATATATCATCCAAATATGTTAAAGTATTATTAATTTTGTGTATCAGATGTTGTTTCGATAGGTCTGTGCTGATTTTAGTAATACATTGTAACTCGTAGCAATACAAAAACAGGTCCGCAATAAGTTGTGCACAGTAAGCTCTATTGGAATTCCGATAACTTGTCGATAAACGGAATCTCTAAAGTGAACAAAATTGTTATATTTATAAACTTTCAAGGGCATATACAGTAACAAAGAATGTCCAATTGACATAGTTCTTTTCTCTGTTGCTACTAAAAAATGACCTACAAGAGTTTGAACATATGTTTTCACATTCTAACTTTTTAAATGCCCATTTAATTGGGTGTGTGATTTTTTTGTTAACGAGAATGTGAAGCAAAGTGGTATATATGGGTAGAAAAATCAAAATTTAAACAGATTCAAAATAACCGACATAATCATGCAATTTATCAAGTACTTACAACGAGTTTTTGACTCTCCAAAGGTAATTGATTCCGCTATTTTCAAAGGCCTTATTTGGACAATTTATTATCAGGTTTGTGATTTTACCAAGTGTACTCGTAGGAAGACTAGATAATTTAGTAGTGGAACAATGGCTTGAAGACGAAATACATTTATATTTGTAAGGTGTTTTGTGTAGCTTCGGAAACCAGTACATAGTTGGTACTTTCATTGTATTTGGTTCTGCTTGTAAAGAGGTAGCTAAAAGTGTATGTTTGTTACAGATGTAGTTTTCTGAAAATTTAAGTCAAACAATAGTTATTTTATTATCAGCTTTATAAGCTGGGACAAAAACAAATTCCTTGGCTAGTTCTTTAAGTTTATGTTTAATGCGAGAACTAGCGTTTTATGGTTGTTCATGTTATTCTTTAGAATAAAATATTCTTTAAAATGTTGAATACGTATATCAACTATGTTCATTATTGAATTAAAAAAAAGAGTCAACAGATTTTTTGTCCGCTTTTTCCCGTTTTATCCATTTCAAACAGTAAATACGGAATGAGTCGTGGATGATATTACGGCACTCATTCCAATTATTAATTGACGGGGGACGATATTCATATTCTTTACTGAAGAATGATTTTAAATCTCGGTCTTGAACGATGTTAAGATCTCCTATTATAACATGGAAAATAGGTCCATTATTGCATTCGAAATTACTGCAATTACATGAAGTACGTGTTTTTTCATTGATATTAACATCTTTACACAATAGGCTATAATCAAACAATTATTTCAAGGTAGATTTCTTGTAAATATAACAAATAAGAGGGAGCTCAGTAATTTCCAGGAATTTGTTCTTTAACAGAATGGACGTTAAACATATTGTCATTGTTTACAAAGTCAAAACCTTTATTGACATACATCATTTCAATAAAATGATTTTTATGATCTTCAGGGCAATCAATTTTGGGAAACAGTTTAAAATAACAACTTGCCATTATAATTTGAACGATTTTATACTTAGGACTGCTATATGAAATTGTGTTGCAATCCTCTAAAATTTTATTGAACATATTAGCCGATAAAGAACAGAGCTTTGTTAACGGATAATGTCAACGGTTGGTTTTTCAAATATAAATTAGGTCCGAAATATTTGTACGATTGGTCTGAATTTTTTTGATTGCGATTTTTTATACGACCATGAGAACGTTTGTTACGAACAATCTTTGTAACTATATATCTAAAATGATAACAAAATCGGTTCTCAATATGTTACCAATTCCCATACTATTATCAATAAGACCGAGAGGGTAGACTGTCTGTAATTTTTTAATCCAATGTAATTCAATTATTTTCCGTGATCGTACGCACTTTGAATGAGATTCACCAGGCTGCTTAATAACTACTTCGAACGGTCGAACTGTTAAATATTTAGTTGGATGATAGAGCTTCTTTATGTGTTGATAAATGAGTCTTTTGAATTTATTGGGTCTTTAAAAAAGATACAGGTGTTCTTTCATGCGTTTAGATAAATATCGTCTAGCTTCGCCCACGTACTGAATACCGCATCCCGGTTTGTTTCATTTGAGAAAATAAATAATACTGTTTGTTTTTCAAGTTATATCAGTTTCAAAATTTAAAGAAAATGTGAGAACATTAAACGTGGACCTTATCGTATTGTTGACGTAAAGACGGGGACATGTAGGTCATTTTCGGCATGACGTTTATAGATCGAAGGGTAACCACGATTTGTATTGTTAAACAGGTGTGCGATGGTAGTATTATTATATAAGAGATTGAGTCGTGTAGATACACTTTGAACAAGTTTGTTTTTATATTTATTTTTTTCATTTCTAAACTTCGTATTTGTTTTTTTGTGTGTGGATTTTAGTAGAAAGGAACAAAGACTGGCGTCCAGAATATGAACCAGCATACAATGAATTATGTTATGTAAAAATGATACACCTGTTCGGCCAAAGATGTCAAATGCTATCCGTCATCAATTACTCGACAAAATATAACAAAAACTAGCGCTAATGTAAAGTTTGCCAATGTCCCATTGACTTTTTCTTGTGTGTTCTTGAATTATTTTCCATTATGAGGCGAGTTTGAGCATGGTTTTCTAATAAATATTGTTTTATCTAAAGTTAATCCACTACCCCATCAAACGTAGGGGTGAGACTATAAAAAGGGACGAAAGATACCAAAGGGACAGTCACAAACTCTAATCTAAAACAAACTGACAACGTCATGGCTAAAAATGAAAAAGACAAACAAACAATAGCACACATGACACAAAATAGAAAACTAAAGAATAAACAACACGAACCCTACCAAAAAAATAGGGGTGATCTCAGGTTGTCCGGAAGGGGGGTCAAATTCTGCTCCACGTGTGGCACCATTCGTGTTGTTTATGTGATAACAAATCCGGTAAATAGTCTAATTCGGTAGGTCACATTCATGAAAGGGAAGGTGAATGTAGTTACGACGTAAGGAACATATCCGATATCATTTTTTGAAACGGTTATTCCATAACGGCCAACCATCTCGTGATGGCGTCCGTAAAATTTACGAAGGGATGATTTCAACTTCGCCATTTGGAACTCTTGGTTTAATAGCTTCCTTGTGAGCAGCAACCCTCTATCAAGAAAATCATGATAGGAAATACAAGCCAGGGAATATCGTATCAATTGGGAGATATATATCCCGTATGCAGGTGCTGCTGGAATGTTGCTACTAAGAAATAGAATTGGGAAGCTGAAATCATCTCTTTTGTCGTACAGTTTTGTTTTAAACCGACCCTCATTGTCAATTTCTAGATGATGTTAGTCAAGATATGAGGCCGACTTAACTGTATCTGTAGTATCCTTTATATCTTGCTCGATGGGATAGATGCGTTCCACATAATCACCAAATGTTGAATTATTTAGTAAAAGAACATCATCTATATAGCGGAAAGTAGAGTTAAAGGATATTGCTAACTTCTTATCTTTCTTCCTAAGAAGTTCCTGTATGAAGTCAGCCTCATAATAATAAAGCATCAAGTCGGCAAGTAGAGGTGCACAGTTTGTTCCCTTTGGAATGACGACAGTCTGTTGATAAACACGTCAACCGAACGTAACAAATATGTTGTCAATCAAGAAATCAAGCATCTAAATAATATCAGTTGCAGAGAATTTTTTGTTTGAATCAGAGTGATCCTTTACAAAGTAAGTTTTATCACTCCCTACGACAAGATACTTGAATCTACGTTGGCCATTCATTTTAATGAGGCAAAGCAATACCAACTCTTTCAATTTGTATCTTAGTTTGAAATATGGAATACTTGTGTTAAGAGTACAAAAGTCACATGTTATGATACTGTTACTAGATGAACGAGAGTTAAGATTGTATGTACTCTAAAAGATTTTTGGAATTTTTAAGTATCCACATCTGATTCACGTCCCCTCTCAGAATAGACAGTTTCACAATAACTTTGAAGCCCGTCTTTGATTGCTGATAAAAGAGATGTTAATAATTTAGAAAGAGGTTTCGTGGAGCACTTGGAAGACCCAGCAATATACCGTTGTTTGTAAAGGACACTTTTGTATTTTAGGTATCCAATACAATGATGGAAGATCCAGCTCTTCATCTTTGGAGGAAATTCATGAAGGAAATACAAGCCAGGGAATTTTTGTATCAATTGGGGATAATATCCCGTAAACAGGGGCGCTGGAATGTTTTCTACAAAGAAATAGAATTGGGAAGCTGAAATCATCTCTTTTGGCGTACATTTTGTTTTTAAAACCGACCCCCATTGTCAATTTCTAATATGTTAGTCAAGATATTTAGGCCCCCTTTTTAAATGTATCTGTAGTAACCTTTTTTATCTTGCTCGATGGGATTTGATTTCGTTCCACATAATCACCCAAAAGTTTTAATTTTTTAGTAAAAGAACATCATCTATATAGCGGAAAGTAGAGTTAAAAAGGGTATTGCTAACTTTTTTAACTTTCTTCCTAAGAAGTTTTCCCGTATGAAGTCAGCCTCATAAAAATAAAACATCAATTTGGCAAGTAGAGGGTTTCACATTTTTTTCCCTTTGGAATGACACAGCTGTTGATAAACACGTTCAAACCGGGAAAGGGAACAAATATGTTTCAAAACAAAAATCAAGATCTAAATAAATCAAATTGCAGAAATTTTTTTTTTGAATCAGAGTTTATCCTTTTTCAAAGTAAGTTTTATCACTCCCTAAAGACAAGATACTTAATCTACGGGTTTGGGCCCTTCATTTTAATGAGGCAAAG
>CM034351.1:1779983-1809090 GCA_019925275.1 Mytilus edulis | reverse complement strand
ATAAATACATTTAGAGAATAACAAGAATCAAACATAAGTAAATAAATATAAAAAAAAAAACAATTCTCGTAGTCAATTAAACTTCCTATAATTGTATTGTTTCATTGAATCACAACAATTGCAGAGGTCCATGGCATTTCACGTCTAAAATATTGTTTTTTGTCTTGTTCTCATTTTTTATATTATGCACTTATCTACTAACCGATGCACACTGTAAGGTATCATGGAAGATTAAACATGTTAAAAGTTGCTATCTTTCTGTTCTTTTCCTTGACGTCGCGCCTACAAAATTGTTGAGTAACCACATTTATCTTTATAATCTGAAAATTCAGATTAGTGTATGTACAGTTATTCGAGTGCTGTACAACTTTTAAATAAATTATAGCTATACATTTTCTTATCATTCAATCTGTACATACTTTTGCATGTATAAAACCTTAACACTAATGTTTGAAATAATGTGTGCAATAGATGTGCATTTACTGAGATAGTAAATGAAATAGTTTGAAAAAAATGTGTTGATGAATACCAAGTGATATAGCGAAAACCATGGTCTATTTAAGTTTTTTTTAAGCTTTTTTAGGTATTTCTGATAACATTGTAATCCATATATACACTTAAATATTATATATCTTTTTCTCCGATGCACATTTGAATAGCTATGGTTAAAATACACCATTGAAGATGATTTTCATTTTCTTTTTGAATGTTCTACTGTAAAGATAGCATATCACAACATCGGTCTTTATTTTATGAATTAAAACAAAACAAAGTAAGCTGATTATATGCCATGTTTTTTTTAGATTATTTCATCAGCAGATTTGTTTGACTTTCAAAAATATTTTAAATCACTTCTAGACATATCATTGGAATTTGAACTAGACAAATCAAAATTTGACCAAGAGTTGTCTCTTTTAGTCCGAGGTTTACCCATTGATTAAAACATATTTTCTGTAGGTCGCAGTTGCTTCAAAATTACTAAAACATTGTTTATAATTTTGTAAATTTGTTTACAGGTAATTCACTCTAATAAATTACTGTGCTTTATTTTATAATTCATTTTATTATATAGCTAAAATTGTGGGCACCATGAATGGTTAATAAAATATATACTATAATGTATCTGTTCAAATTACTTATTTTTATGATTATAAATAAAGGCAACAGTAGTAAACCGCTGTCCAAAACTCATAAATCCATGGACAAAAAACTAAATCGGGGTAACAAACTAAAACCGAGGAAAACGCATTAAATATAAGAGGAGAAGAACGACACAACACTAGAAATGTAACACACAGAGAAACGGACCAAGCATCATTTATTTCTATTCCGTTATATTTGGAATTTCCCTATTCTATTTCTATCTTTAGACTTGTGGTACAAGTTTGGCTAGTATGTAAATCAGAAGTGGTCTGATGTTACTGTTGTTTTCTGCACGAATATTTCGAGGGCGGTAGTACGGGTGGGGTTTTATAGGCATATATAAGTCCTGATTACGTTTGGTTATTATCGATGTGCTCGAGTAACTTTGATAGACGAAGTTAACGTTAAGCTCTGCATAATATATTACAGTTATGTTTGTATTGATATGTATTTAGAGGACATTGTGAATGTATATAGATGGAATTGTGGTATATTTTTGTAATTTGTAAAATGTTTACAAGATATTAAATGTTGTTTCGCTGAGAAAATAAGAAAGTTACTGCGAGCAAACAAACCTAAATTATGACTTGTCTCTTATTTAGCCATGTATTTAGTATAGAAATGGTTTAAATTCGGACGAATTCATGAGGGAGAATTTAAAGACAAAATCCCACGATAATAACACATATATCGTCAAAACCAAATACATAAATTTGGGATAGACAAGTACCGTGACACGTCTTATCGCAAGTGAACTAAAAAATAAGAGAACACAAACGACGCAACGTTAAAATGTAACACACACAGAAACGAACACTATTATAAAAATGGCCATATTCCTGACATGGTACAGGACATTTTTAAAGGACAAAATGGAGGGTTGAACCTGGTTTTATAACACGTATCATAACATCATTATTTTCTTTAAGTTGTACTTCTTATTGGTTATCGTCACGAGTGGAAATTTAGAAATGTTTAAGGACATGTTTGCAGCAAGCCGATTCTAGAAAACAAATATTGTCAAAGATTAATGTATTTCCGGAAAAACCAGGAATCAGACATCAAGTAAATTATAATAAAATGAACTTCTCATAGGCACTTGTATTTTTTACCTCAGGCATATATTACCTTAGCTGGATTTGGCAAAACTTTTAGGAATTTTGGTCCTCATTTTCTTCAACTTCGTACATTATTTGGCATTTTAAACTTTTTTGGATTCGAGCGCCACTGATAAGTCTGTTCTAGACGAAACGCGCGTCTGGCGTATATACTTAATTTAGCCTTGGTATCTATGATGAGTTTATTTTCTAGAGACACAACACTTAAATCATAAATGTCACAGAGTTCTGATGGACCCATTGTTTTTATTTTGCATTTTTAGACTAAAAGTAAAGAAATATTTTCAGGTTTCTTTGAAGATTAAACATGTTAACAGTTGCTATATTCTATTTGTTTGCATTTAAGTGTTTGCAGTGAATATATAAAACCACCAATTCTGGCCCGGTAAGAAAGAAAATTCAGGAAAGTAGTACATAATTAAACAGAATTGGACCTACGCATACTCTATCTTTGTCAATAAGTGAAATATTTGGGTACTGTTGGTATCAAATGAAAGCTTCGGTACTCGAGACTACTTTAAAACACTTGTTCAGTTATTTTTTTAAATTAAAAAAAATATATATACAATTATTATAGGACGGCAAATTTACCATACTTAATCGGTTGTTCATACTATCAAATTTCCGGAAACCAGCCCGGAAAGAAAGAAAATTCAAGAAGTAGTACATATTTTCAACAGAATAGTTCCTACGCATACTCAATCTTTGTCGATAGGTAAAATATTGGGGTACTGTTGGTATCAAATTAAAGCTAAGGGACTCGGGGCTACTTTTAAACACTTGTTAAAGTATTTATTTTAAATAATAACCAAAATATATTATTTCAAATAGGACGCACATTTACCATACTTAATATGTTGTTCATACTATCAAATTTTCGAAAACCAGCCCGGTAAAAAGAAAATTCAAGAAAGTAGTACAAATTGTAAACAGAAGAGTTCAAACGCATTACGCTATCATGGTCAATAGGTGAAGTATTTGAGTAGGTTGTCAATTGTAATTTTAGTTTTAATTTACTTTTCATAATCTACATTCAAAGCGACAGTTAATATATCGTAAAGAAAAGCCGACATGTAGAGCTACTGAAATCGGTAATTTGTTCAAATATTGCAATACAATAGAAAATGAAGCAACACCTACTTTAAAACTGTATATAATTGCATTATTATTCTAATTTTTCTTGATTCATGTGACGCAAAAACATTCCGCTTTAGTGATTTTATTCACATGATGTCATGTTTTGAAATGACCTTAATGTGCCACAGGCATTCATGGAATTTCATAGAGTTATATACAGGTCCTTCTTTGCATTTTTTTTCATTTGTGAAATCGGCATATCATTTACCATAGGTTAAGTTGTTGATCTTATTTTTTTTCTGTTGTATTATTGTGTTATGGTAAAGATAATTAATCATCCAGTTCATTGATAAGGTTCAACTAAATTTATGCGATATATTTCAGTTGTATTTGGTTTTACAGTTTGAGTTAGAAGAAATACCGACATAGCTAGATAATTTGTATTGATATTAATACATGTTATATCAACATTACAAACCTAATCTTGAATTCTATTCTAATTCTTCCCTTTTTTGGGACATGTTTAGAAATTCAAATATGACCTGACTTAAATTTGTGCTTCTGTCGATTTGGCTAACGCGGCTGTGAATTTTTCTATGCTGGTTAAGTTTATTTATCTATCCATTTTTATTTTTAGTCACCGGTTTTATATCTATTATATAGTCATCTTATAAAAAAAATATTGTTTGCAAAATTATGAATTATTTTAAATAATTAGGATGTTTTCAACCTCGGACTGGACGGCGCTTATGTATCAAGACACGCTTTCATTGTCGAGGCATATTGCATTTTTGGTGAGTTTTAGGAGGATTCTTAGTTTTGTACATAAAATAAGGATTTACGAGATTTTAAATTCAGTGAACTTATGTAAACTTTGTATACAGGCGTGTTTATACATTGTATCTCACATATCTGACAGTCCTGACAATCAATAGTTATAGTCGTTTAAAGAATCTTACGATCGAAAATGCAGATTTATTGGTGACACAAAATCTGTCAACTTGTTAATTTTTGGCAATTCCTCTTGAAGTATGTTACTTGTATTTCTAATAAAAGGAATAACACAGAAATAATGTATTAAAAATTAAAAATTGTGAACATTAAAAATAAAATAAGTTCACGACACAAACTGAATGATTTCAGTAGTTATACATTAAAACAAAGCATGGCATCATACGTATACACATTTAAAACTGAATGTGATTTAATTACATTGTGTAAGCTTAATGCTTAAAATCGAATAATGTTTTATCACAATCTTATTGGTATGAGTTTATTTAAATTCGTTATTATTGTGTTCATCTTATAACATTTGTTTCAGAAATTATATGTCGGCTAACTGCTTTCTAACGGCTTCTGAATTATATATTCGATAGTGAAAATGGTGTGTTATACAAAATACATTTGGAGATATCGTTTGTCAAAGTAAGCGAGAAATAAAAACGTGAATTATAGCTTATTGTGAATCACAAATTTAACACGAGTCCGAAATGTATTTTTAGTTTAAATTATGTATACGTCATTCTGCATTCCTTTAAATTTAGTGTCGAATTAAGATGCATTAAAGACCGCATACTTTGTATTCAACAACCTTATGAAAAATGATAAGAGTTATAATTTAAATTCACAGGACGTTATCTTGTTAAGGTGCTTTTATTCGGCAGTGTTTACACGTGTCGTGTCAAAACCATATTTATTTCCTTGTGATATGATTTAGACTTGACATAACTTCCTTGTCTTATCTGCCCCTGTTTGGTGTACATGACATTTTAAAAGAAAATATTTGAAGGACGAATCATCCTTTGGCAATCAAGCTATGTGAATTGAAAATCAAACAAGAATATGGAAAACAAAATGAGATTTATAAAGATTTTTTTTTTATAATAAAATACCAACTTACTTTGAAATAAAGATAAGATATTTAATATGACTATACATTTTGTTTATATTTACTGACAAAATGTCCTATGCTTTAAAACTGAAGTATCATATACTGAGCGTCTTTGTGGCTTAATGGTATGTTTAAATACAAAATATAAACTGATTGTTGATTGGAATTTAACAGAATTTAACACATATCACTCTATCAAATTAATATATTTTTGCAATTAAAAAAAATAAAAACTTAACAACATACTAAAACATCGAAATCAATATTAAAGGTTGTATCCCAAGTTGTTTTTAAGCCAAGTAGTCTGCACTTTTTGTGCTGACATGAATTATCATTGATCAAATGTTGATATGGTTATATTGATAAATTAATTGTTTACAACATTTATAATTTTACTATCATCATGGCTTTCCCACCTCAGGCATAGACTACCTTAGCTTCAATTGGCAAACTGTTAAGGAATTTGGTCCTCAATGCTCTTCAACCTCGTACTTTATTTGGCTTTTTAACTTTGTTGGATTCGAACAACACTGATGAGTCTTTTGTAGACGACACGCGCGTCTGGCGTATATACAACATTTAGTCCTGGTATCTATGATGATTTTTTTTTTACTACCACTGGGTCGATACCACTGCTGGTGGAGATTTATTTCTCTGAGGGCATTACCAGCCCAGTAGTCAGCACGTTTTGTGCTGACATGAATTACCATTGATATGGTTATATTTATAAATTAACTGTTTACAAAATTTAGAACTTTTTGAAATACTAAGGCTTTTCTACCTCAGGCAGAGAATACCTTAGCTGGATTTGGCAAAACTTTTAGGATTTTTGGTCCTCAATGCTCTTCAACTTCGTACTTTATTTGGCTTTTGAACTTTTTTGGATTCGAGCGTCACTAATGAGCCTTTTGTAGACGAAACGCGCGTCTGACGTATATATAAAATTTAGTCCTAGTATCTATGATGAGTTTATTTAAGGAAAACATATTAGCGGAATGTTTGATAATTCAAACGGAATGTAGATGTGAACTCATGAATTTTGAACAGCTAAACGAACAAAACTGCATCATTATTTTCCCTATGAAGCGTTCAAGATGTTTTTTTCAAATGCCAATGATAAACATAAACACTTTGGTAAACGTTTGAAGTACGGATTACATTTTTTTTTACTTCTAGATCGATTTTGATATTGATTGACTATTTTGGTGGTACCAGGTACGTTGCTTGTGGTACCAGCATAGTTCAATTGTTGAAGATTGAATAGAACAACGGACAAAAGTTACGGAAGATGACATAGATCTTTTTAAGCCGAAAAAAAACTTACAACACAATACACAAATGTTAAAAGACATTAAAAGGATACACACATAATATAGTAATACTTGTCTGAGAAACACGAAACCCGACAACTTACTAATTTGTCAGTTGATAGCAGCTGGTCAGAAATGGTAAATCGCTCCTGCAACACCAGTAGTACCCGTAACTTTGTTCAGAATAAGTATATATTTCGAGTGTCAAAATCGAAAAGAAGATTGAGAGACTGTGGTTTGAATATATCCTTTGTCATCTGTGACACAGATATTCAATAACAGTCAACCAACTTGTTTCTGCGTCCCTTCAACTTTCGCAGGAATGGCTATTACTTTAACAGTTGAGACTCTTGTAAGCAACAACCCTCTATCGAGTAAATTCATATAGGAATTTCCAGCTTTACATTTTGAGACATACACTTCATGTGCGAACCACTTGGCGTCTGTTGTCGTTCGTAGTCCTTAGTTACCTTTTACAAAAATCTTCTGCAGTGAATCTTTGGACCAAATTGAACCAAACGTTACCATAATCATCAATGGGGTGTCGAGTTTCGAAAACAAATTCAGATGATCCCACTTGCCGACCGACATGTCAAGCATTGCTTAAACATATAGGGATAACTTGCAGGTGTGTTTATTTGTTTGAAAATCGATATAGAAATTCTGACAAGGACGAACGTGTTGATACACGGTTGGATCTTACTACTGCAAATTAACATATGCAATGTAAGTCGACTTCTTTTATGATGTTTGGTTCTCAAATAGTTTACGAGGCATGTTTCAAATTTGCCTGTGATCATAAAATTAATAACAGATTTAAATTAAATACAACATGATCAATAAGACAAGTTTTACAAAACGTTAAGTAGCATAACTCGTCAGTCTATTCCTTCTTCATGTTTTACTCTTATTTGTTTCGTTTTTGCCAATTATCTTTAAAACATAAATAAATACATAGAATATTTCGCAACTAAAGATCATTTAAAAGTAGGTGAAATTGTAGAAGTCGTGTCTTGACTCCTTGTATATGTGTTCATGTATTTGGTTTTGATGTTATATTTGTTATTCTTCTATGATTTTGTCTAATGGTTAGTCCGTTTCTGTGTGTGTTACATTTTATTATCCCCGGCTTAGTATATATCTAGGATTTTGATTGGTTAACGCACGTCGTTACAAAACCCATAGCCCCTGGGTGTTGCTAACCCATATTCCCGGACGTTGCTAACCATAATCCCGGGAACTTCATGCAGGTTTTCCTTAGTTGCATGAATGCGCCTTGTGTAATATTGAAATCTGAAGATTATCCAGGATGTTAGTAATCAAATATTTGATGCATTTACGATTGTGTCCTATTATGCCAATCATTTACACTCATTTCATTAAATGCATGCACTTCACTGCAACATTTTCAAGGATTGGGACTAATGACCATGCTATGCAAATGACCCACGTTGACGTCACACCATCTATGACGTAACTCTTACAACATTGAGCGCCAAATTTGACTCAATCCAGTTTATCATTCACCGTATTAAAAACGTCTTATATTTGACTACCTGTAGGGTTCTACCCTACACCCCGTAAAAACATGTCAAATTTCCAAATTTCAATAAAACTTTTTTATAAATGAAAAAAACGTTGTTTTCACGTTACCACTTTGTACTCGAATTTCCATAAAACTCGCCCGATTCGGACTAAGACCGGGATAAAATCGTTATCTACGTTCATATCCGTAGATATGGATATTTTAACACCCTTCAGTACCCTGTACACCCTTCGGCTACGCCTCATGGTGTACTGAGGTACTTCAGGGTGTTAAAATATCCATATCTACGGATATGAACGTAGATAACTTATAATGTTGTGTCGTTGTTCTCCTCTTATATTTAACCCCTTCCTGTTCCCATCGGTACTCTGGTACCGATGGGCTATATTTTTGGGTAACTAACTTGCGCAAAGTATTGAATCATTGACATTTGTTGACGTACATAAGTGGTTGATGGCTCAAATCAATCCCCTATATCACAGCTGTGTGATTAGTGGTGCCTAAAACTTCTTCCGAGTACGGTTTGGTATCAAATCGCCGATAACGGACAACGTTTTCTCCTGTAAAAACCGTGTTTTTTTTTTTAATTTGAACTTAATATTTCCGTCGAGTATGGGAAAATAAACTGTTGATTTTAGGGGCAATATGACTTTTTTTATTAACTTCGCTGTGTATTTTTGAGGGAAACTATTCAAAGTATGATTAAAACTTGTACTTAAGTGAAACAAGTGATTGAAAGTGTACCAACGCAATCATTTACTTGAAATGCACTCTCAATTTGTGGTCATTTCTTTCCAAATTAATTGAAAAAAAGACAAAAAAGACAAAAAGTCATGAATTTTTTTTTTTTCGAAGTTGAAATAGATGTAACAGAACATTGTTTCTGAGGTGCCTGGTTATGGAAATGTCGAAAACACTTTTGTTCAAATAAAGAAACCGGTAAACGTCTAGAAAAAAATGGCAGACTAAAGTATGATATCATCCTATATTTGCTCAAAATAATGGGTTTTACAACAATTCTATGTTATATCGAGACTTAATTTCTAAACGAAAACATTAAACAGGCTGATTATTTGATTACTTTCACTTCGTTGCTTTATGAAAGAGTTAAGTATTAAAATTTCGATATTTTAAACTGGAACTCCCGTGGTTCAGTGGGAAGCTGCACTAGCCCACAGCAGGAATATTGCATGTTCGAACCTCAAAGCCGGAGGTGAAAAAATAATTTCCTATATTAAATGAAACTTAACTTAACTTTACTTTCAATTTCAAAAAGAAGGTCATGAATACATACAAAAGTCAACTCAAAAACAATGTTTGTATGTTTTTAAAGAATGTGTGTCCTAATTGCACCCCCCCCCCCCCCTTAAAATAAAACATCATAGGTCCAAAACACCAAAGTAATTATTGGTAATTCAGTCAATCTTTACTTTCAAAGTCAAAATCCTATGTGCTGCTTGGAAAAACATAATTTAAGCTAAAATTTGTGTCAAGTATAAGATTTTTGACGAAAAAACGGCTGAAAACCGTTATTTTGCATGTTGCTGGCATCAACGTTTGGGGGCAAATAGCACGTATTTCCTCCAACTATACCATAATGGTAACTTTCCTGTGTCTATCAGACTTAGGACATTGCTTTGACACCTAAACTTTATCCTATTAGCCCTTATAAAAGTCTCCACACGACCTTTTTCGGAAGACTTTTGTATTTTTTTACTTTTTTTTCGAAAGTCACGTGACTTTTGGACAGATAACACGTGACTTCAAAAGACAAAAATTCTGATAAATTATATTTTTTTGAAATATTTTATCAATTATCTCTCAAATGGACCTAAAACGACCTTTATGTAAGCCTCAGTGCGAATGCTATTTGCGATTGAACTTTGATAGTGTCTTTCCATAAGTTTACGTCCAATTTGGCGGAACGTGAAAGGGTTAATGCGTTTTCCTCAGTTTTAGTTTGCTACCCCGATTTTGTTTTTTTTGTCCATGGATTTGTGAGTTTTCATAAGCGGTATACTAATGTTGCCTTTATTTATAACTCTTGTGTAACACGTTCTACCGATTCTTATGTGCTATTGCCTATATCTAAACAATTAATAAAAGGGACTACAAAAAGATCCACATCGATAAAATTGTCAGTTGTCTACTTGTTTAAGTTATTGCTTATAGATAAAAGAGAAAATGTGAACAGACAATCTATCATTAGTAATGATCATAACACTACCAAAACCTTTTTTTTTTTTAGATTTTTACAATGTTGAAGATTGTCCATTTTTGAAAATGAATACAATTCTTAGTGGGCGTTATAGACTCTTAGAGCCTCTATTTTTTATATTCGATAGACGCCTTATAGTATCAGTACAACATAACTGTGATCATCAATATCATTTATCCGAGTTTAAACCCTGTTGTGAATTTAAACATAATTGTTAACATAAACTGATTAAACATTCCGTTGTTGGTAGCTAAATGACAATAATGATGTTTGTTATCTTTCAATGTTTCCTCTTTTTCTAAAAACTCAGTGATCGTTCTGTTCTTCGTGGTATCACAACATATAAAGAATCATGGCTCTTTTAATTTGGTTTTGCATATTCTTGATATTTTATCACATATCAGCTGAAAAATGTAAGTACAAATATATATTAATTTTACAGAAAAATACTTAAGCAATTTTATATCTCAATAGATATTCTTAAATATTAGGTGACATTATAAGTTATCTACGTTCATATCCGTAGATATGGATATTTTAACACCCTGAAGTACCCCAGTACACCGTGAGTCGTAGCCGAAGAGTGTACATAGTACTTAAGGGTGTTAAAATATTCATATCTACCGATATGAACGTAGATAACGAATTGATCCCCGGTCTCAGTCCGAATTGGGCGAGTTTTATGGAAATTCGAGTACAATGTGTAACGTGAAAACAACGTTTTTTTCATGATCTAAAAAAGTTTTATTGAAAACCCGTCAGGTAGTCAAATATAAGACGTTTTTAATACAGAGACAGAGAAACTGGATTGAGTAAAATTTGGCGCTCAATATAGTGAGAGTTACGTCATAGATGGTGTGACGTCAACGTGGGTCATTTGCATAGCTAGGTCAGTAGTCCCATTCCTTGAAAATGAGGCAATTACGTGATGCATTAAATGAAATGAGTGTAAATGATCGGCATAATAGGACAAACTCGTTAATGAATTAAATATTTAATTACAAACATCATGGATAATCTTTAGAATTCAATATTTCAGAAGGAGCAATCATGGAACTAAGGAAAACTTGCGTGAAGTTCTCCGGGTAAATGGTTAGCAACGTCCGGGGATATAGGTTAGCAACACCCAGACGTGTGTTGACGAATCGAAATCCTAGAAATATACTAAGCCGGGGATTGAGATTTTTAGCCTTCATGTTGTAGTGGATAATCTGTTACTGTGCAGTATTTTGATTCAAATGTATTTTTTTTTAATAAAAAAATGGATGTGTCAACTGATATGTTTAATACAAATCTTAGAACTGGTGTTCTTCTCTTTAGAACATAAACCAGTTAAATCAATTTGTGACTACATTGACCATAAATATTTCCAATTTTAATTGTGAAAGTGTCATGCGTATAAATTTATCTCGAAGAGAAATCGTTACTAAAATTTATTTCCTATCCTACTACATAAAGTGTATATGAAAATCGCAAATTTAAATCACCGCGAAGTGGGCTAGAAAGGGCTGAACGCGGCGAAATAAAGTATCCGCGAATTAAGAGTATAGGTTGGTTTACAGTAAGTGCCAAAACATAACGAATAGAAAACACTCTCACCCTGTCACACTACCCATGATACAACCCATACATTATGATCATAGAAATGTAAAAAAAAAATACAAATTCATTCTTTGTTGTAATAATATAAATTCATTTTTTGTTATGTTTACATCACATTCTAAAAATACAATAGCATATGTCACTTATCCAAAATTGTATTGCATACGACAATTGTATTGCTATTCATAATATGTGTTTTCTTGTGACACTGTCGATGTAGAAATATTATCATATATTTAGACTATATAACATATGATTTTTACTGTATGATATTAGCATTAACTTAATGTAAATTCCATATTTTTCGAATTGGTGCTTAGCGGGCTGTAAAGTTCAGCTGGTGCTTCGATTGTTATCACATGCCTTTTTGTAATGTAATCGCATGGCATTCCGGTGACAAGAGACTATGCTTATTTTTAACAGTCCGTCAACCCCAAAAAAGTAATGAAATAGGATTTTTTTTATGTTTATTCCGTCTCAGGTTATCCTTAATTGATGAGACAGTTACCATGCAATTTTCTTTGTGAAAAGTTATAAAGAATTATAAATATAAGTTTCCAACATAATCATGATAATAATTGTGTTTGTTAAACAAAAGAACTGACATGTAAAAATATTCTAATATTCTAATATTCTAACATTATATTACCATAATTTATATAAATATAATGCAATTAATTACTTGCAGATTGTTCTGTTTTTTTCGTAACCAATAAACAAGATGAATGAAATAATAACACTGACGTTACCAGTACACTTTAATCGTTAAATACAATAATACACAAACACATTTGTATGAATGATAATAAGAGTTTTTGCAGTTTATCTTTTATCAAAAAATAAATGTGATTGAGTACAAAATTTTGCGTTATCAAACAAAATTATTCATGCACAATACCTATTCAATGACATACATATACAATTTACGTGTAATATAGGTAATAAGTGCCAAAAAATATCATATCTCCAATTTTAAAGAATTATAAGAGTTATAGACCTTTTTAAAGGAATTTATTGGTGTATAAACTCAACCAGTTCACTCACAAATAAAGAAAAGTCTTACGGTGAATTAGTCGAGTTTATACACCAATAAATTCCTTAAAAAGACGTTAAATCTTATAATATGTAAAGGAAAAGAGCTGACATGTTAAATAAGTTGATATTTAAACATTGTTTTAAGTTCACAATATTATATAAGTCTACATTTTAAATCAGTTTGCATTAATCAGTTAAAAAGTAAATGTCAACAAGTTCAATATACACTGTTTGTTGATTGAATATCCTGGTGATATGTTATAGATAAGAAAATAAAACGTTGGAAATATAAGCTTAAGTAAACACATCATTAAATCTATATTCAAACCGGAAGATTCACGTTTAAATATCCAGTCGAATAAAGGTTGATACAATATTAGTTCTGATTGAAATGGAAATAAGAGTTGTGATTTGTTTGTGTGTTTTACTGCATTGCATACTACTGACATCGTGTGAGTATTCTAGTGCACTGTAATATTTTCAAAAGCTGATAAAGAACTAAAACAAATTTCATTGTAGAATCAACGATGGTTTATAGTTGATTGTTATCAACAGTCAAAAATTTTAATGTTAACGTAATAGAGCATCTAAGTTTGACGACAACGATATTTAAATATAGGTTAAGAATCAAAAAGGGAGCACACTCATCTATTCAGATATGTTATGAAGAAGCTCAACATTCGAATACACGATGCTAAACTGCGTCATTAGTTTTTATCTGTTGTTTTGGTCTACTTTATTACGCGTTATATGTGTTTGAATTTGTCTTTCAACTTGACAAAAAAATACGGCTGCTGAACCACTCAACATCACAATGTGTGCTTTCGTTTTTGTTACGTTTTTCATTCATTTCGTTTGCGTGTTTTGTTCATTATTGGCTGCGTTCATATCGTGTTTCGTTCGATTCATAAACTAAATCGACATATAAAAAGGATGTTGTGCTGTTAACATGTTGTATTTACCATTTAACGTTTACAGTATATGCAACGATAGTTATAAAACGAAAAGTGTTTTTTTTTTGTTCACATACAGTATTCTATAATCACATCACCACGCGATTGTGTTCCTTATTTTTTTGTCAAAAACTGCCGACCATCACAAATGTATTTTGGTACGGAAGCAAAATGTGAAGCTGGACAATATGTACAAACTAATTGTAACGAACCGATAAGAACGTCTATCATCAAAACATTCTGGCAACTATGTTGTTTTAATAAGTCAATTAACAATCACAGGGTCAATGCCACTGCTAAAGGTATCACCAGTCCAGTAGTGAGAACTTAAGTGGTGACATAAACTGTCATACTTATAAATGTACATTTACTGTTGAAAACAATTGTTTTCTCGAAATGCCATCATGTTGTATATCTACCTGACGCTATCGGGAGATTAGTTTTAAGTCATACAGAAGGATAATATGTAAATTTTTTCAATTATTAAAGTTTTAACTAAATATTTATTTGGGGAAGTTGATGTTAGCATTCGAGGTTAATTATGTCTTGTACTTTAAAAGGTTTTTAAACATTTGAAGGCCGTACAGTTACCCATAGTTTGTGTCATTTTGGTCTTTTGTGGATAGTTGTCTCATTGACAATTATACCACATCTTTTTTTTTATATTACATCAATGTGTAAGTTATTAATGAAATTTAAATATTCAGTAGTTCGTGTATTTTTTCGAGTTGGTTAAATAAATTTCATACAAATTTATGTCACTGTAGGTTAGCATTCATTAGTTGTCGCTATACCATAGACCTACAACTGTTGGTTCTATGGAAAATTCATAGTCGTTATTGAAGGTGGAGCACGAATTGTGTATCAATTATTTATATTGGTGTGTCATATATGTAAGCATGAATAACTTTCTTTTGTACTATGTTCTTATCCAAAGATTTAATGCATTGATTACCTTCCTTGAACAGAGTCATAATTTCATATTTTAGAAATATAGTTATATCATTGAATCTTTTAAATCGTTAAAAAATCCATAAATGTACTAAATCTTACTTTTTTATTGGTTTGTTGAAAACATTTATGTATATTGTGATACAAGCATAACAATTGTTATAAAGATTTACTAAATAATAATTAAATCTAATCAGCTGTTGGCCATTTAAAGATTCCCTTTTTTTAAATATCAACCGCTCATTTTGCATATGGCGTCATATCCAATTGACTACATTTTGTAAATGCTTTTAAAGTTGTGTTAAAGGTATAATCCAATGTGGGCTTTGCTTAAACGTAAATAACAGATCCTAAAGCTCGATAAACAACACATATTTGAAGAAAAAAGAATTTACCTTTGGTTCCATATTGGCTGCAAAAGCAACGAAATTTACATTTTCATAATTTCCATTAATGTGCATAGTTTGGTTAGAAAGAAACATTACTTATCTTATGATTATCTGGCAGATGCCAAGTTTTTCGCTTATAATGTGCTCCAGACAAGAACCGCTGGTACGCGGAATAGTATCAAGAGGCTGCTGTTTTCGGGGGGTGGGGGGGGGGGGGGGGGGGGGGGGGGGGTGGGGGGGGGTGGGGGGGGGTTACAAATGATTCAAATCGTGCATCAATAACAGCAAATGTTGATTTAACCATACACATGGTACATAATTTAAACACATGCTTCTAGTATGTCCATGTCTCTGTCTTCATACTTAAGCGCACAAGCACAAACATTACATCTATTAACACTTTTTCCGATTAAATGCCGACATAGTATAATTTCCACTAAATATATATATGGTTGGTAAAGCAGCAAACATGGACTAAAATCGTTTGAAATGTCATTTACAGGAAGCTTTTGAAAACCTACAATTTGTCAACAACTAATCTTGCTGCAATTCCTATCAACAACTACATATGTGCCAGTATTATTCACAACTATTTTTAACAAACATGCTGAACATCGACCTAAATTTGTGCATCTGCTTCTTTGTAGTTACAAGGGATAGCTGCATATGAAGTCTCCATATTGAAATTGTAAATTTCACATTTAGTTACCTAAGCATATTTGTTAGTCTTTAAATATTCAATTCTGTCGGCGAGAAACTTCCGTTTTGTTGTCAAAAAGGAAACTACTGAAATTCTAAGCGGTCTACCAGAACCAACAATTTTCCGTCTAGCACTGTATGTCGGGTCCTATAAATTCTGCATTTATTAAACGTAAAAAAAACAATGTCTACTCTTGAATACTTATCGTTGCAAGATTTTATATAAGCCGTATAACATCTTTTGCTTACTAATCAATATTTGTGCTTTACTTGTTGCCTGGAAATAACTATTGCTGCCCACAAACTATAAATGCGTCAGAATATGGATCAGTTTATGGCAAATTACTGAATGATTCAAGTACACCCATATACTGCGATTTATTACACTGTTAAAAGAGAAATCCCGAGTAACCGACGAAGGAGCAGTTGGTTTGAATTGCTTAGGAAATCTTCCAAGTCAAACTGTCTACTTTGACAAGACACAAATATCTAGAAAAGAGATCGTATCAATTTTTTCGGGTTCTCGAGCCTAGTTTTTTACAAAGATGTTCCCAGTTAGGTTTCACGGCTATTATAGAATAAAAAAAAACTGTTCTTGTTTAAATACATTAGTTCAATTATAAAAAAAAACAGATTTTTCTTCGTTTTGCGTTTGCTTCAAAATATCTTCGTATTGAATAGACCCAATATCTTGGAGTTAATATACGTATCTGTTTCGGAAACAACAATTTCCTGAAAAGAATTAACTTACTATAAATCTGACGACACATCCAGATACGGATTTGCAAACTAGTTCATCACTTTAGAAAGCATTTTTAGCTTTTCGAAGAAATCTTTTTTTTCTTTCGTAAAGTCATTTGTTGCAGAATGACTCAAACCAATAAATCATTCGAATTTATATACCAGTCTACTACTTTCTGGTACAACCACCATCCATCGTCTCCAAAGGATCTTCGTTTAAACCTATGGCACCAACATCGCCCCTCACAATTGCCTGTTTGTGTTCTATGTCTGATCAATTGTGATTTTAAAAAAAAAAATTGCTGGTCTCACACACTTTAAACCATAATTTTCTAAATCCATTGTCACATGTCGGTAATATTTGTGAAGGAAAATCATATCTCGGAGAACCGTCGAGCAAAATGTATACGATAAAGACCAATAAATACGGTATCGTACTTGATATGTACTATTTGTTAAAAATGATATCTGAAATATGATAGTATCATGCTATCTTAAGCACAAGAAGTTCCTCATTTATAATTAAAAGCCAGAAATTATACTATGGTCGAGCTGACTTTCTTTCCTTTCACCAGTCTATAAAATCATAGACATCACAAAGTCATGAGCAATACTTTTTACGTTTAGGTTTTCATTATCATACACAAACAATTAAAGCAAAACACATGCAGTTGTCTAACAATTTTGAACACACTTGAATAGAATATGCCGTTCTAAGTGCTGCAAATCGGCTTCAGTGAGGGCACATGTCCATCCACTATCACGCAATATATCACGTGATAGTAAATTATAAAACTAGCCATTTCAATTTACATTCCACCAAAAACATGAAGATAAACTTATCTTTTGAGTAGACATTTGGCAATGTCAACTGAATATGCTTAGCCAAAAGTGGTTGATCTGCAACTATAATTGATGGTTTCCAAGAATGCATCGAATGCTTGATCATTGCAACTGCTGGAATGAGCGTGTTATCAACTAGTGCTATCAAAGAAGTTTCATTTTCTTGAACAGAAGAGCATAGATTCTAAAACCAATGAAATGAAGACTAAGATGTGTGTACAAAATCATAACCCTCGTCTGTTAAATGATAAATACAAATTACATTAGTGTGTTCTGGTAGTGCACATTGTTTGAAATGAAAAGTATAGAAAAGAGATCGTAATCAGTGTGCAGGTTCTCTAGCTTTGTTTTTGATAAAGAAGTTTCCAGTCTCGTTTTACGGCTTTTACATGGAAACATTCTTTCTCATCTGGTTAGCAAAAAAGGGCAGATTCTCCTTCGTTTCGCATTTGATTCAAAAGATCGTACTGTTTTGAGCCAATATCTTGGAGTTTATATACATATCTTACCTACTTCTGAATCAACAATTTCCTTAAAAGAGTTAATTTTATACAAATATAACAACTCTTCTAGAAATAGATTTCCAAACCCGTTCATCACATTAGAAATCCTTTTGTGTTTTCGTAGAATCTTCATAACGTCGTTCATCTATTGTAGAATGACTCAAACCACTAAATCTTTTGAATTCAGCTACCAGTCTACTGACTACTGGTCCAGTTACCATCAATCGTCTCGAAGGGATCTTTGATTAAACGTATGGTACCAACGTCGCCGTTCACGACTCATTAGTCTGTGTTTGTGCCTGATCAATTGTTATATAAAAAATCAATTTGCTGGTCTTACGTACAGTTAAAATTACCATTTGTAAATTGCATTGCCACCTGTTGGTGATGTTCGTGAAGGGAAGCCATATCTTGGAAATGGATCGGTAACCCTCGATCATGATTTACACGATCAAGACAAAGAATGGTATCAAGCTTGATATGGACTGTTTGTAAAGTACGATATCTGACTCGTTAAAAGAGCGTACTATCGAAGGCACATGCAGTTCCTATTTCATAATTGAACGCTAGAAATTAAAATGTGGTCGATATGATCTTTTTCCTAACATCCGTTGATCACATACTAGTACTAAAACTTCACAATGTCATGAACTATAATGTCCGTGTTTACGCTTTTATAACGGCTACTATTATCGATTCAAGCAAACGACATGCAGTTTTCTGATGCGCTTGTCTATTCCTAGTTTCATTTGAACATACATGTAAAGCATATGTCAATCTAGGTGTTTCAATATCGGCTTGAGTGAGACCACATGTTCATCCAAGTTCGCGCAATATACTACAGTATCACTCAGAATTTTAAAACAAGCCAACTTAATGTACAATTCACCGAAAATGACGATAAACTACTGTTTTTCGTAAAAATCTGGCCATTCAAACTAAAAATTGCTAAGCCAATACCAAAGGGTTTTATCTGCATGTATAATTGATATGTGCCCAATATTTAGAAAGTAAATCACCCTTTTCACCTTTTTCATCGAATGCTTGATCATTGCAACTGAAAGGGCTTGTTTTCAAACAGTGGCATCAAAGAAGTAACACTTTATACTCGAACAGAAGAGACTAGATGCTTAGAGGAAAGCAGAACGACCAAGATATGTTTAAGAAACTTTCAAACAGTGGCATCAAAGAAGTAACACTTTATACTTGAACAGAAAAGCCTAGATGCTTATAGGAAAGAATACCGACTAAGATATATTTAAGAAATTAAAATCCTCATCCGTTAGATGAACTTTAACTTCCACCATTAATTGTGTCAATTGTGGCCTTATAGTATGTGTAATTCTTTCTTTATTGATAAATAGTTTGCGCATTGGCGAAATTGTTAAATGCATGTGTATCATAACCTTGAAATATGTCATCAAACAAATTCATAGCATCAGAAAAAATTAAAAAGCGCTAAGCATGCAATAAATAGTTCAAATGTTTGTGTGTGAATTTTGTAATATTCGCGCATGCACAAACCCAGAACCAAGAACATGTCAAATATACATTTCTAGTATATACGTCACATGTAAAAAAAGGTTTACACCATACCTGATAATATTTTTCATTCAAAGAAGGTCAAAGAATGCGATTTCCAGAAAAATAAGTATTTCAATCTAAAAAAAAAGCCATTTTAGAAAAATGTGGTGGCCATCTTGAAAAAATGAAACTTTCTTATGGCTAGCAGTTTTTTCTTTAAAAGTATATAATAATGATGCCTCGTGCTAATTTTCATGCTTGTATCATCTTTTGTACAATTCCCTTGATGTTTGCGTGCTAATATCTTCCACTAGTTCAGTCTATTTCAGATTCATGAAATGTCTGTAACTTACTGTTAATTAAATTTTTTTAAAGTAATGTCGCATTCGGGAACGTATCCATATTTTTATATTAAGACATAGGATTTTGAAAAATCATTTTCAATCAAAGATGTATTTTCTCAAGACGTTAGCAGTGGGACCTACATTTAACATTTCAGTGGACAATTACTGTTTTATTGTTTTTATATCAATATACGGGATATTTACACTCAATGGTATAGTCGTAAGTAAAGGTATGTGAATGACTGATTCCCTTTCATTCCTGAGATTATAAGTTTTTTTCTGAATGCACGCATAAAATTACCTGATTATAAACTACACCCTCTTATCAAAATGAGTCTGTATATTGATACAGTGACTACTATTTCTTCTATGTGTCATTTTGGTCTCGTGTGGAAAGTTGTCTCATTGGCAATCATACCACATCTTCATTTTTATATTAACCTCTGGCCAGTTGAAGTATAAATAATATTTACAGATGAATCATTTGCAAATAAATGTGCGTTAAACACACAAACACATGACACAAGAAACCGATATAAAATTGAAAATAAATGTCAACTTAACCTATATATCGATAGTACTAATACATTATGTATTTGCTAGATTGTTTAATGGAAATGATTGTATGCAACACCCCAACATTTTAAGAATAATGCTTTTTGAATTGCATTATTAAGGTATTTAATTTTAACTAACTTTATGATATAGTTTTTCATGTACCAAACTATTTCGACAACCGCTGGTTAGAAATAGAAAATAATACATAATTGTAAATCTTAATATAAGTAATGAAAAGACCGTCTTTAAAAACAGATGTCTACTTGAAACCGACGATACTTAAACTTTTTTACTGTTTAAGGGATAACTTTAACAAAGTAGAATACATGACGTGAGATTAAACAAAAAGAAAATGCAAACTAAACAAAGTCAAATTAGAAAGAAAAATAATGATTGATACATTTTTAACATAGTTTGAATATAACAAAAATTTAAATGAAACACATATTGCATAAGACATAAGTTGAGCTCCAAGGAAATGCACCTAAATTACAGTTTCAAGTCAACATACAATTAAACAGCACTTGATAAACAATTAAAAAAATGGTTTTTGAAATAAAAATGGTCGTTATTTCGATGAATAAATATTCCTGCCTTCCCTATATCTACAAACGCGATATATATGAATTAGATGTTTGCATTATTGTAAAAAACTAAAACAGTTGTATATTTAGCTATTATCGAAACAGCACAATTATTTTTGAACATGCATCATTCAATTATTTATACACAGCATTGTATGTATTGGTTACACAGCTACTCTTGTGTTCATGTGATTCAACACCATTTGTTTTCTCTCCTTTTTCCTTCTTCCTTTTTCTGTCGATCAAATATCAACGTATCATATGGAGGAATTATATTGCAATCTCTCTTTTTAGCTGACAACTGTATCTATTGAAATGTATCTATTGTATCCTTTATCTCAAATTCGATGGTAATGATGCGCTCAACAAAGTCCCCATAATATCAATTATTTAGTGTGAACATTTTCTTTCCTGCACTGCAACAAGTGTATTATGATAGTTCTCCACTCGAGACAGTTATATTTTATTTTTAAAGCTCGATCCCTGCCGAGCTTTTTAAATAATTAAAATTTAACTTTCGAGAAGTAAGAAATTACGTAATACACGAGAAATAGTGTCGGAATCTGTTTCTCTGATGATTTGTATCCTTCTTTTTCTACGATTTTCAGAAATGTGTGTCTTTAAATGCGACGTCGTCAGGAATGGTCGCCTTTTTTCATGACGTCGCAGGAAAATTCAGAGGAAAACAAAACATTTTGACGTCTTAATTTTGACTGATCATTTGCAGAAAAAAGATAATTCACTAGTGAGGAGAAATATTTTTCTCACACCAATCACGAACTGTGAAAATAGGAAAAATATTAGAGAACGTAATTTATGTACATTATGTAGCAGTATGAAAAAAAAAAAGGAAAATACTAATTACTTTTTTCTTTCTTGCTTAGAAGTTCCTGTATGAAATCAGCCTCATTTGAATTTAAGAACAAGTCAACAAAAAGATGGGCACAGTTTTGATTCAAATTGAAATGCATATGTCACACGTCCTCCAAACGTAACAAATATGTTGTCAATCTAGAAATCAAATATCTTGATAATGTCAGTTTAAGAGAATTATTCGTTAGAATCGGAGCGATTTCTTACACAGTATGATTTATCCCTAACTTAGACAAGCTACGTGTATCCACATTGGCCATCCTGTTCTACGAAACATAGCAGGGCAAACTCTTCCAATTTGTCTTCTTATTTTTCGCTTGTGGAACAGCGGTATACTTCTCTCATCAAATATACATGTATGATCTTGTGTTCAGTGTAGATCTATTGAAATTACACTGTAGAATACACATATGTTTTTTCGAGATAGGATTTATGGATCCGTTTGATACACATTAACGGATTTTATAACAATAGACTGCACCGATGCAGATTTGTATATACATGTTTGATTTAAATGGAATGTTTTATCCTAACATCCTCGCCATATGGACGTAAACGAAACAACAAAAGGGTCCACAATTGTTTAACAATATAGATAAAGAAGTGTGGTTTTACTTGATTTGTGAGTGTCTATTCAATAGTCTGTTTCCACAATACATTCAGTAGAAGTACAAATTTAGTTTTATCGTCTTTTTTATCTGGATTGTTATATGTTATATTGTTTGGGATTTATCTTCAAACTTACAACAGGAATACGGCTGTTGAACCACTAAACTGTTCTTTTTTTATCTGTTTTGGTTATATTACTTTCTTCTTAATTTTGTATAAATGAAATAATGAGTGATAAGTCTTACAGTTGTTGATAAACATATATTATTATGCAGGTGTCACAAAATAACATAAATTATTTTGTATTTGAAGAAGGATGAAAAGGTTATCATACAAATTCGACCCGTGTTTGTATTTAATATTTAACAAACGTTAGTAATAAACACACCAGTTATAAAACATTAATTGAGTTGCCGATAAAACGAATCCTTATTTCATCCGTTTCTATGTTGACACGGTAACATTAATTATGCTTAATTATGAAGTCCTAGAGTATATATATTATGTTTCGAATGTGAAAAAAACCCGCCAAATAAAAACAAACTTTATGTAATGATCTTATTGCATAATTATGCTGTTTTCTTAGCTGTTGTGAAATGTAACTTGATGGGACCCCAATACAAATGAGAGGTTTATCTATCTTTAAAACTTTTCTTTATGTAGGAGACAGCCTGTACCAATGACAGTTGTTGTCGATTTGTTTTATGCATTTAGCTTTTGATTCTGCCATTTGATTCATGACTTTCCTTTTTAATTTTTCCTCGGAGTTTGGTATTTTTGTGAGGTTACTAAAAATAAAGACGAACCTTACCAAAAACTCGGGATGATCTCATGTGCTCTGGAAGAGTATAATAAAATCCAGCTCCACATGTTTTACCCGTTTCAAGTATTTATAAAATTAATTTACCATTTTCAAAGCGAATTAGATCTGAATTCGTCTAACATACACAGTACATTTGATCCTGACTTTTTTGTTATGGTAACATTTTACATTTTTCTGTGATTTACCGTTTGCCTTTTCTTTTTTACCGTACACTACATTTACTTTACAAGATGATATGTTCCCGTAAGGTTTTTATATGCTATATATCATTAAAAACCACAACTAAGAACATGGTTAATGTTAAGCGATCAATCAGATTAAGGAAGACTGCCTTATGAACATGAAGTCATTACTTATAAAAAAGAATATGAGGTATGATTGCAAATGAGACAACTCTCCATAATAAACCAAACATGATACAGAAATTAACAACTATAGGTCACCCTACAGCTTCCAAAGCCCATACTGCATAACTAGCTATAAAAGGCCCCGAGATGACAAATGTAAAAAGATTCAAACGAGAAAACCAACGGCCTAATTTAGGTACAAAATATTAACGAAAAACATGCCCTGTTAAATATATCATAGTAATTTGCTTTCTTCGTTTACTCAATTTCAAGTTGCGCACATATTTTCGTTTACGCAGTCTCCAATTTAGCACCTCTGTGTGCTTACAAAATTTCGAATGCAGCACAAGTGTTTCAAACAGCAAGTCAATAATTGCCAAGTCTTTAAAACAAAACAACAACATTTCTTACACATCGATAAATGGTCAACAAGATGTCTTGAAATAAGTAAAAGCAACCTTTAATTTAACACAAATAACTGCACGATAAAAGCTTAAACAATGTTTGTCTTCAGTTAGAATAATTTTTTACAGTAGTTGTTTTCCGTTTTGTCTGCATTAAAAGTAACATTTTGCATTTAAACATTTTTACATGAGTATAATTAGAAATTAAAGCAAGGTAATTGTATAAATATATTTAAAGGGAGCATCACAGGGTCACAAACTTGACCTCTAAACGTGTATATTCCCGTCTTATCTCGATATTTTAAAAACAGTTTGTATGTAAAAGTAAAAACACAGAAATACTAAATTTCGGAGAAAATTTGTAACGGAAAGTGCGAAATCAGAAACTCAAACAAATGAAACGAATGTAGAAAATATTAAATTTAACCTTATGTTCTAACTAACTAAACCTTGTATGAAAGTCGTATAAATTTGTCCATTATTTTGACATCTATGGCAAGCCGTTCTCCTCAAAACTATGTTTAAACCCTTTTTTCGAAAAAATACACACTGAGATTTGAAAACCTAAAATAACACACTGAGAAATCGAAATTACACACTGAGATTTAAAAAAATAAAAAAACACACACTGAGAATTCAAAATTACACACTGAGATTTTAAAAAGACACACTGAGATTTTAAAAAGACACACTGAGATGAAATAAATTGAAAAACACACACTGAGAATTGTTATTTACCACTGAGATTAATATGCAAATTACTAATGAATATTCATGAGATGAATAAATCAACAGATTAATATCTTGATCTGAAGAACTCTTGTCATTATAATGAAATGCGATTCCTTCAACCAACATTCGTAATACATTTCAAGACTTAACATCGCTCATATTCATAAGTTTGTTGCCTATAATTCAGATCATTGCTACCAGTAATTAAACATGTGTCCCTTTTCAAAAGTCTTCCAACTGTTTCGCTGGTTTCGCTAGTTAATCTTTTATATTTTTGTTACGTTTATATGCTTTAATAGACACTTGAGTAAACATTTCAATGCATTCTTTTGCAGATTGTTTCAATGTTTTCTTATAATTTTAATAAAGTGTTTCACCATTTGGTTATATTTTGTAATAAGAGTTAGTGGGTATTTTTCTTGTTCTTGTATTTCTTAATTTTTTTTTTATTAATAATTTGGAACCAAATCGAAGGACTGACGAGTTCTGTACCCTTGTTGTTTTAAGCTTGTAATAGATTCAGATTAAGTATGCTAATTAGATATGTGCGCACAAAAAGTGCGCACAAATCTCAGTGTGTAATTTTAAATTCGCAGTGTGTAATTTTAAATTCTCAGTGTGTAATTTCAAATTCTCAGTGTGTGTTTTCAGTTTATCTATTCTCAGTGTGTCTTTTTGTAATCTCAGTGCGTCTTCATGAAATCTCAGTGTGTAATTTTTAATTCTCAGTGTGTAATTTTCAATTCTCAGTGTGAGATTTTCAATTCTCACTGTGCGTTTTGAAGTTTTTAAATCTCAGTGTGCTTTGTTGTAATTCTCAGTGTGCAAATTTTTCGAAAAATTGTTTAAACATAGTTTTGACGAGAACGGCTTGCCATAGACATCGATGTGCGAACAAAACTAACATAAATGATAGGTATAAATGTAAAAAATAGTGTTACAGCAGTCAGACTACTATAAATAGTAATTATATTAATCACTATTAAAACAAACAGATACTATGATAATGTCAACGTTGACCCAACAAACCTTTTGAGTTGCATACTTATAATGATACTTTGTTATAATCAAGTCTTTTAACAGTGTGTATGTGCACTGTACAAATGAATATGCTCCTCAACAGTGTTTCCTATTTTGAGTGGTCAAAGATAAACTGCAACATGTTGAACAACGATCGATCGTTCGGCGGAAAAATGATCATCCGGTCTACCTTTTAAACTAAAAAACTATATGGGATACAAGATAAGCCCTGTTCAGATAGCACATGTATGACGTACATTATATATGTAAATAAAAGTAAAAGTAATTAAGGGTTTTGTAATATAGATTTTTATGAGTATTATTTTTTTCAGCTTTCACAGGAACAATTTTGTTTTCAATCACCAACACTGCAATTATGGAGTTTGATATTGATACAGGTAATGTAACTGTACTTTTGGAGCTGAGCGATTATGTGTACGCCATGGACTATGATTACAAAAACAGATTCATCTATTTTCCGAGATACTACACCCATGACATCGTTCGGTATGTAAACGTTTATTCTGATTATGTCGATAGTAACATAAGAAAGGGAATCTTTGAATGAAAATTGTAAAATCAAGTGTTATGAAAAACATCAATTATAACTAGAATTGCCATTGCAAGCAATAGCGGATGTCACCCTTCCCCCTATTGCCACTAAGCGGCAGCCATTTCAAAAAAATTTAACAGTCAATGGACATATTTGCATGGCAATACATCTTTCTGTAAATTTTCAGTACATTCAGAGCATTTTAGAAAATTTCACATTTTTGCTATTTCCATGGCAACGGCAGCCATTTTGAAAGTTTCAAAGTCAAAAGTCTCATCTCTACTTGCCAGTTAACAATAATATCAATTTTCATAAAGTTCAAAGCATTTGATAAATGTTTGACTTTTTTGCAGTTTCCATGGCAACAGTGGCCATTTTGGAAATTCAATCTTCAAAAGTCTCATCCAGACTTCACAGTCTACAAACATATTAAGTTTCATCAATTTTGGAGCATTTTGAAATTTTTGAAAATTTTGATATTTGTGATGGTTCCTATGGCAACAGAGACCATTCCCAAAATTTAATAGCATATAGCACATTGGTACATTGGAGGGACCATACCATCAAAGTTTCGTTAAATTTGACCTACCATTTTAAGAAAGTAAATGCCACTTTAAGGTTTTTGGACCATTTTGACCTGTTTTGCATTGTTTCCATGGTAACGGCAGACATTTTCAAAATTCCAACGCCAAATTCCACTTCTACCAATGTTGCTCATCGTTACTGTGAAGTTTTATACAATTTGGAGCATTTCCATATTTTGGAAATTTTTGGTGTAGTATCCATGGCAACATAGCAGTTCCAATGATTGCCAAAATCATCCCAAAGCAGTATATAGTGGGCACCTACATTGTATTAAAATCTAAAGATTTTAAGGTTAAGCATTCTCAAACAATTCACCTAACTCCAAAATTATATTGTTTCACCATTTTTCCGTTTCCATGGTGATGGCAGCCATTTTTTAGTTCCAAAGTTGCACTGTAACTGGAAAGTTAGGGTTCCTTGTTATAGTTCACCATCATTCAGATGTGTCCCTTTGGCTCTGAGAAAACTGCCGGACAAAATTAGGTGGAAGAAATTTTTGGTGTAGTTTCCATGGCAACATAGTAGTTCCAATGATTGCCAAAATCATCCAAAAGTAGTATATGCTGGGCACCTACATTGTATTAAAAAATAATGATTCTAAGTTTAAGCATGTCCAAATAATTGATTAAAACAAAAAACAAGATTTTTTCACATTTGATCCGTTTCCATGGTAACAGCAGCCATCTTCCACATTCCAAAGTCAGGTGCACAACTTCACATGGTGGTCAACATTATAGCATAGTTCCACCAAGTTTGGTTCATGTAATTCTGAGAAAAGGCTTGGACAAAAAAGTGTGGAAGAAAAAAAATAAAAACTAGATTTGCCATTGCAAGCAATAGCGGATGGCACCCTTTCCCCATTGCCAGGCCAGCGGCAGCCATTTAGAAAATTTTGGCTGTTTCCATGGCAACGGCGGCCATTTTGAAAATTCGAAACTCAAAAGTTAAGTCTACATAAGCTAGACAAAATTTGTTATAAGTTTCATTAAATTTAAAGCATTTTGAAGTTTTTCATAATTTTGCTGTTCCCATGGTAACGGCGGCCATTTTGAATATTCCAAAGTCAAACCCCCGCTGCAATTTTTTCCCTCCATAATCATATATACCATTTAATGTCTCTAGAGTAAATTTAACATTGATGTTCTGGAATGTTCTGTGAAAATTCAAAGTTTTGACCTTTTTGCATTGTTTCCATGGTAACTACAGATATTTTGGAAATTCCAACGCCAAATGCCACATCTTCCAATGTTGCTCATCGTTACTGTGAAGTTTCATGAAATTTTTGGTGTAGTTTCCATGGCAACATAGTAGGTCCAATGAGTGCCAAAATCATCCAACACCTGTATATAGTGGGCACCTACGTTGTATTAAAATATGATGATTCTGAGTGTAAGCATATTCAAACAGTTCACCAACACAAAAAACAGAAATTTTTCACATTTGTTTCGTTTCCATGGCAACGGCAGCCATCTTGATGATGCCATACCTCACTGCACTATTTAATGTGTTTTAGAAGTTCCAAAGTCAAAGAAGGCATCTACCCTTGCATGTTAACATTTTTGCAAAATTTCATTAAGTTTGAAGCATTTTGAAATTTTGGACAATTTTGCTGTTTCCATGGTTACGGCGGCCATTTTGGAAATTCCAACTTCAAAATGCAACTCCGCACATGTCAGTCACTATTCCTGTAAAGTTTCATCCAGTTTGCAACACTTTATTCTTTTTGGAAATTTTAAACATTTGTGCTGCAACCATGGTTACAGTAGATAATTCCAAAATTATAAAAGCGTACATCTCATTGCCACATGTCATGTTATATATCAATACAGTTTCATTGACTTTGGTGCACTACTCTCTGAGAAAATGCTGATTTTATGCATTTTTCCATAGGGTACATGCAAAACTTGGCCCCAGTTTCCATGACAACGGCGGCCATTTTGAATATTCCAAAGTCAAACCCCCGCTGCAATTTTTTCCCTCCATAATCTTATATACGCTCATATACCATTTAATGTCTCTAGAATAAATTTAACATTGATGTTCTGGAATGTTCTGTGAAAATTGAAAGTTTTGACTTTTTTGCCTTGTTTCCATGGTAACAACAGATATTTTGGAAATTCCAACGCCAAATT
>CM034351.1:1769264-1779883 GCA_019925275.1 Mytilus edulis | reverse complement strand
TTATCTTTTTGAATCTAAAATCAGCTATCAACAGCGTTAACAGACTATGCTTTAATAACGTTGAATCTCACTCAGGTTCCATCGCTTCACTTTATGTCAAAGGGGGGAATACCTGTAATTTTTAATCTTGAATTTAATTTAGAAGGGTAGTGCATTTAACTATTGACAGTATAGTTTTTGCTATTCTGATTAACTTGCCTATGTTGCTTAAATAGGTGATCCAATAATGACAGAATAAGAACAAAAAATGGATGAAAGGGGCTTATACTGTGTTATAACATTTATTTGATATGTTGTAACGTAATAAGATAAATACTGATTCTGATAAATAGAAACTCAATGCGTAATTGGCTTTTTTCAGTTTGAGTGAATTTAAAGTTTTGTATACTGAGGTACTTGATACTAACAGGATAACACACCTCTGGCAATTTATTTTGATTGATACTTATTGATTAATTTTACCTTTTCATATTACCTTTGATACACAAATAAGATGACAGTGTAATATTTTAAATCATTTGGTCGATCGTTGAATTCAGAATGTAAACATTTCACGCAAATTTAAACACTTATGTAAAGACAAAAAAAAACTAATTTCCCGCCTTTTTTTCGATTGCTTATATCTCAAATATATAGCAATCTTTTAAAGAGTTTTTTTTATTTTGAAACAGTGTAACACAAATCCTTTATTGAATGAGCAACGCAGCCATATTATTTCGTAGACAATTTGTTTAGAGTTCCGTATTTTTATTAGAAGTCAAAGGTATATATTAAAATACGAGGATATTAATCATTGATATGTTTTAAAAAATTGAAAACAACACAATTAATAATTTCTTGCGTCCGAAGCGCCTTTCTGGATTTACCTTCATCAGGAACGCTCAAAGCCAAGCATTTGAAATCCGGAGATGTATAAGTACCGACACCGTTGAAGATAAAAAAAAGATTGTCAAAAATACCAAAAATAAAAGGCAAATTTATCTAAAGCCAACTATTCCTGAGGGAATTGAAACCTTAGTTTCAAAATAATTTCAAAATGTATAAAAGGACAATTTTAGTTTAATCATGTCAGTACCGAAATACTGACTACTGAGCTTGTCCGAATGATACAGTGCACCTTTTTTTTAATTTCTGGGGTGTAATGCTCAAACACCAAAATAAAAGGTAAGAGACTTACCAATATATAATATTTATATACGAGTATTAATTCTGTTCTTTCGAAATACAAAACTTGTACAGGATTGAAAGCTATATTTAATTTAACATGTTTGCGTGGTAAACCATTCCAACATTAACTTGTAAGAATATAAGTCTTTCTTACATTGTTGAATGGAATTTTCATGGCGAATAACATGTGTGTAGAAGTTGTAAAATGCTGTTTTTGAAAACCGTTAATATTTCGTTATGACGCGAAACCAATGTTTAAGGTTAGGCAAGGCTAGACGGTTACAAACATGTTTAACCCGAAACATTGTCTATACACTCTTCCAAATAAGGCAAATGTAGTTCAGTTGTACACTATTTTATTGGCGTGTTAATAGCTCATTGTATTGTTTTAGTGTTACTTATTGCGTACGGAAACACTGTAACATTTTTGTAGTTGTCTCGTTTATATATTTTCTAATAAAATATTTCAGCGGAACAGATGAAAATGAAATTGAGAATAGATGCTGGGAATGTGTCTTAGAGACGACAATCCGATAAAAGAGAAATCAGCTGAAGGCCAACTATGCCACTTAATAGTTCGTATTTTTAAATTGTGCAAACACCTACAATTAAACGTGGGTAGACTTATTATACAATCTGTATTCAGACGCATTTTAATATTATCATGACACATGTGTATTCTCAATCAACCGTAAAATGTAGTGTAAAATTATAGCTTATGATGGTGTAAGCAAAAGCCCCGGAGTTGGTCTTTGAACTATCCAACTTATACCATAATATCCCTCCCGACTTGTGAATCACTTTATTGGTTCTTTCTTCTGGTATATCATATGCAAATAAGCTTTCGGCCAGAAAATCTAGAAAAGAAGAAATTATAACCATTATATTTAGAATTAAAACGACAGTAAATAAACTCATCATATATAATAGGACATAATTGTGTATTTACGCCAGTGACGCTCGAATCCAAAAAAAGATAAATTATCGATGTTAAAATGTCGTAAATATACCACGAGTATCAGAGTATCACATATTTTACCACTTCAGTCATTATACAATTGTTATGGCGACCTGAAATTAATTTAACAAAAATGATCACGACTACCGATAATATCACAGTCTTCAGGCCAAATATACAATATATATTTCGAATTATGCTTATCAATTTTTATAGGATTACATGTTCGTTGATATGTCTATACGCATTTCAGTAAGACTAACTAACATTTGTAGTATACATGTTCCAATCGTGTACCATTTAGCGAAAGTGATATACATACAAATAAATGTACTAAGCACAGTATTGAAAAGTGCTGCATTCATATGATATTGTTTTTTGTCCTAGGTCATTTTTTATGATTTATCAAATATATTAAACACAACATTTAATTTATTTATTGTTTATAAAACGGGAAAGCTGTAGAATTTAACACAAAAAGGTCATGTTTGGTACAATTAAACTTCAGCCAAAGACCTTATACACACAGATAATACCCAACCTTCCCTCTAAATTTATAACTCAACTACATCTACTTCCCGCGACGATTTGTTTTCTCTCAAGTAATAATGATTGATAAAGAGATAGTGTACTAAATACAATGGTGTGATGTCAAAGAGTACCAAAATAAACTGAATTTCAGCTGTTTACCTTGTTTACACTTAATATACATGTTATGATATCAACTTACGTTGCAATGTTTTGCAAAATTGTATTAATGTTACGATGGATTGGTATCGGTATCCACACACACTAATTTGTTAAAATAGTACATCATCCAAAAATATGGAAACAAGCATTTATAACGAAATAAATTAACATTACATGCATAGCGTTATTCAAAACATTTCAAACATATTTTTTTTAACAAAAGTACCATTCAAGCATTTTGATTTCAAATAAAATGTACAGATGTGAATTTTTTTCGAATGTATCATTTTAATAAAGAATAACAAACTATCGGAATGATTACCCTACTTTACAAATATATGCACTAACAATATCGTACACAAAAAGATTATTGTAAAAAAATGTTGTTTATTTTAGAAAACATCTACCTACCGTATGTTTACCTGTCAATTAACTATCTGATACAATAAACTAAGCAAAACGTTATGCATACCTTTTGATCACAGATTTCAGTTTTGTTTCACAATTACATTATACTGTATCGCTTTAGTTCAACCTTAAAACATGAATAAAGTTTATATATGTTATGATAGGCACACGTGCTGATCTCATATATGGCATGTCTATTGCAAAATGTTATGTGTGGATGCTTTTTATTTGATGACTAAAAACATATGAGTTACAGCATTTGTCAAAGTATTTGCCAGAACATGATAATGCAAATGAGTGATATTTATTCAGATTGATAATACGTGTAAAATATCGATTCTTTAAAGTCTTTGAGTCCACTATTTGACAGTATTTCATATTGATAGCAAATCTTGTCAATAATATTGTACAAATCAATGTATTTGCTTATTCGGTCGATTTTTCTAATAATAGGACTGCAATAAAATGTAAAATTAATTTGAAACAGAAGAGAGATACGGATTTCAAAATGTTTCGTTATTCTTAGACTTAACGATTGTGCAACAGCCCTCATTTTGAAACAACTAGAAACAAAGCATGAATATTAAAGACAATAAACTTATAGCATTCAAGAATAGTCAACAAACGACAAAAAAAAAATACTGCTGCAAGTGTCAACAATTTCAGTTACCTTTTTATATCAACCAAACCTATGAGACACCTAAAAAAAAAACAGTTGTTGCACTTACATAACAAACTGCCAAATTCCATATTGTCTTTTATATTATGATAATTACTGTATTAGAAAAAACAGAAAATGTAACAGCAACAAATATCAGTAATAAAAAAAAAATGCTTCAACATATTTTCAAAATTACTCATTGACATTGTTTAACTGTTCAAAACAAAATGTCCCTACAGGTAGATAAACAAATACCATGTTTTCAATGTTAACCAATCTCATGAAATAATATACATTGATGATTAATAAAGATGAGTGTTTCCTTCACTCTTCAGAATTTGGGAAAGGTACATGTCTTACTTTTCCACGTTCTACATGTGCTGGTTCCAAGTCTCTCTGAAACCTGTCATATCATAGTTTGTTTTCGTTTATTATTTTGTATGATAATCACGCCGTTAGTTTAATATGTTTTACGTTTGCCATTTCGGGCTTTTTATAGCTTATTGTGTGGTATTGTTTTTGCACATTATCAAAAGCCGTTCGGCTAACCTATTGTGTTTAACTTCTTAGTTATTTTGTCTACTGCTGAGAGACTTTTGTCATTTAAAACCGTTCGACATCTTATTTTTATATGGTAAATTACTGAGAGTATCGAATAAATGACTTCTCTGTCTATAAATTCATGTCGTCTAACAATCTAATCTAAGTGGCTGTAATGAAAAGCGTATGCCATACAGAAACGCACAATAATATAAGAAAGCTAAACATTGTGTATGCCCAAAATGTATGTGATGACATCTTAGACATGTTTGCAACATAAAAGACCTAAACAGATCACTTAAGTTTTTTTTTTTTTTTTTTTAAATCCGAACACCAGAATTGATGTTAAAACCAATTGTAAAGATTGAAAAAAAAACAGACGTACTTGCATTATATTTCATGGTTAATCGGTTTTGGCTTTTAACTAGCTTTCATTAACTGCGAGTACTCACTAATCATCCAACGCCTTGTGCATGTGAAACTATATTTCATTCTGATTACTTAATGATATCAAATTTTAGTATTCATTTGATGCGACTTTTGTCGGAACAACACTATAGGTTATATGTATAATGGACTACAAATCAGGCGGAATTCAAAACATTTCCGCGTGACATGACTTGACTGCAACGATTATTTAGATAAACGTTTGTTTGAAGTGTAATTGTGTAGTCCAGTCTTTCTTTATAAAAGAGGAACGAAAGATACCAGAGGGACAGTCAATGCATTACAATACAATACATTATAAAAGTTTCAAGGTTTTGCTATGAAACATGGGCCTTGATATCATATATTCATAATTCGGAGCTGACTTGATATGCCATAATTCGTGTGTTTTCTGATATTTCTTTCTTCTTCAGGAACGTTAATTTCCTGGACGGAGTAAACACACAAATTTGCAGTTATAAGAGAAATTGATAACAAAAATGGTAAACATGTTTATAAAAATCATAAAAATACAGTACTTCCAAATACCTTTTAATGATACAACTTACCCGTACGTCTATGATATATTTATATGTTATGTTGCTGATTATATAATCTATTCATATCTTTCCAAAGACTATCTAGTACCTACCTATATGAACTGTGCATCACACTCAGATAATATGTATTAAATAACAGTGTATATAAAGCTTTCAGAGTTGATTTTTATACAAATAATTCGCATGTTATACGACTAACAATACAGTTAATTTCCTTAGATTAAAAAAAAATATTTTTTTTACAAACAACGAAATGCAATGAATTAGTTGAATGGGAGTGCTCATGATAATGCTATCCAATTAAAAAGAGTTGTCTCAGTTGATAGTGATACCTTATTGTTGAATTTTTACATAAGGAGTTCAAGCAAATTTCCTGAAATTATCAAAATGTAAATAGACTATCGAGATTGAAGGAATTAAAATAGGTGGATACAAAAACAACAAATATTTTGTATTAGTATTATTCCAATTTGTCAGTGAAAACAAAACAAATCTAATAGAATTCAAATAGTGTCATTTCAACTTATATGACAAACACATTGCAGAAGCGATGTGCACGAAAAGCATTTAAGCTAACATTATGATAACATTATAAATGTAACTTTGGTTAATCAGAATAACAAGAAAAGTCTATAGTAAGTAAAAAGCTGATTATCACAAAATAGGAAGCAACTAGAAAATCGAAATAAACGAAATAGACATATGTAGAACTATAATCATGATAATAAATCATTACATGTAATTAAACAAATGAAAACTAAATGCAAGGTTGTATACCATAATAACAAAATAGCTGTAAAATTAAAGTTAAGTACTGGAGATTTAGTTATGACATTTCAAACTGAATGTACACGAATTTGTTTTTTAAAATAGCTTTCTATTTATTATGTGTGATGTTGTGCTGCTTTCATAGACGTTTATTCCATTTAATTAAAACATTATCAATCCAATAAATCATTCGTGCTGTACTACACATGTTATGGGACTCTACATACCTATAAACCAAACTGTAGTGTTATTTTTTGAGAATATTGAGACAAACAATTCACATAAAACATGCGTATTTAAATTTATTCAGAATGACCATTTGCATGTCTGTCATATTACTTCCACTCACATAGCCAGTATCCATGCTTAAATGTCGAGTAGTTCATGAGATACAATAAATATAATTCGTATATGTATAATCATGTGTGTATTATAAATTTATTTGTTATTGTAAAGAACAGTTGACCCGAATTGCTTTATGATGTATGGCATCGTTACAAGTTATTATAAATTATTATGTATATACCTGATAATTCAATAATACTTTTAATCTCGATGGAATCGCTATACAGCAAATTCGGCTTGGATCCTGATGTGTTAAATACCATGAAAAGCTTATTGTTTTTCGGTAAGTATAAGTAAGTACCAGATACACTGATACCATTGTAGCTTCTACGAACATTTGTTGAAAGAATTATTTTAACATCAGAGCCATTGTTGTTGGGTGCTTTCATGTCACCATCGTAATTGATCCAATACAGCTTTTTTTCTTCAGCTTCTACAAATTTTAAAAACAAAATTGTAAAAACATCATGATGCATTTTTATAGCGATGATACAGTAAAGTACTGCTGTTATTTCATTAATCTGGTGTAATGTGTTATGTCTGATGCTTTACCGATATGATAAGGTTTTGTGTTACTTACAAATGTTTGGTATTTGGGGAAAATTCCCTATAATTCTAAATAATAAATATGAAACATGCGCTTAAACTTAAAACTAGAAATTAATGAAACAACAGAAACGGTTTCCTCTATATCGTTGCTTTACCTCGGACATTGATTTGGTTTTATTAGTATATCCAAGAAAATAGAAATTAGGGAAACAACAGACACGGCATCCTCCGTCTCATTTTTAGACTTATACCTCGAATTTGACATACACGGTCATCGCATTACCAGATTCTATGACAAAAGAGACGATTCTAATTTTGCAATTGTTATTTTTTCCAAACTAAGTAGCAATAAACCAACTTCACCTGCATATGAGATATACATTTCCTATTTCATTCGGTATTCAAGAGCTTGCAGATGCTACTTAGACTTTGTAAAACGTTACCTGTGTCTGAGCAGAAAGTTAATGAACCAAGTATATGCCAAAGAACGTCTCGTCCTTTTTTAGAGCTCACCTGGCCAAAAGGGCCAAGTGAGCTTTTCTCATCACTTGGCGTCCGTCGTCCGTCGCCCGTCGTCCATCGCCGTTAACTTTTACAAAAATCTTCTGTCCTTAAATTGGTAATTTTAAGGAAATTTTACTGTTTTTGGTTATTATCTTGAATACTTTTATAGATAGAGATAAACTGTAACATGTGTAAACAGCAATAATGTTCAGCAAAGTAAGATTTACAAATAAGTCAACATGAATGAAATAGTCAGTTGACCCCTTTAGGAGTTTTTGCCTTTATAGTCAATGTTTAACCATTTTTCGTAAATCATAGTAATCTTTTACAAAAATCTTCTCCTCTTAAACTACTTGGCCAAATTATTCCAAACTTGGCAACAATCTTCTTTGGGGTATCTAGTTTAAATAATGTGTCCGGTGACCCGGCCATCCAACCAAGATGGCCGCCACTTTCAGAAATAGAACATAGGGTTAAAATGCCGTTTTTGGCTTATAACTCAAAAACCAAAGCATTTAGAGCAAATCTGACATGGGGTTAAAATTGTTAATCAGGTCAAGATCTATCTGCCCTAAAATTTTCAGATGAATCGGACAACCCGTTGTTGGGTTGCTGCCCTGAATTGGTAATTTTATGGAAATTTTGCTGCTTTTGGTTATTATCTTGAATATTATTATGGATAGAGATAAACTGTTAACAGCAATAATGTTCAGCAAAGTAAGATTTACAAATAAGTCAAATGACCGAAATGGTCAGTTGACCCCCTAAGGAGTTATTGTCCTTTATAGTCAATTTTTAACAATTTTCATAAAATTTGTAAATTTTTACTAACATTTTCCACTGAAACTACTGGGCCAAGTTCATTATAGATAGAGATAATTGTAAGCAGCAAGAATGTTCAGTAAAGTAAGATGTACAAACACATCACCATCACCAAAACACAATTTTGTCATGAATCCATCTGCTTCCTTTGTTAAATATTCACATAGACTAAGGTGAGCGACACAGGCTCTTTAGAGCCTCTAGTTTTTAAATAAATTATCAGAAGATAACAAAACCTTGTTGATAAGATTCTTGGTATTGGCGTTGTGTATCATCTTAATAATATGTTATAGTATTCTTTTATTTGTCTTTGTAATTTACATGATGTATTGCTGTTACTGTTAAGCCTATTTTTGACAGCATCCAATTGACGTAGATCGGTACTTGTACATCCCGTCGTTGTGTTGTTGTGTTCTTGTAATTTTTAGTATTATTATGTTTCCTTTTTGCTAAATAAATGTGTTCTGTCTTAATGCTTTTTTGTTTGTCTTTATTGACATATTTCCTTGATTTTGTAGTGATTCATTTGACGTTGCTCGATTCTTGTTCTTCCAGTCATTGTGATGTTGTTTTATGGTAAATTTTTGTATTGTTTTATTTCGTGATTGCTAATGTGCTTTGTCTGTATGCTTGTACCCCCATTTTTGTCATTTTTACCTATAATGTCTGTTTGTTTTGTTCACATATTTTTGTCATTATAATGGAATTTTATGCAACTGTCATACAAGTGAGAGGTTTATCTAGCTACAAAACAAGGTTAACTTCACCATTTTTTTATTTTACATAAAAAAAATGCCTGTACCAAGTCAGGAATATGACAGTTGTTATCTATTCGTTTGATGTCTTTGAGCTTTTGATTATGCCATTTTCTTAGGGACTCTCCGTTTGGAACTTTCCTCTAAGTTCGGTATATTTGTTATTTTACTTTAACAAAGCCCTGATGAAATTGATTTAAGCATGTATTCAAAGAACTCCGAACTGTCAAAGTTTTACACAACAGACATATGGAAAAAATCAAATAAGTGGATGTGGCAATTTGCCTCAAAACTAAAACTCTAAGACGAGTTTATATTTGACATCCGTCGAACTACACACAGTTTGAGCTAAAAACTTGGTTAACTAGGATACACAATCAAATCAACTTGTCTTCAACAATTATTATCATCCTGTACAGCTATTCTGTATTCGAAAATCAGCTTTCGTAGTTCGGATCCATAATAGCAGAATCAGTAATATAATGAATAAATCTATAAAATTTTAGCAACTTCCTTTTTTTAGAAGCCTGTTATATCGCAGATTTTCAAACCATAACAAATATTTCTTAAAATCTACGATCTTCATTAAATCTGTTTTGATCTTCATTGATACTTTTATGCTTTTGTACTCATCTGGAAGATCTAGTTATATAAGACATTCGTCCCTTCGTGTACTCTACTTACATAGTAAACGCGTTAGTTTAATTAAGTACTGGTCTATACTACCTATTGGTCTTATTGACTAAGAACATGTTGGCGTAGACTGTCCATTGTTTTAACTTCTAAGACATCACGAAAAGAAAGAAGTTTTCACCCTTCTACTATAACTATTCATATTATATAAAACGCGAAATAAATGTCATTCATAAAATTGAAGAATGTAGAAGATCATGTTATTCAATAATATAACCTTATATAAACTATATCCAAAATCATTCGACCATCAGTATTTTAGTTCAAATCCAGGTAGTTAAGTTTTAAGAGAGGAAACAAATGCATGTTACAAACTAAAACCCAGAGAAACACATCAAATATATATAAGAGGAAAACAACAGAATAACAGAAACAATAAAGTTCAACAAAATCAAGCGCCAACATTCATAAACAATTACTATTTGATATTAACTGCCATATTCCTGATTTTGTACAGGACATTTTAAGAAAACAATGGTGTGTTCAACCTTGTATTATGGCTAGCTAAACTTCTCCCTTATATTGCATTGTTAAAAATGTTCAAACAAACGAAAAAACACAAAGCACAGAGAAACTCATAAATAAATAATAAAATAGAACATTTCAGCGTGTAAACTACACAATAAAAACGAACATCTTTCTCAAAGGACACAAACAGTGACGTATAATCTGGAAATTTTAACCTCCTATTCCCTACATTGTTAAATATTCCACTGTCTTTCAAATGGGAAGCTGTCGGTGAACATAGAGACTACATTTTTGAATGAATCAAT
>CM034351.1:1631597-1769164 GCA_019925275.1 Mytilus edulis | reverse complement strand
AATTGGAAATAAAGGTATTTATTATGGTAGGCCATGTCATACGCATAACTTGTGTTATACGCAACCAATTCAGTGATATTGAGTGTAGCAACATCTAACTCCATAATTGAAGTACTATTGGAAAACTAAATTTTTCCATGGAAAGCTGAAAAAAATGATCAGAATATTACATTCATTATATTATAAATAACAAAGCACCAAGAATATAATTTGTAAAGTCATGCAGAAAGCCTAACAAATAACAAAATATTCAGAAAGATGGCAGCCCAACACCCGATTATGTAGAAAAATGTAAAACAAATTAACTAAACTTCACAAACGACAATTACGTTTTATAGACAATCAGGTATTACTGATTTTTTCCTTTCACTTGCAAATATAAAAATTGGAATAAAGGATTAATAATCATAAAAACAGAATACACAAAGTTATCTAACTTAAGGTTATTAGTGGCAACTATAGTCTTCTTCGGTCATTTTCGTTGAAACACCTTTTAAGCATTAGTTAATATTAAATAAACTAATCATATATACCCTGATTAAAGTTTTGTGCATCTGAAGTGCGTTTCGTTTACAAACCATATAGTAGGGAAACACGAATCAAAGAGGTTAATAACACAAGTAAAGTACAAGATTGAGGAGCATTTGGGGAATTAAATATTTTCATAAACAATTTGCTAACAACAGTTAAACATGTTAACACGTCGCGTGAAAGCACATTTCAGGAGGATTGTTGTCGTTCATCTGCAGAAAATGCTATCAAAATTGTAAATATGGGCAGTATGCATGACAGTTATGTAAATATATTTTTGGTAGTAAAAATGTTTAAGAATTCAATTAACAGTGAGCTGATGAAAGATGAATCTGAAACCGTGTCATATTGTAAAACATGCTTGGATGATCACAGATAATGAAACGTCAGGGAGCTTTTATTTATAGTCTAGTTATTTATAAAAAGGCAAAGACGGAAGTCATCTCAAGGTTTAAAATTACCACAGCCATTAATATAATATATTTTTATTAATATTTAAATATAGAATATGATATTAATTTTGAATGTCTCTCTCGTCTTAGTAGCTGATAACTAACAAATCTTCGTATTGTTCTTAAAAAAAAGTAGACTATGTCAATTACTAGAAAATTAAATGAAGACAAAAAGTGTACTAAAAGCACTGTTTATATACATGGAAATGGGGAATGTGTTGAAGAGACAACAACCCAACCAAAAAGCATATGTTTGTCTTCTTTATTTTACTCAATTCTTTTCTTTGTATAAACATTTATAATATGTCCTCTCGTTGTAACACTTTCCGTCATCTTTACTCATACACATTTTGAACATTGATTCGATATAAAAAGTACCCTCCAACCCAAAACAAAAAGAAAGCAAAACTTTAGGAACTCATACAAAAGATTGTAAAAAGGTTCGTCGTGTCTCAATATACATATATAAAGAGGTACACGTATGTATGATCAATTTGATCATTTAACCTCTAGTTTACTTAAAGCGACAAGTACATGTATATCAACCAGAACAATGTTTATACCTAATTCCTGTAGAACTTGCATTTATAATACATTACACAATAATACTTACTTAATTCCTGTAGCGTGCAATGAAGTAAAAGACACATACACAACCATACTTTTAATGCCATGTCCATGTCAATTAGTACCAGGATGTCCACACACTTTTATTAAACTGAAGCTGTTACTGTAGAATAATAGGTTTTTATATCACCTTAATCGTGTTCATGCAAGCAGTCTTTTCTTTCGGGTGTATTTTTTCCGGTATATCAATTACCACTTGTTACTAGCCTTTTCGTAAAACAATTATTGTTAGTCAACACAAGATAACTATGAAAGATACCGCATTGTGTTGAACAACATTATTAACAAAAACTGACTGTATTTAAGGATGTACATCTCTGAGACGCCTAAAATTTCTAAAGCTGATGTTTGGGTTTATATGACTGTAAAAAAAAGTATTTGGTAGAGAAAAATGCATATGGTGGTGCACTTCCTATTTACTACGACCATTTGAAAGTACCCAATTTTGATGGTTTTCCCATTTTTCATCAATTTTTAACCATTTTGGGGTAAAAAATATCACAGTTCCACAAAATTATTAAACTTTTTTTCATACTCTCAATAAAGATGAAGTGGACCAATCTGAATAAATGAGACTAAGAAAAAACTATAGGTAGAAAACTAAAAGAAAGATTTATCATATTCTGTTCCGTTTTCGTGTCAAATTTACCATGTGGTCCAATTTGTGAATTTGTGATTTTTCTCTGTTTAAAGAACAACATGCAAATAATTCAACTTCTTTGTTATAAATGATTGAAAAAATTACATTTCTAAAACAAATTGAAAAAAAAAATTGATTAGTAATTAAATTTGATAATTCAATTACTCAAAAACTACTTACTGGAAATACACAATTCTTTCATTTTTTTATTATAAATATTTTCTTATTCATTACTCTTTTCCACTTGTATCAAATGTTTTGGAAAAAAATCCAGAAGGAGATTTCAATGAGTCTGAAACTACAGAAGAATACATCCTCAACTTGTTTAAGTTGAAATTCAAACATGTAAGATTTTTTTTAATTTGGGCCCTCTTTATGGCTAAATATACCCATTGAGTACATAATGCATTTACTTATAGGTCGTTATTGCTTTTTACTTCATTTTTTTCTAATTCGTGTATAAAAGAGGGGTGAAAGATACATGAGTCACACTCATAGATTGAAAATAAACTGACAACGCCATTGTTATAAATATAAAAACAAACAGACAAATAATAGTACAGAAAACACAACACAGAAAACTAAAGACTTAGCAACTTCAGCCCCACCAAAACCTTGAAGTGATCTCATGTGCTCCAAAAGGGTAAGCATATCCTTATCCATATGTGGCACAATTCGTGTTGCTCATGTGATTACATATCCGGTAAATAGTAAAATTTGGAAGGTCACATACGTGGAAACGGAAGAGAATTGTAAATACGACACGAGGAACAATGCGATATCAGCAGATCCTGCTCCACATGTGGCACCCGTCGTGTTGCGTATGTTATCATAAATCCGGAAAATAGTTTAGTTTGGTAGGTCACATTCGTGAAAAGGGAAGGGTATTGTTATTACGACACAAGGAACATATCCGATATTACTTGTGAAACGGCGTCCGTAAAATTAACGAAAGGATGATTTCAACTTCACCGTTTTGAACTCTTTGTTTAATAGCTTTCTTGGGGGCAGCAATCCTCTATTAAGGAATTCATTACAGAATATACAAGCCCTGGAATATCGTATCAACTGGAGATCTATACTCCGTATGCAGGCGCTGATGGTATGTTGCTACATAGAAACGGAAAGTTTACAATTGGGAAGCTGAAATCATCTATTTTGTCATAAAGTTTTGTTTTCAACCGACCCTCATTGTTAATTTTTAGATGTAAGTCAAGATAGTCAATGGCTTCAAACAGGCTCTCTTACGATGTCGATCAATATTAAACTGTATATGGTTATGATTGATTTCAAATATGTAAATAGACTACTGAACAGGATGAGTTCAAAGTTTTGTTTTGTTCAGAAGTAAAAATAGGCTTTGCTAGTGATTGAAATTTCGGCACGTGACTTATTTGTAGATCTTTTTTACCCTTTGTACAGTTTTAAGTTCATCTTCATTTTTAACTGTGTTTTATGATACAGGCTTTGCCCGAATATGTATTCCGAAGGGACCTAAATAGTCCGTCTAACAAAATAAATGTATAAATGTTCGTCGTACAAATTCATTAGAAATTCAATTTTATAAGAGTTCGTGTATTATTTTAAATTAAGGAATATGTCTCCCTGATTTAAAGCTCTGATTCCTTATCCGGCTTTGTTAATACTTATTGTCCTTTTTGGATTAAAGCTCTAAATGAGTTTTTCCTCCAGTATCACTAATGAGACATGTACATGTATTGTCGTGATGCGAAACTGGTGCAGAACAATTGGTAGTTCTATGACCATGTAATAGTTACTAATAAAAGGTGTATTGTTGTGATATAACAAAAAACATATGTTGTTCTATTCTCGACTGGAATAAAACGCATGCTATTGTGATATCGAGACAACACTACCTGCACTGTGTTCAGCGCTCTAGCCCACATTTATATAACTTGGAAATTCATTCTACGTTTCTGTTGGTTTTTTTTATGGCAGAGTACATGTATGTGTCGATGACCTTTATTTCAACTATATAAGTGCAAAGCTGAACGTTGATATAAAGGCACTCACACTACATCTTCCTATATCTATTAGCAGTGGATAGGGTTAACAACAATAACTTAATACCTTTAAAAAGCTTTTTTTCAGATCTTAAAAATATATATGTCAAACAGAGACTGTACTACGATAGCGGTTTTTTGTTTGTGCTAGTTTTATTGAGGTGAAATATACGTCAAATTGGTCGCTGAAATATGTCCCTTGTAATTCAGTTATGGTCATGTCAGTATAATGAACGATGTACCTTTTTACTTATTTACAAAGAAGCAACAAAGGATGTGTAAATATTTGATTCTATAGAAACTACGTGACCGTAAGATCGAAAATAACTTGCGAAATCACCAGACGTTGACATTTTACACATGATGTACTTTGGGTCTCAATTTAAAACATGCCTAAATCCAACAAATCATATTTTTTTTAAATGAATGTATACAAAATAACTATTAAATACAGTTCTATATCTCGTCAATATAATTGAAACTGTATTTTATAATTATTTCCATGCAGCTCAATTCATGACATCTCATGTACATGTATGTACACAAAACACGTTGGTATTATATATAAATATGTTGATATTTGTGTCTCGAAATTGTTTTGATTAAATCAAACTATGTTCAAATTTGCTGGAACAAAAGCACTTATTATATTTTCTGTAGAGTCTTTTCAAGGGACTTTGTTTAGTTACATTATCTATTTGTCTGAATGCAAACAAAGACTGAAAGGAGATATCCTGTGAACTAAATCTAAGGAGGTTTTTAATTTTCGCCCTGTGGTATTTTGAAATATTTACTAAACTGACGTGATCATAATATTTGTTAACACGACATGTCTTCTTCAATTTATCTGAAAACAATGACTTTGAGGTTATCTATATATACAATTATGTATAGCCATTTCTGACTTTTAAAGTACGACTATACATAAATGAACGATTTAAGTAGTAATAAATGGGTTTTTTTTTAAATAGATTATAAAAAATAAGATGTATGTCATCAATGCCTTATTGCGTATCATAAATAATGGCGTGTATGTTTGTTTTTGTTCAATGTATAAACATCTAAAGTGCAGTATCGTGGTGGGTGTTTCCCATTCTTGCAAGGCGGCGTTTTCGTTTTCTAATATTAAGAACTACAAGCGACGATTCTTTATTTATTTCCAGCGATTGGCTTTAGCGTAAGGTATATGAAAATACTTCTGTATAACGTTGGTTTTGCCGTTTCAATGGTTACACACTAGTAATGTATAGGGCCCTTTCTAGTTTGATGTTCGGTGTGAACCAAGCCTCTGTGTTCACCTTAATTTGGTCTATAATGATTTACCTTAATAAATTGTGACTTGGATGGAGAGTTTTCCAGTTGCACTCATACCACATCTTATATTTACATAAGTAGGAGCATAAGATTTTGAAGACGAAGGTTTCATACAAACAAAGGAAAGGTAACATAACCCGACGATTGAAATCCCGAACATACCATATCTTCTTATATCTATAAACACAGTTTTTTTTTTATTTCCATTATTTACCGTTCTTCTTTTCAAATAAATAATTTTCGTTTAAACACTCTCATTAACCACATATGTTAGTTTTTAACAATTTGATCGAGAACAAAAAAAAACTTTTAGGACGCATACAGGGATACTGAAAGGATGCGAAGTACATGCATGCACCCCCTTTGATATGTCAGATTTAGGAGTATAAACAGAATCGAATAAAGTGACAAGAACAAAATAGCTTATAATCTCAAAAATATGAAATACATTGAGTTGATTATATCTATTTCAATCTTAGACTGTATTAAAGATTAAATTCAAACGAGAAAATTTAAGAAACTGATTGTCATGTAATTGCAGTAATTCCGAATATGCGTATGGCCCCATTTCCAATGTTATGATAGGAGGACCAAAACATCGTTCGCAACTGAGAGTTGAAGTCATTCCTCAGTAAATGACCTAAATATTGTCCCCCGTCAATTATGAATTGGAATTAGTGTCGTAATATCATCCACGACTCACTCCGCACTGACAGTTTGAAATAGATAAAACGGGAAAAAGCTGACAAAAAATCTATGGACTCTTTTTTAATTCAGTCATGAAGATAGTTGTTGTACATATACAACATTTAAAAATCATTTAACTTTCAACAAAAAAAATTAAAAAAACTATTTCACGAATCACACATAAACAAACAGAAGTAGCCAAGGATTTGTTTTGTCTCGGCTGATTAAGCTGCAAATAATATCACTATTGTTTGACGTAAATTTTACATAAAGGTTCTGCAAAAGGAAATCACGAATTCCCAAACATTCCAATTCACTTCATTTTCAGAAAATGACATCTGTAACAAACATAAACTTTTAGCAACTTCTTGACATGCAGAACCAAAAACAATGAAAATACCAACTATATACTGGTTTCCGAAGCTACATCAAGCTCCTTACAAATATAGTTTTATTTTGTCTTCAAGCAATTGTTCCACCACTAGATTGTCTACTCTAATTAATGGTACAATATGTAAATTCAAAACCCTGATAATTATTTGTTCAAACAAGGCCTTTAAAAATAGTGGAATTCATTACTATAGGAGTGTCAAATTCGTTGGATGTACTTGATAAATTGCTTGCATATATTGGTGATTTTGAATATATTCACCTGGAAATAAGTATTGCCACACAAAATTAAAATTCAAATTAATAATACTTTTTTTTTTTTTTTAAATAGAACTATTTAAACATTATTTAAATATCACCTGAGTTTAATCAATAAATATCGACTCTATCAGTTCTTATTTGCACATGCAGCTACTGTACTCGTATACACTAAAACAGATGTTTTAATCCTCATTGTTTTTAACACTTAAAATAACCAAGTTTATAAATGTATGTTATTGACACCTTGTAATTGGTCATCCACAACTCATAACTGCAGCAAGATGGCAGATATCCAGCATGAGGGAAGCAGGTATGTCGCTGTGATCATTGCACGTATTGTAGGTCATCTCCATTCAACTATAAGTCGTTTTGAGAATAAAAATCAGGCAAGAAACGATGTTAAAGACCTTCCGAGTCCAAGAGAACCCCCTATAACATCTGCTAGGGAAAATTAGGCATAATGAAGGTTGGTCAGAAGGAAACCCATTGCAAACAATACAATCCTAAAAAGAGAATAATGACCATACAGGAGCCTTTAAACAAGAACTGTTCAAGATCGGTTCATCGCTACTGGTATTCGTGCGATAATACCATTTCGGGACCTTTGCCTACGAACAGACAAACAGATGCCCGTATCCAATATGGTACAGAGCTCGCCAAAGTTGGAAATTAACGTCGTGGAGGAAGACACTGTTTCAATTGAATTCGGTTTATCTTCCTTGGCCCTACTGTAGCCCGAATTAGAACCATATCGAGCATATATGGGACACTGTTGGGCGTAAAGTGCACGAAAGGACACCCCAGTTCAAACAGGTCATGAAAATACCCTTCGTCAAGAATCGTTGCTGCTAGCTTAGCAACAAATAAATCGACTTATGTCAGGAATCCGAAGACGTAAAGATGCTGTTTTCCGTTTGAATGGAAGCTGCGCACAAAGCACTAATTCTTTGGCGTATAACAGTCAACCATGATGTGAACAAGCATCTAAAGATTAATTTTGAAATGTCTGACATTGTAAAGTTCGACTACAGTAAAACTTATAAGATGCATTTTTTTGTACAGAAACACTTCATTTTGTTAAAAAAATTTTGGTTCGATAAAACATTTTTTTCATACCTTTTGTGTTCGTTTTAAAACCAGTGTTATCATCAACTATGTTTAAATATTATTTTACAAATATTTTATCAAATTCCATCCAAAATAAGAGACAGATTTTCCAAGTTTTAAAAAATCAAGGTGTTGCAATACTTTTTTCCATGTGTTTATATGATGACTGAAAAATAATTCGTCATTTAGCATACCTTCACATATGAATGATCAACTATGGTTTATTCGTATAACAATAGTAATTTTAAAATTTTTGATAGTAATAACTTAAAATGACACAAAACAAAACAGAGGAACAATATTTAGTGATTCGATATTATAATACTAGTCCGATTACGATTTTACAAATGTCTCAATTTGTTTTCCGTGTACTTATATTGTGCATATATAAGAAAACATATCAAACCATTTACTTAAGATGAAACCACAATGATCGATTTGAAAAGTTTTGATATCGTTCTAGACACATGTCATCTTTGCTTTACGAATATAATAGTTCAACAAATGCAACTCAAATGGATCTGCTTAAGGAGAAAATAAAATAAATAAAAGACTTTGTATGAGATCAACATTTGATAATAAGAAAGCCGAATAATTTAAAATTTGGTGAACGCATCTATCCCATTGAACAAGCAATGAAGGATTCAACAAATATAGTACAGTCTGTCTCATATCTTGACTTCAAGACAAAGACCGGTTGAACACAAAATTTTACAATACACGAGATTACTACAGCTTCCCTCTTTATCAATGATTATATATAATTGTAAATGAACTCAAAGTAGACTTTAATGTTTGTCAAAAGTCAATACCCTCCAATTTTTCCAATGATAATTCACTTTATCGCCTTTCAGGAACGTGATACAGTATTCTCAACTCTCAACTCTGTATCACGTTCTTGAAATACGGTAAAGTGAATTATCATTCGAAAAACGTTTTTTATCATCAATGTAATTGCGCGACTCTATAATTAGTAGACAACATTAGACATTGAAATTGACATTTTTTAAATGTCTTTTAAACGTTTATCGCACAACTAACACAAATGTTCCTGGTTTGATTCACGTTCAGGCATGCACATTCAAGGGCTTGAATGTTCGGCTCCCCCTTGACACTATTTGCGAGTATGGTCTTGAGGAAACGATGGAAATCCGTCGGAAGGGTGCAATAAATGGATGAACCGTGTTAAGATAGAGAGCCATATATCTTGCACGTTGAAAATACCTTTGTAGTTTTCGCAAAAGGGAAGGCGAATGACGATTCAAGGCAACACTCACAACCACAAAGTGTAAAGGAATAAATATCAGTTGCAAATCCACTATAAATAAATATGTTTAAACTAACATTAATCAGTTTCTACTGCATCTGACCATACGTTAACTTTAAAGTGACTATTGAATGCTGAGTATTATTGAAAGTCCTAATTTACAGACGAGTGTACCAAGAAAATACACTTGACATGTTTAGAAATAATTTGATTTATATCGCTAGTGCACTCATAGATAGAAGTGTACAAAACGAAAAACAAACTTCCTGTTAAGAAGATTTTCAAAAGATATCTATCAGTTTTCAAACTTTTAATGGAAATAAGGATTTTTTTTAGTGTTTTAACGCCACCTTTAAGCACAGCATTTAGTTTTTTTTGTGTTGGTCAGTTTTTATAAGTTGAAGAACCCGGTGTGCCCGGCGTAAACCACCGACCTTCGATAGCAAAGCTGAAAATCCAAGCAAATTAGGATGAAGTACATTGCTCCCGCACGAACGATTATATAACTTACAACTTCAGCGTTGACTGGCTAGTGATTATAGTAGTAACTACTTAGACCACTGGATACCTTTTATGTTACTACCTTAATTATCCTTTGGTTGTACAGCTTTTGTATATTCAAGTATTTACAGGATCTTGCTGTATTTTACAAAAAGTAAAATAGCAAAAATACCGAACTCCCAGGAAAATTAAAAAGGCGTATGGCAAAGTCAAAAGATCGAATACATCAAATGAATGATAAAAAACTGTCATATTAAAATTTGGTTTTGTCATATAGTTTTTCAAGTATTCAAGTATTTACATAGAAATAATAATTGTCACTTTATCAATGCGCAGAATCAGTATGCGATTATGTAATTGTATGCGTTTAGAATCGGGAGTAATCCAGTAATATGATGAATGAAAAGTTATTCACATACCTTTATTCGACTATTCCCATTCATTTCATTGATCTTAAACAAATAAAACATAAACAATGAAATGTATATCATTAACTGAGATGTAAAGTGTTAGTCACACTGTTAATGACATTGATTGATAATACTTTTATAAGCTTATATAAGAAAAATGCATGAATACGTTCACGAATGCGACAGCCCTTAAACATATTTTAAACTTTAAATGTATCGGGCGTATTATGAATCCATAATAATCTATACATTTAAACGTTATGATTCAATTTGGATTATCTTTCGTAGACAAGATAAATGTATTTTTTATATAAACCCTATTTCACTATCCCTTCTATAATACACTGTCGAAATAATGGAGTAAGCCGCCACATTTACTTGTTGATATTAACACATGTGTATTGATAAATCCACATTTATCCAAAATGAAACAACCAATTTGTTACTCGAAGGTGAATCCACGTGTATTGCATCCTACTTGCAAATGTATACCGATTCGTAAAAATTGCTATGCAGAACCTGTATACCAATAGACCACTTTCGAGTTCATCCGTCACCGGCAAAAACTCGTCAATTATGCACGCCTTTATGACGTCATTTACCAGATAGAGGGGCTCGCCTGTATCCCTGCACTATTTACGTTCATCAAGCGTCTTAGTGATCGGTTTTGTGCAGGATAAACTAGAAATAATGGTTGCTCTGTAGGTACTTACTGACAATTCCCTAATGACAGCAGTGTTGATTGTCTATTTTTAGAATTCAATTTGCCGAATAATTCGTACAATATAGAATTACAATTTTCCAACCACTCGCTCAACCTTGTAAGGAAGTGATGACGCCCCTAAACGCACAGATGACTGCGATAAAGGCGCGTATAATTGACGAGTTTTTTCCGGTGACGGATGAACTCGAAAGTTGTCTATTTATACTGCACTCGTTCTATTTGAGCAGTCAAAATGTGTTGACCGTATATTTCTATGTCATATACAGTCATTGACCTGATATCACTTTTCTTCGTGAATATTTGAATAAAATTGTCGAAATTATATTTACTATTCATACGACCTCTTCAACCTGTTCTTGTTTCAATGTAAACAAAGAAGCGATTGACGTCTCAAACTAGTCTCTTTTACAATTTTTGGGAAAAACATATTTCACTTCTTAATATTTATTGTTTGCAACTTATAAATCATTATGTTTTATGTTAATTGTTGATAGTTTAGTCTGTAAAAAACGAATTGCTGTTTTTAACAGATAATGATGTACATTTAATCGTGTTGTATATTTTTGCCGCCTGTGTGATATGAGGCCTTTTCTAAGGGGATTTCCCTTAATATTTATATCAAATAAAAAACATTAACAAACTCATCAACAATAGAAAAATGTTTTATTAGATTGCAGTATAAAGACAATATTAGTGCATTGACTTGACATATCAACGATATAAGGAATCGGCCCGAAACGGGGAAAATGTGTCTCGCATTTCCCCGTTTCTAAGCCTCATCCTAATATCGTTGATATGTCAAGTGAATGCACTGTTATTGTCTATGTAACGGTTCATCCATTAGAACTCAAGAAAATGTACAAATTTAATATGCAATAAATTTCTGCGATAAGTGCTGTTTACGCATTAAGGTCATTTTCAAGGATGAACACATTAAAGCTGAGACTTTTAATAGTTAATATGTGAATACTAAAAATTTGGAACTATTGCATTTTAAAGCAGTTTTAAGATAGGTGTATATATTTCATACTGTGACTATTTTACCTAGTATGTCAGTTTTGTTCACAAATCGTTTTAAATATACTAGCAATGTAGTTTGATGCGACTATCAAACCGGTGATAGGTTAAGCGCTATAAAACCAGGTTCAATCCACCATTTCCTAATTGTTTAAATGCCTGTACCGTCAGGAATATGACAGTTGTTGTCCATTCGTTTGATGGGGGACTTTCCGTTTTGAATTTTGTCCGGAATGCAGTATTTTTGTGATTTTACTTTTTTTCAACTATTGACAAAAACAGAGTTATGGGTAGGAACTACTTTGTTCGAATATGAACTACTTTCTTGTATTTTCGTTCTGACCCTGCCCAAGTAAGTGATTCTATACCTTTACCACAAACACTTAAACAACAAATAAATAGCAACAATGGACCTCTGTGTTATCAAGTGCCTTGTCCCAAGAATGTAAACTGACTGCGAGGTGTGTATTTTATTTTTAATTTACTAATTTTTAATTCCTGGAATCTCTCTAAATGCAATTATCTTTTACGATATGAGTTTTCTAGAATCGACACACTACTAAAATATCCTTTATAGAAACCATTCCTAAATGTCCACTGTTGAAGATAACTAATGATGTGTACATCTTAACAAATGGAATGCACTTTGATACATTCTTCAATAACTCAAACTAGTGTGCACCAATTAGAAAAATATATCTGTATGCGTTTAAATGAATGAGAATGTTTTCAACACGACCGTTTTTTAAGGAGAATTAAAATATATAAACTAAGCAAAGATACCAGGATTAAAAATGTATAGTTAAGCAAGAGTAGTGTACGTCTACAAAAGTCTCATCAGTAACGCCCGAATAAAAAAAATATTAAAAAGGCTAAATAACGGACGTTGAAGAGCCATACATTCCTAAAAGTTTTGCCAAATACAGCCAAGGTATTCCTTAAGTTCAAAAGCCTTAGTATTTACAAAATTCAAAAGTGTGTTCACAGTTAATTTATAGTTATAACATGTCAATCTTTAAACAATTGTAAACTTTGTGTTTTCTATCTTCACTTTTAGACATATTTTCATTAACTATTTGAATTGACCGGCTAGCTCTTCCATTCCGTATTTCAAACATCAATATTTATTAATACACAGTATGAATTGTTTAAATTTAATAACTAGTAGATATTTTAATATAATGTATCTTAAAGTGGCACGGCACTAGGAGGAATATACATAGACTTCTGTTAGTTTTGCAGTGTAAAAAGATGTTCAAACAAAATGGTTTAATATATTTTCTTTAAAGCCCTAAACGTTATTTCTTTCTGTTTCGGAATTGTTATGACCTTGACTTCACACCGGTTTTTCCGTTCACCCATGGCGTTTAAGGTAGATAGGGTGTCTTCCTTCATCTTGGATTTGGAAATACCAAGGTCAAGATCTTAAATAGAATGTGCAAATTTTTAGAGAAGTAGGTAATTCATGTGTGAAATTCCACCTCTAGATAGAAAATGACATGTTTTATCATATTTATGATAAATCATTGTATTTTACAAAAAACAGAAAAAATTTGTTTCAACAATTTTTTTCCAATTTTGCCACGTTAGGGGAGGCAACTGAAATGCAAGGGCAGATAATTCCGATTAAGGTAGTTTTACGATAGAATGTGTTAGGAATTTCTCTATTTTATTATGTAACAAGAAAACGGTTCCAGTGACCAATGTTTTCTTTTTCTTAACTGAAAGCATACTATTTAAGCTATCTTCTCATATGTTATCTAAAAATTCTATGGTGCAGTTTACGCTTTATTGCAGAAAATTGGGGTTTCCATGCATAATCTATACAAAAATTGACAATTTTAACCACCGTGAAGCATGAAAAAAAAAGATGACCCATTCCTTTTTATTACTTTTTTTTAAAAAGAATAATAAAACTTCATTTTGGCAAATTATTAAAACATTCTATGGATTATAATTTAGACACCCCATCTACCTTAATAGGTCTTCTTCTTATTTTTGAAATGCATAAAGAAGAGAGACGAAAGATAATAGAGGGACATTCCAACTCATAAATTGAAAATAAACTGACAATGCCATGGCTAAAAATGAAAAATATAAACAGACAAACAGTAGTACACATGACACAACATAGAAAGCTAAAGAATAAGCAACACGACCACTGCCCCCCCCCCCCCCCCCAACACCCATTTATGAAAGGGAAGGGTATTGTAGTTACGACGTAAGGAACATATCCGATATCAATTGTGAAACGGTTATTTCATAATGGTCAACCAACTCGTGGTGGCGTCCTTAAAATTTACGAAGTGATGATTTCCACTTCACCATTTGGAACTCTTGGTTTGATAGTTTCTTTGTGAGTAGCAACCCTCTATTTAGAAAATCGTTATAGGAAATACAAGCATAGTGACCAGGCTGGCAAATCATCAATCAACGAAATTTTCATAGATCAACAAAGGGAAAGAACTGATCAATCGGTTGATATTTTAGAAATGAGAATGAAAATGGGGAATTTGTCAAAGAGACAACAACCCATTTGATAAATAATGAATTAAGGTTACAGTAGTAGTTTACCAATGTTGCAATCTCGCGTCGGTCGTACTTAATTATAATCCTGGTACCGTTGATAACTATACGTCAGGCAATGGCATTGTTGAATATACATTTAATAAATCTTTATTTATGACATTGAAATCTCTATCTGCTGAAAAAGTATAGGTATATTATCCATACGTTATTGATTTCAAAATTCTAGTTCATTGATGTACAATAATACTTTCGGTAACTTTATCCCCTTGTTTTTATTTGGAATTTTAATTCTGTCATTCTCAACTTGTTGGACTGTCATCTCTAGTTGACATAGTATAACTTTCTATATTTGACACTACTTTTTGCAGTTTTATTACGACTCAAATGGACCTGAAATTGAAAAATAGAAACACATATGATTAACATTTCCTATGTCATTTTTCTAGTAAAAGTCGAAACCAGTAGGTGTAGATTTGGAAACGTTGAGAAAATTTATCACCAAATACATTGTAGTAACAAAATGTCATAATACCAAATATAACGAAAACGTGTGGAGTTTAGATTGTAGCTTGTTTATGATAGTTTTTAGAATTTAACTTGCGGAGAAATATCTGTATGAATTTTATTATAAACATTTAAAAGCACTCGTAGCATACATATGTCAACAAAAAACTTCCACTTCGCATAAGGGATATATAAAAAAAAACACTTACCAACATTTAGTGGTGTTTTCAAAGATTCAGCGAATTCATGTTAAGAATTTCCTTTTTCTTTTAATTCCAATTATTCATTTATACACCTGGAAAAAAGTATTGCAACACCACATTTAAATCAAATAAAAAACTGGAATTTCACTTTTCTTTTCTTTTTTTAATTTATGTCGTCGCTGGAATTTGTTATCTTGGAAAAGGTTGCATTGGTCCGACGAAAGCAGGCTTTGTGTTACATGTCACTGATGGCCGAGTTCGTTTAAATTTGTTATTTCGGGGTCTGTTAAAGTTAACTATGTGGTCTGAACTTTGCTCATTGTTGAAAGCCGCACAGTGATAAATAGCTGTTAATTTCTGTGCCATTTAGTATCTTGTTGAAAGTTGTCTCATTGGTAATTATACCATGTGTTTATATCTTGTGTTACGTATTTATATGGATTTGCCGTAACGAAAGATAAGCGATCTCCCAAAACAAGGAATCAAATTTTAACTCGACATTCTTTTCCTGTCTATTTATTCATCTAATGTGCCGGACAACTAGAGTGTAATACCGTAACAATGGTCATACATCTATAATGGAAAAGTGCAAATAAAAAATATATCAAAACCTGGGTGAACAATATGGTTTAAAAAAAAATGGTGAAGCCAATTCGCGTGACAGGAATCAAATGCTTATTCAAAATAAACTGAGTATTTATTATCTTCAAATTCAATCCATTATGAATGCTAATTTCATAGAAAAAACAATCGCAAAGGTTTCGTGAACATTTTAAAAGACAATGAATATTTTTTAAATTTTCATATATGTTTTGGCAATCATGTCGTCCTTACATCAAATCAAGGAATTACTGCTAAAAATAGTTCGGAATATCTACTAGTTTATCTTCCAAAACGAAAATGAATTAATAATGGTAAAAAAATCAAATAGGTTGTTGGACTTTTCTTTTTCTTATATTATTTTGAATATTTGCTTGATGACAACAAATGACAACAAAATGACAACTGACAATTACTTACAAAAAAAATAACATGTTTTATTTGTAGTCGGTTTTTTTAAAGATAAAACAAAATATTGTTTAGTATTTTTTGTGCTTCTGTTTTGCTTATTTTATTTCTATTTTCGTCCCGTAAACTGGAGTGTACATAATATCCTTCCCTCTATCTCAAACTGTTTTAATAAACAAAGGGAATCATGTGTCGGCAATGGCAATAGTTCGTGAATTTCGTTTTCGAGTTGAACTTTTTCGTATTCGTAAATGTAAATACGAGTTCGAAGATCTAATATGATTAATTGACAAAAATGGGAAGTGATTTATGGAATCATTGCATGCAAAAGGTGTAAGTCTTTTAGATTTCTATACATAGCAAGAAGTCACAACAAGGTATTATATTCCTAAATTTAGCTAAAAAAAAACATTGTGGATAGTATATCCGATTTTCACATATTTATGAAATAAAGACACATAGAGTAAAGTCTACAACTGTTGTCATAGCTTTAACGGCCATAATTTTACCTCTTTATAAAGGACTTTATGAATTTGCCTTGTAGTTTGGTATTTTTGTTATTTCAATTACAATTTTGTTTTTAGAACAATAACATGCATATCCTCCGTTCAAATTTCGACAAAATGGTTAAAACCAACAGATATCAGCATAATGAAAAACAATAACATAGTACTAAAGTTTAATAACAAAATAAAAGTTAAAACAAAACAAGCCTGGTACCGAGTTAACCAGTTTATCCGCATTCAATCGCTATGTATAAACTGTTCTGTTTAATTACATCACTGCTTCAGTTATGGTGAAGGTCCATTCCATTATTCAAAATAAGCCATTTCTTTAATGTCTGGCGTATTTCGACATTTCGGTTATTCGTTACTTCTCTAATAAGCGGTGTAGATGATATGTACTATATATCTTGTGTTCCTCTTTTGATAAACTTTCGAGCGAGATATAAGATGTACTAGGTATTATGGAACTGAAGGGTCGTAGCAGTTATTTTTAAACGCTCGTTTCAATGATAAAAAATGACTAGATTTCTTAATTTTTACAAGTATTTTGGCATTTTTGTCGTCCGCAAATGGCAATTAAATCGACGGGTTACAAGTGTTACCACGGAGTGAAGAATAGTTAAGGTATAGTGAACGTCTAAAGTGACGATGTATAATATTTTATTTTCCATATGGTTTGGTAATCATGTTATTCTTACATTAAATCAAGGAATCTCTGCTAAAAATAGTTCGGAAAGTCTACTAGTTTATCTTGCTGAACAAATATGAATAGATATAGGTAAAATATGCAAACAGTGTTTAAGATTTTTCTTTTTTTTATATTAGAATCATATTCAAAATAGTGTGGTCCTGGCCATTGATTGACGACCTAAATTATCCCATTGACTGGGACAGATTAGGTGAACGTTCGTCGGTTACAATCACTGCTCACTATGTACTTGTTAAAGACACTGAATCTGTGGGGTCACCAAAGGTTTTCAACACCTAAAAAAGCAATTCGAAAAACGAATCCGGAATTATACGATGTGTTGATTTATATCAATAATATAAATCAAAACATAAAGGTTATTCCTGAATAAGTTTTCGAATCATTTTATTATTAAAGGCGTTAAGAACCTTTGGTGACCCCACAGTTTAAATTCTATAACATGTTAGATGTGAGTAATGGTCGTTACAGACAAACGTTCATCTAGTCTGTCCCAGTCAATGGGATAATATAGGTCGTCAATCAGGACCACACTGTTTTGAATATGATTCTAATTTGAATATTTATTTGATTACATAAAAATAACGAATTAATAATATGGAATATAATTCTAGTGTCACATTACAAAAAGATTTTATTCCATTGTTCATTTTTCAGCTTGAATACTGAAATAGAAACAATTCACTATTCATTGTTCATAACTGAACATTGATTAATTATAAATGATGATTGAATTTTGAATAATGAATTATTGCAAAAATGATATTTTTTAAATTGAATAAAGAAAAACGAAAAATGAAAGTTCTTCATCGAGGTTCCAAAGTTATTGTTCGTAAAATGCGTGTTTTGTCGAAACAAAATTAAATGCAAACCAATTGAATGGATTTCCAATCTGATGTAATTAAAAAAAAATAGTTTGATAGATGATATGACCTTAGTGCATCAAGTTTTTCGCAGGCGAAAATGTGGTTTTAAATATGGATGGTTTGCAGGGCCTAGTCTTAGATTTTAGAGAGAGGGAAAGAGAAAGAAGTGAATTTTTCTTTCATAAAGAGAAGTGGTCAATTTGTTTTTTTTGGAAAAATGAAAATCCACCACAGTTTACTTTGCATTTTTTTTTGTGCGCATAATTAAGAAACACTTGTTTTATTTGTGCAATAAAAATATACGTGTAGTGTTTTATATGATTATGATATTGTATCAAATGGAAAATGGAAAAAAGGTAATTGTTATTTATTCATTTAACCTTTTATATTTTTAACTTAAAAGTAAGTTTGTTGCTTTTGATTATATCATGCATAACTGCCATGCGCACATGTTTCCTACTGTTTTATATTGTTCAAAGTTTGCTTATAATAGTTATGAAAGGTACCAGGATTATGATTTAATTCGCCAGATGGGCGTTTCGTGTACATTAGACTCATCAGTGACGCTCATATAAAAAAAGTTATATAAAGCCAAACAAATACAAAGTTGCACAGCATTGAGGACCCAAATTCCAAAAGGTTGTGCAAAATACAGCTGAGGTAATATTTTACTTGGATAAGAAAATCATTAGGTTTTCGAATAACTCAAAGTTTTGTAGCAGAAAATTTATAAAAATAACCATATAATTGATACTCATGTCAACACGAAAGTGCTAACTATTAGGCTGGTGATACCTTCGGGGAGGAAATGTCCACTTGCAGTGTGTGTCATCGACCCAGTAATGTAAATACATGTAGTTATCAAAGGTACCAGTATTATAAGTTAATACGCCAGTTACGTATAAGTGTTTCGCTATTTCGATTGGAAACATGCACCGTGCTATTATGAAATATCTTATGGTTCACGCATTTTATTCATTTATTTCAGATATATTTCTTGTATCATACTGTACGGATCAAATGCGTAAATTTGATTGTCTTGTGATTATAACGAGACGATATTGGGAAGTTTCCATAGGTTATTCAATTGGTTACTGAACACTTTAAAGGTTAAGACTAAGTACATTTCGTCCGTTCATAATAGCATTAGAGATTTCTACAAAAATATAAAAAGCACACACATTTTTTATACCTGCAATTATCTGTTTTTGTTAAATGTTCTAACATTTCGAAGCGTACAAAAAGCGATGAATGTCGACTAATGTTAAAGTTTTGCATTGAAACAGATCGTATGCCTTCATATTGTACAAGACTAGATCAACAATTAGCGGAATTATTTTGGAATCGACACAAGTGTTGTAAAAGAAACAGTTGTCAGAACTTGTTACAATTTAATATCGCTTGATATCAACTCTCGTTTCTTAATTTAGATAGTAAAAATACACTCGCAGAAAGCTTCTTTATTTTCAAATTGAAATTTATAACTCGACTTCATATAAAGCGTCATGAAACTCAATTATTAATTCACAGCTAATATCATAAATCATGTTTTTCTATTCCCTCTTCCTTCTATATTCTTTCCTTGACGAAAATAATATAAATGTTTTAGTAGAATGAGATAAATAAAAAATGCAAACATGTTGACAAAAATTACAACAATATAGCTCTGCTGAGAACCTTGTTATTATACAACTCACCCGTATATTTTCTACATCAATGATGTATACTTCTGTTCTATTGCTAATGATATGATCTATGCACCTCAATCTGAAGTCAATCTGGTACTCACATCATTGCATTACACTCAGATGTATCAAAATGAAAAAAGAAAGAAAAAGACGATAAAGCCCTCGATAAGTGTGTCTGATATTAGTTTTCTTTCCTCGGGTGTTTTACTACTTAGTCATATGTCCATAGTCATATGTCCATTTGTATACAGTATATATTCCTTCGAACAGTGATTGTTGTCAGACTTCATTGGTTTAAAAACATGTCCATGATAATGCTTTTCAATTAGAGAGAAAGAAAAGTTGAAAATGATACCACATGTTTGCAGGTTTGTAATACGCGTGCAGTATAGTATATGTGTTTGATTGAAATTAAGACGATAAAAACGTGATTCTATTCAATTACAAAACAACTCAGGTGAGCTGATTGTGATAAAGATGTGTAGTTAAATTCTAATAACGCAAAGTTGTTTATTGATTTGATTAAAAACTAACAGTCAAATTACTTACATCTTGTTTCAGTTGAGTCATTCATTTATAGTAATTGCATTATTTTCATCATTGAACATTAAAGTTACCTTATCATAATATTTGTCAAATTTATTACAATACAAATAACAGATTCGTCAACTTATTTCATTACATTACCCCAAAAAAATATAAATAGGTTAACGAGATTGAAGACATAAAATTAGATCCATTCAACAATCAATATAAATAAATTTCATCAGTAAAGACTATCGTCAGAGTACGAATATAGTTTGAAATTATCTAATAGAAACATTGCAGATACAATTTCCATTGAAGCCAACGTTAAGATAAAACAACACATGAAAATTTAGTTAATCAAACTCACAAGATATAAAATAAAAATAAAAATCTGAATATCAAAAGTTAGTAAGCAACAAGCAATTAAGAATAAATAATAGATACCAAAAACATAAAACGTATGAAAACAAAATACAATGTAATTACATATTTGTAAGATTATATCTAATGATAATTCGAAGAATTGGTGATTTAGTTTTTCAACTGTGTGCAAAAACATATGGTGTTGCATTGCTTTCATTGACGTTTTATTGTCGATTCAGTTAAGAAATCACAAAAGCATTGACTCATTCTTGCTGTAATTATCTAGATTTAGTCATAATGTGTACTTAAAACAGAATTTATGCTAAAATCAACCTTTTTAATTCTTTAAATATGGTCAGTTTTTGGAGATTTTAACGATTTTCTTGTCTTTCGCATAACATCAAATTACTTTGCTTGCATACATGCTCAAATGTCATGCTGAAAGAAGTAATTCGTGAGATAATCTAACCATTCTTATAGGATATGCCTGTGTGTTTGATACTGGCATATGGTATTATAAACTATAGTCAATTGATGAGGAAGGTTATCATAATAAGTGATTATAGATGACTAATGATATACCTTGTACATTAAACACAAATATACTGTCAATTCTGCTGGTATCGTTATACAGAAGTATCGGAGTGGATCCTTGTAATTTTGGTACCATTAACAACTGGCTGTCTGTGGCATAATATATGTTACTTCCAACGACACCTATTGCATAGTGTGTTCTTCTGTGGTGTGTTGAAAGTATTGTTTTAACATCAGAGCCATCGTCTACAGCTGATAATATGTCACCATTGTTATCAATCCAATATAGTCTTTGTTCGTCTGTGTCTGCAATATAAGTGGTGGATACATTATATATATAACTCATGTATACAACAGAAAACATGTATGTATATAAACATGTATAAACGTAGTTCACTTATTATATTACCAAATTTGGTGTAATAGTTTACTATAATTATAAATCATGAAGTAAACACACACAAATTATGAATATTTACAGTCTGTCATACTTTGTGCCTCCAACTTGTAGGAAAATATATTTGATCAGCATAACAAATGTTCTGTACACTTATCCGTGAACAAAAAATATGAAATATAATTTGCAGAAAGTATTCAAATTACGATGAAGACATACCTTCAAGTTCACAAATATTCAATAATGCATGTGTTATGTCTGATCTTATAGCTAAATAATATGATACAAAACACGAATATCAATATCATATCTCATAGTGAAAAGAAAGGAATTCTCACATCTAAAGCAACTTTCGACAAAGCTTACAAGTAACAACATACCTATATCCATGCATGCAACATATGTTGATGTGAAGTTAACGATCCTTCGCAACTCATGATTTAAGTCGATGCTAGACTTAGATATTCCTAAATAGTTTTGAACTATATACATCCACCTGAAAGACAAATTAGCTTGTAGATGTGTTTTTCATATTCTGTGATATTTGTCGTTGATGGAATATGGTTTCTTTTGTTCTACAGTTTGCATGTGGTGTCAATTTTGATACTATTTTGATTGACGATTTATTTTTAATTTGTATACAAACATTCACCAGTTAGGTTCGATGCCAAAGCACGACATGATTCATTGTCCTTTCCTGACTGACCAAAAAGATAAATAGTTCGGTTAGCAAGGCTTAAACATACTTGCTCAATTCCAAGAATCATAAAACGTAATACCTGTTTGTAAGATCAAGTCGTATCACAAAAGGACTACTTAGTTTTGATAACACAGTCACATTGCTTCCGTCTAGATTGCTTCTAACGAGTCGGTGTCCATCATCATCAACCCAGTAGAGATGATCATTGGTTGAATCAACAGCTAGGCCTGAGGGAGAACCAAATGACCGAACAACTTTCTGAATTGTTACATTCTTCGACGGGTATTCAAATCTATATGAATCATAAAAAGATAATACATTTACATATATTGGTCATATAGTGCAAACCTATGAGTGATATACAATGTCAAACCTATGTTTGTTTGTTTTTTAAACAGTTTGAGATTGAGCAACTAATTTGAACAATTGAATAAATATACAGTTCTGAATTTATCAATGTAAGCAGCACATCAAAAGACTTGAAAGTTTCCAGTACGAGTAAAATTAAGGGTTGATCCAGTTGTGGAGTCTATTTGTTCATTGCAAATGATTTTCTTTTCTCAATATTTCACTTAGGGTCTAAAAAAACACAAAAAACATTTTCCAAAATACCAAACGATTATATAAAATTGAGAATGGAAAAAAGTAAAATCACAAAAATACTGAACTCAGAGGAAAATCAATTAGGAAAGTCCATAATCACATGGCAAATTCAAATAACAAAACGAATCAAAAACGAATGGACAAGAACTGTCATATTCCTGATTTGGTACAGGCATTTTCAAATGTAGAAAATGGTGGTTTAAACCTGGTTCTATAGCGCTAACCCTCTCACTTTAATAACAGTCTCATCAAATTCCGTTATATTTACATGATGCGTTAAATAAACAGTCACAATTAATAAAAAAGTCAAAATATGGGTACATCAGTCATCATCGTATAACCATTTTAAAAGGGGACAATTTAACCGAACACAAAAACATCTTCTATCTACGAACACATTAATTGATATGAGTGTCTGTTGTCAGAAAATTTTATACGTCACATAAATTTGTCGTTCAATGTGCATACAAACAGTTTTAAAATTTACATAGGCAATGTAAGCATACAGGGTTAAAAAGTCAAAAGTATGTAAGAATAAATTACAGAAATAGACCGATATTCAAACTAGTCCAAAAGTTATAGGTAGAATTTATGAGAATCCAAAAATAGTTCATACCACTACGCGATTGAATGATTTTGACGTTTGTGGTTCAACGTATATAGTAATTCATGATAGAAATATATCATAATGACATATAATAGACCAATATAATACTGACGGGATCTTTTAAATTACAGAGTCACGTAATAAGAACAAAAGAAATACAAAAAGTCGCATATACAAACAGAAATGTGTTATGTGTTAAAGAGACAGCAACCCGTCCAAAGAAAAAAAACAACAGCAGAAGGTCACCAACAGGTCTTCAATGTAGCGAGAAACTCCTGCAACCGGAGGCGTCCTTCAGCTGGCCCCTAAACAAATGTATACTAGCCCATTGATAATGAACGACATACACATTTCCAAATTGTACACAAGAAACTAAAATTAAAATAATACAAGACTAACAAATGCCAGAGGCTCCTGAAAATTATTCTAACAAATCGCATTTGAAGTGCTGGTGCTTTTGCAACAGGTTTGTGTAGGTGACTAGTGGAGTTATATACTCTTTCAATGTCGCTGGATAGCTTATGTCAATATGTGTAATGAAAGCTGAGTGCGTCTTTCCTGCCACAACATAGCCTCTACACTAACAAGACATGTTATTTGGATGGAGAGTTGTCTCATTGGCACTCACACCACATCTTCCTATATCTATCTACAGTGCTTCCCCTCGACATCACATGGTAACTAGGATATTGTGCCCTAAGCCTTATTGTAGAGGATCTCGGAGTAGCAAGGACCCTAGAGATGAAGTGTGTAGTGCCACCGGTGTGTGGATACGCCAAATCACTCATGAACCTTGCCCCAGTTATGGGTTATTAGCCGGCTAGATGAAAGTCGTCAGCATTAAAAGGTATTTCCTATAGGAGAAAAGAAATCTAATATAAAATTCCGAGTAGATTTGACTCGTCGGACTTGGTCAGCAATGGCTCTATAGGAAAGAAACCGTGAGTGAAGATTCTCTGGTTTTCCATATTGTGTACTGAGCAATAGGCCAACAACCTATTTTTGTAAAAACTTGAAAGTTACAAAAACACGAAATGGAACAACGACTTTTCTGATGGGAAATACCGAGGTGAAACTAGAAAACAGAAATCAGTTAGAAGATTTAATGACTGATGTTGCCAAAATTCAGAATCAATCAGAAGCAAACATCAGAAAAGAACCTGTGGTTCAACGTAGAAACAGATCAAGGTCGGATGCTGGAATGTTAGAACAATGTATACACCTGGGAAAACATACCAGGTAGTAATAGAAATGATCAACTATATAATTGATGTATTGGGTATAAGAGAATTTCGTTGTATCAGAACAGGAAAGATATAAAAGGAGAGACTATGCTATACTCTGGACAAACAGAAAGACATGAGAATAGAGTAGCACTAATTAAATCTAAAGCAACAACAAAAAAAACACTCATGGAATGGCAACCCATTAATGAAAGAATACTAACAGCTCGATGTTTTTTTCTAGACATAGAAAGTTGGCCAAAATACAGTGGTATAACATGATTAACACCATTAGAAATCAATTTTAGGCTTCAAAAATACACATGCATAACACAAATATTAAGCCTAATTTGTTAGAAAGGAAGGAAAAGAGAGTGTTTAAAAATTATGAGTGTCAGTTTTTGTTTTCTTCTTACTGTGTAATGCTACCTGATGGCATTTTACAAAGCACAGAATAGCTTATTTTTTAGATAAATCATACCACAAATCTATTGATATTTAGATTATAGATACAATTCTGAGAGAGAGAAATCTTTACGTATGACAATAAATGTTAGTGTTGATGTTGTTTGCTCTTAGCAACCAATATAGACATTTTGACACAAAGACTTGGTTCGGTCATCAATTGATACTTAATTGACTACACCTTGGAAAATAAAGCATGTACGTTATGCAAAAATCACAGAAGGGAACGCTTTATATTTTTTCATTCGAACAAATCAAATTTGTTATTTTAGCAAGTATAAAGTCAAAATTCTCTATACTTATTCCAACTGTTATAAATAAGTTCAGTATTTGCTAAATTGTTATCAAGGCTTTAGATAGATATTGAAAGATGTGGTATGAGTGCCAAATAGACACCTCTCCAACCAAATAACAATTTATAAAATTTTGCGTGTTTGGTATGCTAGCACACAACAAAATTTACAATTTATAGAAATTTCACTAAAAATTTACACTTTGACATGGCGTGTTTCACCAAGTTACCTTTTTGTTTCATTTCAATGTTAAGTGCTAAACTTCATGAAATATTCATTTGTCAAACAATTATTAAAACTTGCAGGACAATTTACTCGTTTTATCTAGCAGAACACAGAAATCCATTTAAAGCGGAGTTTGGATAAAAAAAAACAGTTTATGCTTAAGGGACCAATACACAGTTAGAAGTACAGTTTCACATTATGGCCACGGGGATTTGTTTATGTACAATAAAATTTATTTTTAGTTTATTGAAGGATAATAGTCCTCTTTGTGGGTTTATATAACATTTACATTGTTTTTAGCCTGTCTAAAAGACATTTTTGTGTTTGACAGTCTGTATTTTCCAATCCGTACCGCCATGATTACACCAAAAATAGGTTATATTTCATCATTAAAACCATACGAAATCAAATCTATTACATGTAAAGGTTTTCTTTCTATGAATATAGACATGCATAACACAAATATTAAGCCTTGTTTGTTAGGACGGAAGGGAAGGAGGGTATTCAAAAATTATGAGTGCTCTTTTTTATATTTTCCTAAATGTGTATTGCTACCTTTGATTTTGACAAAACCAACCGGAAGTGACCTTTTCTAAGCCGGAAGAAGCGTTTTCCACTTCATTTATGTAAAAATATATAGAACCATATATTTTTGGAATAAGTGTCAAGTAAACTATCAAACAATACCGGAAATGACATTTTTCAAACCGGCAGTTAAAAGAAATATGATCCCTCTTTTATATATTTTGTATAGAAATCATATAATTGTTTTGATATGAGCGTACAATAAGCTGTAATTTGACTTTGGAGTTGACATTCAAAATCAAATTTTAATATTTTCATATTGAGATAGATTTTTTCTGGTGGAAGGGCTTTCAATTGTTCTCTGAACATTTGGTTTGTAATTGATATATTTTTCTTTGTATGTTTACATTACCATTTATCAATGTCATCAGAATAAACGTTTACTTACCTAACGATGTCAGGCATAAGGTATCTTGGGAAATATATGAATCTGTCCTTGTAATCATAATCCATAGCAAACACATAATTAGTTCCAGGCTCTAACAGTTCAGTCACATTGCGTGTATCAAGATCATATTCCATAATTGCATTGTAGGCTGAATACAGTACTTTGCTTGAGAAAGCTGGAAAAAAATGTCAAGATTGTTATACTTATCATTTCATAAACAAATCTTTGCTACAAAACACTAAATTGGATAACGACACGACAATAGCTTCCAATCTCTTGCTTTAAAGTCACAACGCATGTATCAATATCAATTTCCATAATTTAAAAAGATGTGGGAAAAAACATTTTCGTGTAGAAGCTAAAAAAATGTCAACTTTGTAATCCTAATTATGTACATCAAAATCTATATAACAAAACACGTAATGGAGAGACGCTACAGAAAAACCCTTTAATTACACTTCATTTCATGTATTTGGTTTTGATGTTGTATTTGTTATTCTCATAGGACTTTGTCTATTGCTTAGTTTGTTTCTGTGTATGTTACATTTTTATTTTGTGTCGTTGTTCTCCTCTTATAATTAATGCGTTTCCCCCAGTTTTAAATTTGGTACCCCGATTTTGTTTTTCGCCAATGAAATTATGAGTTTTGAACAGCGGTATACTACTGTTGCCTTTATTTTAATGACAAATCATTTTGTAAAACAAAACACAAAATATGCATACAGGTAAATAATTTACAAATACATTTAATGAACTTGACACGCAAAGTTAAGGTTTCGTGTAATATGTACTGGTTTCCTTTCATCTACAAAAAGAAATGTTTGGTAATTTATGATATATCATTTTTCTGACAATTATAATATTATCAAATAGTTATTAAAGGTATTAGAATCATAATTGAATACGCCGGCTACGCGTTTTATCTACATAAGACTCATCATTAACGCTCTGATCAAAATAGTTAATAGCCAAAATGTACAAAGTAAAATATCATTGGGAACCCCAAATTCCAAACAAGTGTGCCGAATATAACCCATACCATCTATGCCTGGGATAAGAAAGTCCTGAGTTATCCAAAAAAAAATTTGTAAACAGGAAATTTGAAAATTACCATACAATTGATGTTTAATGCAATAGTGCGAAAATTGTCTCTTTTAGTTATATATTTTGTTCGAAATTAACGTAATGGTTTATAAAAGAAAGATGACAAAAAGACTCCAAATATTTCAGACAAAAAACGAAAATGAAGTTTAGGTTTTTCAATTTGAGATCGAAATGATAGATGTACATTTTATCTGACCTTAAAACAATTATGAGGCAGATGGTTGTTTTTTTTATTACTTATGAATACTGTTATTTTGATGAAAAATTGGCTCAATTTCATTTGACCATTACAATGGATGAAGACCTACTAGTGGAACTAATAATAAGGGACAAGTATCAGGGGGAAGCTGAAGCACATCTCCAGATGCAGGATGTTCTCACTGAGCGGATACACAGGTCGGATGCAATCGTAGTTATCCGGAACGAAGTTAACTTTTACTGGACTAGTTTTAAATTTATCAGATAAGGTACAGATAACAATTCTTTTTATATACCAGGATCAAATAGTTGTTTGCTAAATGTTCGTTTCGTCTACAAAATACTCCTAAGTGACACATGATTCAAAAAAGTTAAAAGTTGAAGTAAATGCCTAGCTGTGAGGGCACCCGAGTTTAGAAAAGTTATGTGAAATTAAAAACGGGAATATTCAGTCGTTTTAGCAGCCGTATTGTTGTGACAATTACAAAGAAAAAATCAAACAAATATAACGCATAATAAACTATTTCGAAACAACCGTTGCAAACTTATGACGCATTTTTGTATCGTGATTTAGAATGTTTAAAAAGATTTAAGAAAATATTTAAATGGATGATTGTATTCTGGCGATGATTCTTTATCTTTTTGTATTGATCTTCGTTGTCAAATTTAGTTCTGCATATGACCTTTGATGACTCTATTCTGTTTGTTAGCTTACGCAATGGTAACTCTTTAGTTAATATACACTGTCCACCTTATTTGTTTAAAAAAAAACTTTTAAATGCTTAGATAGAAACGTTGAAAGAAACACATTAATCTTAACAACAAACATGTGTTTATTTTTGCACTTGTTTTCGGACAACGTAACTAATCCAGCAAAAAAAAGTCAAGTACAAATAACTTTGTCAATGATTACAAATATAGGAAAATGAATACAAATTCGGAAGGCAAATTGATCTTACTTAAACATATGATTTATACCATTGAATTTTATTCTTAATATGTATAAAATTGAGAATGGAAATGGGGAATGTGGCAAAGAGACAGCAACCCGACCATATAACAGACAACAGCAGATGGTAACCAATAGGTCTTCAATGCAGCGAGAAATTCCCGCACCCGGAAGCGTCTTTCAGCTGGCCCCTAGATAAGTGTATAAACTCGTTCAGTGATAATGTAATACACTGTATTTAAAAAGTAAAATCTCAGAAATACTGAACTCAATGGAAAAATCAAATCGGAAAGTCCCTAATCACATGGCAAATTCAAATGACAAAACACATAAAAAACGAATAGACAAGAACTGTCATATTCCTTACTTGGTACGAGCATTTTCAAATGTAGAAAATGGTGGATTAAACCTGGTTTTATAGCGCTAAACCTCTGACCTTTTTGACAGTCTCATCAAATTCCGTTGTATTTACAATGATGCGTGAACTAGTGTTTATATATATTATATATGATTAATATTTTCGAACATTTTACTGAGCTCTTCCCTTGATATTCAGAAAGTAATAACAGGGACACTCGGGCTAACACTTTAATCCGAGTAAATTGTTAAAACAGCAGATATGTATAAAAAGATATTTACCTTGGGGGAAAAATGATACAAACCAACACCTTCAGGACGCATAAAGATGATTGCAAAATATGAGGTCGTATCTTAATTTATATAAAGCTTTCGTTTAATGAAATTGGATGCCAGGTTAATGATCCTGTCTTTCAAAAACAATTTGTTAAATCGTATAAAGACCCTACTTCTAATATAAAAAAGAAGATGTGGTATGATTGCCAATGAGACAACTATACACAAAAGACCAAAATGACTCAAACATTAACTATAGGTCACCGTACGTCCTTCAACAATGAGCAAAGCCCATACCGCATAGTCAGTTATAAAAGGTCGCGATAAGATTTGAAATAGTTTGAAATATATTATTCTGCATAATGAAAATACATTAATATGAATTGAATACATTCATTCGGTCTAGTGCTGGTTTAGTTTTGTAACTCCGATTTTTTTTCTTTATCGATTCATGATTTTCGAACAGCGGTATACTACTGTTGCCTTTATTTATCTAACGCCTTCAAGGTATATCTATTACATGCACCTATTGAAAAAGAACACATATTTATAATGAGTTTGAACATTTACTTTTGAAATGTTTTAAACAAAAAATAAGGACATTTGGTATGATTTCCACTGAAACAATTATGTACCGAAGTCTAAATTGTTACAGTTTGTACAAGAGAAACATAAAAGTAGACAGCTCTCTAACAGATAGTTGGTTTGATTTCTTCTGTTAACCAATCAATACAATACATAACGCAACAATACTCACATGGCGAAAGAAGTGTGCATTGAAATGAAAGACAAATACAGAACCAAACTTGTACTTCCATTTTTGTCAGAATCAGGAGTTTTTCTGACTGTATTTGACAGTGCTGTAACAGTGATTCTTTCGTATTTTATATCAACACAATAATTTGTTTACGTAACTGTTCTTTAAAGGGGTATTTGTATCGGTATATCGATTATCCTTTGTTATATTTTCTTTTAGTTTTTTTGTTGTTATTCAACGCATGATAACTATCTGAGATAAATAGGGCATTTGATAATATATCCTTTTGTTTCCCCCAAGTAATCAATTGCTGTTTAGAACTTTAAGTTGATATTCTTTTATCTAAAATGATTGATAAATGTAGATACACAAACAAAATATCTTTAAAGATATTTTAAACATGAGTTGTCGTTAGAGATATGTTTCAATACTACAATCATGATGAAATTTTCTGTCGTTTGTATTGGTCTTTTTGTTTTCATTTTAACTCTGTTTTATCTCGAAAAATAGATACAAGCAGTGTTTTCCTTATTGAATTATCATTGCCGTCTGATGTTATTGATCAAAATCTTGTAAACAAATGTTTTTCATTTTAGATATCAATTACTAGTATGTAGAAATTTTTATACAAAATTAACTATTTGCAAAAGTATGAATTGTTCTAATTACTAAGGATTTTCTCATCCAAGGCAACAATAACCTTAGCCGTATTTGAAACAAATGTTTGGAATTGTTGTACATCAGTGATCTTCAATCGTGTACTTGTTTTTGTTTTTTCTTCTGATTTTAATAGTAGCACCACTTATGAGTTCATAATGACGAAATGCCCTTCTGAGTATCAAATCATAAGCCTGGTATCTTTTATAACTACTAGCATGTCGAAATGTACTATTGTATTGTTTATTTGTGTATGTCCCTGTTTTTAATTTTCTTGCATTTATTTGTACTGTAGTCCTGTCATGTAATGCTGTCATTTTAGTGTTATGTAAAAAAAAAAAGATGTGGTATGATTGCCAACGAGACAACTCCCAACAAGAGACCAAAATGACACAAAAAATTAACAACTATAGGTCACTGTACGTCCTTCAGAAAGTCCATACAGCATATATTATATATGATTAATATTTTCGAACATTTTACTGAGTTCTTCCCTGGATATTCAGAAAGTAATAACAGGGACACTCGGACTAACACTTTAATCCGAGTAAATTGTTAAAACAGCAGATATGAATAAAAAGATATTTACCTTGGGGGAAAAAATGATACAAACCAACACCTTCAGGACGCATAAAGATGATTGCAAAATATGAGACCTGGGACAGGCACATTCATAATGTGGCGGGGTTGAAAATGTAAGCAGGATCCCACTATCCCCCTTACCTGGTACAACAGTAATTATACTCAACAATACCATTAAAAGTGAGGTTTGAATAGCCACAAAATCAGGTTTAACTTACCATTTTTCTAAAGATGTCCTGTGTCAAGTCAGGAAAAAGACAGTTGTTATCTTATAGTTCATTGATGTATGTATTGTATTGTTTTTGTTGCACCTCAGTGTTTCTTTTGTTTAGTTGTTTTCCCTTTATAGTTGATGTGTTTCCTGGGGTTTTAGTTTGTCACCGGGATGTGGTTTTTTTTCTCAATAGATTAATGACTTTCGAACAGCGGTATACTAATGTTGCCTTAATCGAGCATTCATCTTTCAACAAATGTTCTAAAACTAAAATCTAAATCATTTTCAGATAACGAACAGTAAATAATTGTCAGATGTAGACTAAAATATCGGAATTATAGAACACGGTATTAAATACATCCTTATAGTTACAAATACTGTATCACTTGATTACCTTTCTACATTTATGAGACGTTGAACCCTGAAAAGAAATATGACTAGAAAATCATCATCGGAAATATCAACTTTTGCAATCACATTTTCAAGTAAAACGCCTGATAAGATCATGCCCCTTTATGACTTTCATTACACCAAGGATCAAGATGTGAAACGTCATTTTAAATTTAAATCCTGAAGAGGAAAATAAAACACCAACAAAATAAACATCTCAAAAGTAGGTATATAGCTGTCCACAATGTGTTATAATCATTCTCATATATAAGCCGACTAACAATTTACACACTTTAAAAGAAATGAAACTTTTTAGAAAAGGCGAAATTGATAAGTTTGAATTGTGTACTTTTGGCTTAATGGACTTCATTTGTTTTCGTAAGTTTGCTACGTGCACGTTGCATACTGTGTCGCTGCATATAGTAGACTAAGGAGAACGAAAATTCGTCAATGTTCCACTGCATGAACCGTCGTCAGTTAGAGTTATCTTTTAAAGCCATATTCTTTAGTTATAGTATTACATAACTTTAGTTATTTTACACATTTTGATTAATATTATATTAAGTTATATCATGTTTTGAAAAATTTTGGAATGTGATCTGTTTAAATATAAATGTTTAACATTAATACACACACCGATCCTTCAGGTTTCTTTTGTTCAAAGGACCTAGGTTATAAAATGTATAACTCGATATTGTTTTGATTTATTCAAACTATGTTAAAATGTAATGTTGTAGCATCTGCAGAGATTATATAGTTTGTGATGTTCATTGGGCAATGTGAAATATTTCAATTAAGCATTATCGTTTTGTTTTACTTCAAATCAAAGGGTCATTATTTTAACAGGAAGTGTTTTTTCCTCTCATTTGTCTACAGTACTTTAATTAAGAAATAATGGATGCAAGCTATATATACTGTAGTTTTAACATGGGTAGGCATTATATTCGTGATTATTTTGCAAGAGCTACATTTACATATAAAAAAATATATTGTACCCTTACATCCAATCACAGCGCTGCTAATTTGACTTTCTTTACCTGCTTTGGCTACACAAAAGGCCAACCTGGGTACACAATAGGCCGACCTGGGTACACAAAAGGCTAACCTAATGCTGGGAAAACGTAATACTACCGTTTCCCTATATTGACGATGTTTCATGATTCAATTTGGATTATCTTTCGTACATCAGACAAGCGATTGCTCCAAATGCATCTTTTTTTGGTCAAATCTACAATCGACCTGTCGTTAGAAAGAAATAAACTGCAATATATACTTGCTGATAATCACAATATTTAATTAATGAATCCAATGTAATTTACTTTAAAAAACAACGTCTTACATTATGATTATGGTAATACATTATTTGCATTTAACGCGTGACAAAAACTGAGGGACCGCCAGTGGCGGATTTACCGGGGGTTACAAGGGGCACGTGCCCCCCCCCCCCCCAGTTGAGGTCACGAAATTTATTTTTTTATCACATTATTTTCTTGCGACACAATCTAATATTATCCAGAGATGCCAGATGTGCGGAAATGTGAATTACCTCACAGCTTGATTTGACTTCCATACGAGTTGGCTAATTGGCTTTAGTTTCAACATGTGTGATTTATTACCCCTTTACAATTTATCGATCAGCAGCGTGTAAATATTGACAGTTATGTGTAATGTCTATTTCCAAAAGCTTTTATATAAACTACGTGCCGATTGGTGAACTCTCTGATAAAAAAAGAAATGACAAATCAAAATAGTTCTTTCATAATAAATAAATAAAAATAGATGTTTATTGTCTATAAACACGTGCTGTTTGTTGATATATAGATACGGCGATGTTAAAACAAATATATTGCAATAATGAATTAATGAGAAAAATGATCAACAACTGAATTATGAAGAGACAAATATCCATCCAGAGTTTTTTTGGGAGTTCCTCAAAACGACCGAAAAGTGTTGAAACTCCAACCACAAGAAATGAAGACTTTACAAATGCCGAATCAGCCGTAAATGAAAGGTAATTGAATATTTTCACTTTCTTTAGTAATCATTAAATTCTCATTTTTTATCCTTTTGTAAAAACGAAAGAACGTACAAAACAATTTGTTTAATAGAAATTCACCGTATCATGAGGGTCTAGATGGGGTAAAAGAATAAAAATTCAAAAAATGTAAAAAAAATGTGTGCAAAATGTGCCAAAAAATGTTTATACAGAATAAAAAGGTGGAAAAGTATAAAGAATATCTGTGGAAGATAACTTGATTAGGTCATACAATACTGATTATAAAAATGAAGGATGAATGTACGGGAAAAAAATATAATTGCCGAAAAAAAAATGATAGTTCATTTATTTTATAGAAATTACTTGTCATATAATAAACTGTAATAAAATATTTATTCATGTGTGCAAAATCTTTTCAAAATTTCTTTCAGTCAAAAAGCTGTTGAACAATCAGAGTCCAACACCAGGTCCCAGTGCCTAACTCCAAATGATGTAACTTCTTGGTTTGGTAGAACTTACAAAGCTTCAAATAATATTGTCTTTGTATGTAAATCGTATTACTACGAATGTCTTGTAAAAGAATTGGGTATAACGGAGCACTCAGGTAATCCCACATACAAAGACATATCATTTGACAAGGATGAGATTTTAGCAAATCATAAGTCCTTCATGGCTTCAATAAACATTACATTGAACACCAAATCGGAGGACTTACCTTGTTTGTATTGGATACCAAAGCTTCATAAAATTCCGTACAAACAACGGTATATTGCTGGCTCATATTCATGTTCCACTAAAGAATTGGCTATTAGATTGACTAAAATTCTGTCCGCAGTGAAAGAGGGTCTTCAGAAATACTGTGAAACTGTTTACTCGCGTAGTGGTATTAACCATATGTGGATTCTTAAAAATTCTAAAGAACTTCTAGACAATTTCAAATCTCGGTCTCTTTCTGAAATAAGTTCCATCAAAACTTTTGATTTTTCAACCCTGTATACCACCATTCCCCATGTAAAATTGAAAAATCGCCTAAAAGAAATTATCCACAATGCCTTTCAACATAAAAATGGTAGCATACGCTATAGATTTATTACTTTGGGATTTCATAAAGCATATTTCGTTAATAGTGACAAACAAAAAGGTAAATCATGCTACACAGAAGAACAAGTAGTCAGTATGCTGGAGTTTCTTATCGACAACATATTTGTTGAGTTTGGAGGTAGACTTTTCCAACAAGTTGTCGGCATTCCTATGGGAACAAACTGTGCGCCTCTTCTTGCCGACCTCTTCTTATTTTCATATGAATCGGAGTTCCTCCAGACACTTGTCAAAAACAAGAGGATCAAAGAAGCCAGATTATTTAATTTCACTTTCAGATATATTGATGATGTTCTTTCCTTAAACAATCCGAACTTTTCTGATTGGGTTCCATTAATATATCCCCCAGAACTCGAGATTAAAGAAACAACAGACACGGCTTTCTCCGCCTCATTTTTAGACTTATATCTCGAATTTGACTTACACAGTCATCTCAGTACCAGAATCTATGACAAACGAGACGATTTTAATTTCGAAATTATAAATTTCCCCCACCTTAGTAGCAATATACCAACTTCACCTGCATATGGGATATATATTTCCCAACTTATTCGATATTCAAGAGCTTGCAGCTCCTACTCAGACTTTGTAAAACGTCATCAGTGTCTGAGTAGAAAGTTGATGAACCAGGGGTATGTCAAAGAACGTCTCGTCCTTTTTCTAAAAAAGTTCATCGGAAGGTACCAAGACATTGTTGATAAATATTCCGTATCAACTTCTCAAATAATACACGATGGTCTTGATGTATAGATTCTGCGTACTGATGTTGTGTATCATCTTAACAACATGTTTTATTGTTCTTTTATTGTTTTTGTTCTATTATTAAGATTACTTTTACTGTTGAATGGTTTTATGTGATATCCGTTTGACGTGGCTCGGTACTTATACATCTCGTCAATGTGTTTGTATTGGCTTTCATTTTTTGGTGATTTGTTTTGTATATGTGACTCTTTGTATTTCTTTTGTGCTTATAACGTGACTCTGTACTTTAAAAGATCCCGTCAGTATGATATTTGTCTATAATATGTCATTATGATATATTTCTATTATGAATTACTTGTATACGTTGAACCACAAACGTCTAATCAATCAATGGCGTAGTGGAATTGACAATTTTTGGATTCTCATAAATTCTATGTATAACTTTTGAACTAGTTTGAATCTCGGTCTATTTCTGTAATTTATTCTTACATACTTTTGATTTTTTAACTCTGTATGCGTACATTGCCTATGAAATTTTTTTTTTAAATTGTTTGTATGCACATTCAACAACAAATTTATGTGACGTATATAATTTTTCTAACGTCAGACACTCAAATCAATCCATGTGTTCTTAGACAGTAGATGTTATTGTGTCCTGTTAAATTGTTCCCTTTAAAAAGTTTTGGATTCTCATATATTCTATGTATAATTTTTGGACTAGTTTGAATCTCGGTCTATTTCTGTAATTTATTCTTACATACTTTTGATTTTTTAACCCTATATGCGTACATTGCCTATGTAAATTTTAAAATTGTTTGTATGCACATTGAACGACAAATTTATGTGACGTATATAATTTTTCTGACGTCGGACACTCAAGTAGATCCATGTGTTCGTGGATAGGTTTTTGTGTCCTGTTAAATTGTTCTTTTTAAAAGTTTTGGATTCTCATAAATTCTATGTATAACTTTTGGACTAGTTCGATTTCTGTAATTTATTCTTACATACTTTTGATTTTTTAACCCTGTCTGCGCTCATTGCCTATGTAAAATTTAAAATTGTTTATAATCCAGGTACTTTTGATAACTATTGTATGCACATTGAACGACAAATTTATGTGACGTATATAATTTTTCTGACGTCAGACACTCAAATCAATCCATGTGTTCGTAGATAGTAGATGTTGTTGTGTCCTGTTAAATTGTTATACGATGATGACTGATGTTCCCATATTTTGACTATTTTATTGATTGTGACTGTTTATTTAACGCATCATGTAAATGTAACGGAATTTGATGAGACTGTTATTAAAGTGAGAGGGTTAGCGCTATAGAACCAGGTTTAATCCACCATTTTCTACATTTGAAAATGCCTGTACCAAGTCAGGAATATGACAGTTCTTGTCCATTCGTTTTTGATGCGTTTTGTTTTTTGATTTTGCCATGTGATTATGGACTTTCCAAATTGATTTTCCTCTGAGTTCAGTATTTTTGTGATTTTACTTTTTAAATAATGATGAGAAATATACAATCTACACAAAAGGTGTGACTATTCCTGATACTTTCAAGTTCCCATCTACAAAAATAGCTGATAAAAACAGATGCTTTCGGAAAGAATGGATCTCCAAGTATCCAGGCTTAGTTTATAGCATAGAGGAGGATGGAGCATACTGTCTGCATTGTGTTTTTTTCGAGAAGGAACCTGAAAAAAGAGGCAAACTTGTCAATGCCCCTTTCAAAAACTGGAAAAAGGCATTGGAAGTATTTGATGAACATTTTTGGGGGAAAAGTACCAAAAGTTTAAAACGAGGAGGTACAGGATATCAGAGACATATGCAGTGTGTAACAAAAGGAGAAATGTTTCTTCAGCAGATCAATCGACAGACTAATGTACACATGACCCTGAATCATGGTTTAGAGAGCCGCAAGGAGAAAATTTGATGGTTTTGGAATCAATTGTAAAGACCGTCCTTATTTGTAGAAGGCAGAATTTTGCTCTTCGAGGCCACAGAGATGATGCAAAGCACATTGTAAACGGAAATACTGCAAATATTGGAAATTTTCAAGCACTTTTAGACTTCAGAATAGATGCTGGTGATAAATTTCTTGTAGAACATTTCAAAACCGCCCCCAAAAATGCTACATACAGGTCAAAGACTGTTCAAAATGAAATTATTGACATTATAGGAAATATCATTAGGACAAAAATAATCAAAGACATATCAGACAGTGGAGGGATGTTTTCTGTATCTGCAGATGAAGCTAGAGATGTATCCAACACTGAACAGTTAGCTGTGTGTCTACGTTTTGTTGATTTGGCAGGTAATAACTAATATATCAACTAATACATGTACACTGGTTAATCATTTATAATCTATTGTTTCAAACTTTAAAAAAAAAAATACATTGAATATATATGTCAAATACAGCTGTTCATGCATGTGTTATCTGCAACTATTATCTGTTTTCACATGTAAATTATATGTGCAGGTATAAGATATAAAATAACAGTAAAAAAAAAGAATTAAATAATTTTGAATTAAATATCTATTTAAAAGGTGTCATTAGAGAAGAGTTTGTTGACTTCATAGAAGTGAGCGAAGATACAAGTGGAGAAAGAATATCCAATGAGCTTCTGAATCTGCTTCCAGAAATGGGACTAGATTTAAATCTGATGAGGAGCCAATGCTATGACGGTGCAGGTAAATCTCATTTAATATACCTCAGTGTGTTGACAGACGAATTTGTTTAATGATAAATATACTGTAACAGTAAGCATAGTTTTGTTACAATTTTGACATTCTCTCAAATTCATTGCTCCTGTCATTGTATGTTTTAAAGGATATTTGCACATTCGCATATATATATATACTTTTTCTCCAGGTAATATGACTGGACATTTGAAATTAGTTGGTCCCAGAATTCAAAGGATATACCCAAAGTCATTACACTTTTGGTGTACAGCTCACCAGCTAAACAGATGTATAGTTGCTGCTGCTAACATTCCATGTGTCAGGAATATGATGGGAACTGCAGATAAGGTATACAACTAATGCTTTTCTATTAATTCCTCATATGATAATATTATAATTTTGTTTTGGTCATATACCAGTAACTAAATGAGCAACACATGTATTGCTTAATTATTTTAATCAACCTATAAGTCTTTATCTTTGATAGGTAGTCAAGTTCTTCAATTGGTCTCCTAAAAGGCAATCATTTTTAGAGGACCAGCTCCAACATTATAGAAATGAAACCAAAAGAATGAAATTGAAGGAGTTATGCAGAACCAGATGGGTGGAGAGACATGATGCTTTTGAGATTTTTTGGGATTTCCTTCCAGCAATAATAGAAACCATGGAAAAGATCAAATCAGTGGACAAAAGCCCAGTTGCCATAAGTGACACACAAAGTCTAGAATACAACATAACATCCTTTCAATTTCTAGTCTCCCTGCTTGTGACAATGAGATGTATTGGATACCTGAAACAACTTAGTACATCACTTCAAGGTAACTGTCTAAGGGAAACAACTCTTATTTAATTTGATATTGTAAAAAAGCAAAACAAAAACAAAAACTATTTTTTTCATCAATTTATTTACATTACAAAAAGTACATGTTACCAACAACATCATATTGTTATTAGAATTCAAAATCATAAACACAAAGTTAAACATGCTGATTTATTTTGTCAATAACTATTAGAAAAAAGGGAGATAACTCAAATACTGTTTCACAGATCTGACTAATTAGTAAATTAACCAATTTTGTTTTTCTTTAGGTAGAGCTGTTGATGTTGTGAGTGCCCTTGAGTCAGTGAGCCTTGTCAAGGAAGCTTTACAGGATGTGAGAGACACTATTGGTGAATTCCATGCTAAGTGGTATTCACAAATATTGAATATGGCAGATGATCTAGATGTAACCCCATCTAAGCCAAGAACATGTGACAGGCAGACAACAAGATCAAATGTGCCATGTGAATCAACAGAGGATTATTACAAGAAAGCAATTGCTATCCCTCTGCTTGATCACATGTTAACAGAAATGAATTCCAGGTTTGGTGACCTGCAAATCAAGGCATCCATGAGACTTCAGGTAATACCTGCCATGATTGGTCAATCCTCAACTACTGATTTTGAGTATTTTGTGGATGATTTACCATCTCCTTCAACATTGGAGCAAGAGATGCATATGTGGAAATTAAAATGGGCAAATGAGTCTGATCCACCTTCAGATATTATCACAGCATTACAAAACTGTAGCTCAATCATATTTCCTAATGTGCACCAAATTTTGAAAATTTGTGGAACATTTCCAGTAACCTCATGTGAATGTGAGAGAAGTATCAGTAGACTGAGATTTGTGAAGACATACTTACGATCAACAATGTCAACAAGTAGATTATCTTCTCTTATCATGATGTATGCTCATAGGAACATGACTGTAAATCCAAAGGAGGTGGTGATGCAGTATGCAAGGAGAAATCCAAGGAGAATAGTGCTACCAGACATTCTTGTTGATTAACTTTATTGAACATACTTTAATGTACACATGATTATTATGCCTCTTGTTTGAATTAACATATATAAATATCTTAACAACTCTTTAAAAATATTTTCATGGTGCCCCCCCCCCCCCCCCCCCCCCCAGTCATCAAGGTTCTGGATCCGCCTCTGGAGACCGCAATAAACTCCAACAGGTACGAGATCGGGTGCATCAACAGGTTAACATGTATCACCCGCCATGTGAATAGAATACACACGTGTCAAAATGTCACAATCGGGAATAGGACACAAAACGTAAAATAACGATTAGGCTACTTTAGGTTTTTTTAAGATCTAAGACTGTTAAAGCATTTCGCTTATTAGTTAAGGCACAGACATATAAATCGCCAACAAATTCGTGATGGTAACCGTTCAAGAATAAAAAGAAAATAATTAACGATGACTAGCGTCGCCTAGATTTTACATTAAAGATAATATTACGTACTAGATGTTACTTTATTTTCTGCTGCCCTGTTAATTACAAAGTAAATTGAAATAGTGAGAAATGATTTATGGCTATTGATGTAGAAACATAGAGAAATTTGGAGGAAATTTAACGATCTGTGATGAGAAAAATATTCTGTTTAAAATTCAGCAAAGGGTGCTCTTTATTCATACTTATGCTATAAATCGGAAGTTAACATTACTTTTGTCAAAAATACTAGTTTGAAGAAGTCAAAATAAAAAAACGAGAAGAGTGCAAATGATCCACCATAATTCAAATTTATTGTAGCCTTGCGTACGGTCTTCAGCAATGAGAAAACCATATTCCGTATAGCTATAAGATAGGCTGACAATATAAATGAGAAAACTATGTCAACATGTAAAACATAGCCTCTTTAATAGGTGACAGACTTATTTCCCGGTTTATGTCCATTTATTATAAGGTTACAAACTCTAAAATTATTGTTGATTTTTATATAGAACTTTTGTACTGGTGGCTTATAATTAATGTAACCTCTCTCGCTTGTTTTGTACCTATTGTAAACAAAAGTTGATTGTTTAGTTTTATCTCGGTACCGATGTAATACATTGGCTTTATGGGAATAAAGATATACTATACTTATAATAGCTTACTTTTACAATTTGTGACTTGGATAGAGAGTTGTCTCATTGACACTCATACCACATCTTCTAATATCTACTTGTTATTGTTATTGTTCTTATGTCGTTTTTTACCATACTAGTAAGTTTTATGTATAATTGGTCTTATAATTGTTGAGTGTCCCTTTTCTTACTTCTCTTTCTCTTCTTTGGGAGCTAGCATGTTAAAAATCTCAGTCTCAGTGTGTTGATTAAGTACAAAGGCTTTGAAAGCGGAGTTCTTATGTATTTCATCTAAACATGTTCGTCCATGAAATGAATGTGATATTTGTCACTGGAAGTTGAACACAACATCATTATCATATATCCGTAACATTAACCATTAATATTTCAAAAATTGTAAAATCTGCAGAGTAATACATTGTAGTCAACAGTAGTCATGGTCAACGAAGTACTTCCCATTTGACACACATTAGACTGGAAAGAGCTTAAATAGTAAGTCGTCTGATAAATTATACAATAGTTTCAATGCTATGAATAAGACAACTTTTGTCCTATCGATAAAATATTAATATCTCCTTGGAATGAAATAGATTTCGAACACTTGATATCATATCAAATGGGTAGTTTATGAAATTGACAAAAGAAAATTAATAATACCTCATTTGATCAATGAAAGATGCCGATTTTAAAATGATTTAGTTTCAGGTGTTTTAAATGCCATCAGTTCGGATATATGTTGATTGGTTGCCATGGTAATTCCATTCACGTAAGTATACGGTTGACAAATCGATACGATTGTTCAATAATTAAATGGAAGCAAATTGCTGTCTTTGGATTATCCCGTTTAAGTGCCATTTTAACACGTAGTTTAATGGTGAATACAAAAGAAATTGAAATATAAAAGGTAAATATGTTTTACGTTATTTGAAAACGCACGTGAACGATTTTATACATGTATGTATTCATCCTACTGGTTCTAGAAGAAGAAAATGACTGTTACAATTGTATAATATTTGTTAAATAATCATAATGACTAAAAAACATTACTTTCGATTTGTCAATATTTATTTTCTTTGACCAGTTGGTTTTGTTTTTAAATTCAGCGAATTGCTCGCTTTCTTGTGGTTCATAATTGGTTAATGTATAATTCCGATGTATCATTTTCTTTTTGTCTTTTGCTTTTGTTGACGTCAAGGTTATTTTAAGGACAACCATGCATGCAGGTGACTGAAGGAAACAACACATTTGTTTCAGATCATTGAAGACAAATTGGTGGCCTTCGGTCAGGTTGTTGTCGCTTTGACACATTCCCCATTTATAAACTAAAACGTACATCCAAATTATAAAAAGTTTAAAATAAACAATAACAATTCATTGACTTGATAATATGTATCAGCATTTCATGTTTAGTTTTGTCTAAACGCTATCTACATGTACATGCAATTACACCATCGAACACTTCCGACGGCCAGATAGCCCTATGTAAATTTGAAGATAAACATACATTGGTGGCCTTCGGCTGTTGTCTGCTCTATGGTCGGGTTGTTGTCGCTTTGACACATTTTCCATTTCCTTTCTCAATTAATTAAATTAATTAAGATTAAAAGAGGGGACATGTAATTAACAGTTACTGTAGAAAAAAAGAATTAATGACTTTGAGATCATTTATATATTTTATTTGACTTGAAAGGTTTATTTGCAGTCAAATTCATTTTTACGGATTTTACAAACTAAAACGTACATCCAAATTACAAAAAGTTCAAAATAAACAATTAACAATGCATGAACCCGATAATATGTATCAGCATTTCATGTGTATTTTAGTCTAAACGCTATCTACATGTACATGCAATTACACCATCGAACACTTCCGACGGCCATAAAGCCCTATGTAAAGTTGAAGATAAACATACATTGGTGACTTTCGGCTCTTGTCTGCTTTGTTGTCGGGTTGTTGTATTTTTGACATATTCCCTATCGTCTTTCACAATTTTATAGATAGAGAACGAGTGAGCCGGCACATACAATTTAATTTTATTAGGTATGTTTAATTTCTTAGTATAGGTTCAAAAATATCTAAATCATCGTTTTACCTGTATAAGAAGTTATTTTTCTTGGTCGAAACAGTCAACTAAATGGAGCATCCTTATTTCACTTTCATTGTTAACATTCTATCCCTTTATTTAGCTAATGTGTAACCCATCTTCTGTTAAGCAGTTGAAACGAAGGTCAGAAAAATACTGATTCGATGAGATTATTTTTTTTACTTGTAAGTCAATAATACATAGTCAATAATAGATAAGCGATGTTTTTGATGTTATTCTGAGAATTGTAGACCAATCTGACTGCTTATAACGAAATGTTATTTCCAATTCCCGCTTTAATGAATACTAGAAATAACAAGAATCGCATTTTCAATGTTGACTTAATCGGTATGGTAGCTCATTTCCTTTAAAATAAAAATGATCATAATAGTATTATTCGCAGCAAATTAAACCCATATGAGTGAAGCACAAAGCACACAAAAATACAAAAAATTAACTCAACAGCAGAGAATTATTAGAAATCAAAAAGCAACATATGATTGAAAGAAGATGTGGTATTAGGGCCAATGATTCTCCATCCAAGTAAAAATTTACAAAAGTGAACCATTATAGGTCAAGATACAGTCTTCGACACATAGCCGTGGCTCACGACGAACAGCAGGCTATAAAGGGCTCCAAAAAATACAAAGTAAAACCATTGAAACGGGAAAACTAACGCATGTATATATACAACCCTTTTCAAATAAATATATTTTGAATCGAACATGGAAAGTGATGTTTTGACTTTATTTCATTTTACTTATTACCACATGGGTGTTGCCGAATCAGCTAAAGTATTTTATCCTCTGTCATGCATAAGTATAACTTTTACATACATGAATCTATTTATCCACAACTAATTAACTTCTGAATTCGCCTCTGGTGCAAAGTGTCAAAATTGAACACAAAAGCTTTATTGTATACAAAAAGCCATTATATATAATGGAGAATGGAAACAGTGAATGTGTCAACATTTTATAATATCCCTTTTATCATATTGGAGCCAAGGATTTGTTATCCGTGAAAACACAAGAAAGGTTAAAAAAAAAAAAAAAAAAAGAGAAGATGTGGTATGATTGACAATGAGACAACTCTCAACAACTGACAAAGTGACAAAGGAATTAACAATAACATGTATAAGTAATCGTATGGCCTTCAACGCTGACCAAAGTCCATACCAAATAGTGCGGCCTCTAACACCAAGCTAAAAAAGGTCCTACGAGGACTCCTGTAAACCGTTCAAACATGAATACCAAGGATCTAATCTATATAAAAACAAAAACCGAGAAACCATTGAATCACATCAACAAACGACAACTACTGAACTTAAGATTCATGGCGTATTGTATGTAAAGAACTTTAAATACGTTTGCATTTATCTTGAATCATCCCATTTAAGAAAAGAAGAAAAATGGACAAGACATTTCACTTGCTACAATTTAGATTGGTAGACAATCATTTAACGTTTTTCAAATCTAAGAGTGGTTGCTACTCTGTTTCAAAAAAACAAGAAATGCGGTATGGGCTTTGTTGGTAGAAAATGATTATTTTTAGCTTTTAAGATACATATTACAATGGCACCTTGTTTCTTTCCGAAATTATGAGAGAGAGAAAACAACGACTTAGTTAGATTTTTTTTTAAAGCAATCAATTGATAGACTTCATAAAAGATTTTCAAAAATATAATAAATTAATATACTACCATTAAACTAATTTTCAATTTGATAAACACATTTTAGAAAGGACATAACAAATTAATATTTATTACAATTTCAAGGATCAAATAACGGCTGCTGTATTATCTTCTACTTCAAATAAAATTATCACATTAAAAAATGACGTCTAATAAATCAAATGGAATTTAATTTTCCTTGCCATTTCTAGTTTCTCTAAACATATTACTTAGACCTCGTATTGACAATAAAAATAACGTTAATTTGTTTGGAGTCTTTTATTTTAATTTGCTGTGATACCGATCAAATCAATAAGAAAATACACTGTTTAAACATTATTTTGTTTACAAACCGAAAGCAAAAATAAATAAATGGTATCAATAAGTTAAACACCACTTAATTATTGCTTAGTTTTACTATTTATTAACTGGTGGGATATATTAGATTTTGAAAAGTCAAACAATTGGATTTATCGTGATATTTGTTGTCATGAATATTCATAAGTTATCGGACTCTGGACTTTATTTAAAATTTCCATCTCCAACTGATTTTCATCGTTAGTACTTTTTGTTGCTCCACTACACCATTGTTAAAGGATGATTTGGAGGGTGGCACTCATGTCGCAGTTGGAATATATGTCTGTGCAAAACTAAGCCTAAAGCTTGTAATTCAGTTGTCGTCGTTGTTTTGATGTCTGTCAAATTTTTTTTATTCTATTGTTTTTACCGTTAATTTCGTTTGTTTTTCTCGAACGAAATTTTTTACATTTATTTATATATATTCATCACGGAGCCTTTTATAGCATACTTTACTGTATGGGTTTGTTCATTGTTAAAGGCCGTATAGTCACATGTAGCTGTTTTCATCCATATTACTTGTCTCTGATATATAGTTGACAATTGAAACACATAAAAAAACAAAAAAAAAACACATCTTTTGTTTTATTCAAGCTAGCTTGTGTTTTGGTTTCAATTCTTATTAGCTGTAGTAACAGTTGTCCTCACCTTTTTTTAATTCGTTGAAAAAATGAATAAACTTCTCATGGTTATATTCATCAATACGGTGGTAAATAAACTATAATACTATATTTGGTGGGTTTTTTTCAGAGGGTGGAAAGCTCAAATGCAAATGCTTTTTAAGTTAAAGAAACATATATCGATTGACGAACAGTACAGCTTCTCGTCTTGATCTGTAATCAATCAACTTCTGGTTGTGCTTCCAGTGTATACTGCAATATATTGTGTTTCTCTCTCTTGCAGCCTGGTACTTTCTGGTAAATGGACATCGTGGTAAATCAATGAAACACCAAACTGATCCCTCATGTTGTTGGTACTCTTACTAACATTAGTTATTTTTGGTAAGTAACTTTTGTCAATACAGTTTTATTAATTTGGTAGATTTTTTGTTGTTGTTATTTTTGTAAAGGAGACTAGAGGCGAAAAATTACAAATAACATTCAAACACATCAGTATCAAAACACAGCATAAAACTATAGACTATGCAAACCGAACCCTTAAAAAAAAATGGGGGTGATTGTAGGTGCTTTGAAGGATCGGCATGTCCAGATCTATATGTGACACCCGTCGTGGACTCGTTTTACTCATGTTGATAAGTCTAGTTTGGTAGGTCATATCCGTGGAAACAAAACGAATAAAACATCATTTCAATGTGAGTCTAAGTGGTCTAGTGGTGGGAACATACAGATACGTCTTCCGTTTTTCGAAATGATAGTGTCGAGTATAATGCGAGTATGATGGCAGGTAACTTTGAATAGCATGGCAGTGTGCAACATTCTATCCAAAGAGATTTTCCATAAGATGTCTTAGACTAAAGAAAGTTGAAATGAATCAACAATTTTCTTGTTCTACACTGTTGCTAACTTTCATTTGAGATCTTAAAAGTTTGAATTTAGGAGTTGGAATCAAGCTGGTTAAAATTGGGTGATGGATTTTAATCAAATTTTCTTTTAATATCACTGATATTTTGGCAATGAAGGAAAAAGTATTCCTCACCACTAAATATTACAAACATTACACATTCCATATAAAAAAGAAGATTTGGTATGATTGCCAATGAGACAACTCTCCACAAGAGACCAACATGACATAGAAAAAAAACTAAAGTTAACCATACGGCCTTCAACAATGAGCAAAGATAATACCGCATAGTCAGCTATAAAAGGCCCTGAAATGACAATGTAAAACAATTCAAACGAGAAAACTAACGGTCTAATTTTTATTCTTCATGTTCTTTTGAAATTTTCTGGTATCGACCTATTTTAGTTTTCAATTTGCATGAATGGTACCTTATAGGGAATTTTATCAAAAGCTGACGACTGTTAAAAATGTTAAGCTTGTGCAAGAGGTCTCAAAGGCCAGACACTCATATTTTTTTTCCGTTACTGGTGTCGTTTTTTTTAGAAAACTTCCATTTTGATATTTTAACAATGTGTTTACTAGTAAGATACTGAAATTTGACACATACTGCATAATCTAGTTTGAAATCAGCATTATCCAAGGTATTATACTGATATTTCTCTCACGAGATTAATATTGTTTAATATTATTTGTAAAACCCGATTTGAATTCAAATTGAAAACTCGCGTGATTTGAAAGCTTTCTAGCGTATTTTAACGTGATCATATTAGAAATCATTTGATGTTAGAAAGTTCTACTGTTCATTTACCTGTTAGTTAATATTCAATAGCTTATATTCTGAACATAGCTATTGTTCAAATCAATAATGTCTTCGTTTCTACAATATAAGCGCCTAAAATAGAATATAATTTATTTAGACACAATTGATATAATAACATTAATAAGGTGAATGCCATGGCCAATAACGGCACATCAAAAACACATTTACGTGTGGTTTGGACCCAAAAGCCAAAAGTTAAATGAAATAAATCGATAAATATTGGAAGTTAAAAACAACCGAAATTGACTAAAATGATAATCATAAAGATTAATTCAAATTAGTTCCACGAGTTTATACAGACATAGTATATTTAACACTAACACATGATTTATTTAGCTAACATCTGAATATACTCATACATGTATTAAACAGATGCTTCTTAAGGAACCCCATCGGAATTAATCTAATTAGACTTTTATTTGTTATCGTTGGTTGAAATATATTTGAAGCCTTGAATCATGGTTTTCCAATATGTTACTTCAAAGATTAATCAACGGTTTTATCTTTTGCTTTTAATTGACAAAATATTTTTTAATCAATTATGTATAATGTTGATATTTAACCTAGATATCCACTACCATTTTACAACAACCAATAAGTCATATTTATAACAGTTAACGCCAAATCATATGTCAATCTTTACCGTTAACATAAACGAGACTATTTTTACACGAGATGTGATTGAAAGGAAAGACGGACAGGAACGATGTTTTAAATATCGGTGTCGAATTTGCGAAGACCTCTTAAAGTGAACAGTCGAAACAAAAATGTAGAACTATCTTCATTTAAAGCAATCTTTTATTACAAAAACGAAGAGATGGTGTGATGGCCAATGAGACCTCTCTTTACAAAAGACTAAATGAAACAGCAATTAACAACTATATAGATCACCATACGGTCTTAAACAATGAGAAAAACCCATAACGTATAGTAAGCAATAAAAAATCCCGAAAAGCCAAAATTTAATGTAAAACAATTTATCACATATTTGAAAATTTTTCCCGTATACGAAAGGATTGATTGATAGTTGATTGCATAATGTCAAACATTTTCATTGATGTTCAGGATGATCCTAATAACTCACAAATAATATATATTTATCTTAATATTTTTTTATATTCCAGTTCCTGATGCTATTGATGCACAGTGCTCATCATTATCAACCCTATCAGCCAATACAAATGAAAAAGTAATAGAAAAATCAAAGGAAAGGTAAACTATATTTGTATGATACCGCCGTCACTGGAGGTTTATTTAGTGTAACCCTTGTACATGTACGTCCAAACGTTCAAACGTCCCAAAATTAGTTTCTGTTCTCTGTCTTAAGTTTGTCTAAACCAAATAATATGAAACTTTAAACAATGCGTATTACTATAAAATACAGATCAAATTTGAAGGTGGGTGTCGTCGCTTTTACTGTTCTCGAGTTATGCCCCTTATACAAGTGGGGGCATTACGTACAATAGACACATTCTCCATTTAATTGTAAATGCTATGATATGAGATTTTTTAAAAAATATTTGAGAGAGCTGCATACAAAACAATACCAAATTTGATCATTAGAAAAGGTGAATGATGGCGTTTACCTTAAACTATAATATCAAGAAGCGTCTGAACAAGAAGCAGGTTACACTGAAAAATACATAGAACACTGAGTACTGAGCAACACAAACACATTAAAAAAACTGGGATTGATCTGTGCGGTTCTGAATGGGTAAGCAATTCCGGCTTTACTAGTCAGATAGTCGCACCAGAAGTGCTGATCATGGTTAAAGTAAATTCGGTGAGGAGTCTCATTCAATAATGTATCGAAAAATTTAAAGCAATTATTTCGTATATCTTGAAGTCAAGTTCATTGATTGATATGATTGTTATAAGTATGCTTGTTCGTTAATCATAACACCTGTAGACAGGGTATCGATTTTACCTCTCATCAGGCTTATTCCAAATCAAGCTCTCTTAAACATTTTGACTTGTAATTGAATTGTTTTCAAATGTATGCATTATTACATGACTGTTTTTGTTTCATATTTTAATTTCCAGTAATTTAGACTGTCATTGGACAATTGAATCCCCCGACCATGTTGAAATAAACGTAACAAAGTGGTCATTAGCACAGACATGCGCAGAAGACAGCCTTCGGATTTATGATGGTACTGTTATTTATATCTCTTTACAACATTATTCAAAAATGAAGATTGAAAGTAGATAAATGACACTTTAACAGCACATATCTGTTCAGGCAATCATTATTCGAATAGAAATAAAAAAACATGTTTTGTACTCATACTCCAATTAAAATGTTGGATTTCGTGTTTCGATCATGATTTTTGTGCTCCGAGCACTGAGCAAAGTTTTATGACTTCAACCCAAGGTCAACCGTATATATCTGTCTATAACATAAGTCAATCTCAAAATTGCAAACATTTTTTTACCTTGCGAATAAATTCATCAGTAAATTGAAATGGAAATGGGGACCAAACAGCAGATAACAGCCGAATTCCACCAACGGGTCTTCATTGCAGTGAGAAAATCCCCCACCCGGAAGTGGTCCTCCGCTGGCCCCTAAATATGATTGTGTGAAAATGGACATCACACTGAACTCCAAAACACATATAAATGATCTAAAGTTAAAAAATTTACTTACTAAGGTCATATCAGAGGCTCCTGACTATGGAAAGACGCAAAATTGCGGCGGGGTTAAACATAAATTGTGAGATGTCAACCCTCAACCTATACCTCTAGCCAACTAACGAAATGACAATAATACATCAATTAACAAAGGACTACTAGCAGTTACTGACATGCAAGCTCCAGACCGTAATTAAATTGATTGAAAGGTTATGTCTTCGTCATTCGAAAATCAAATACATTCCCTCCCGTTAGGGTTTTTGTATTACACCATCATACTGAATATGAGAAGAACATAACTCGTATCATGCCAACAACTGGTTTTAGAATAAATGTGTTTATCTCCGATGCAAAGACCCTGTAAGTGAATTAATAGTAATACCAAAATATGCTATCCTGAATGACCTGACAATGTGTCCCTTTCGAATAAGATTGTTTAAAGGTTTTGTAAGGTTTTGAGGGGAATGGAGACATTTTTTGTGATTTGTAGAGAATATTACAATACAATATTGGATGTGAAATACCTGAGCGAACCGATTTACAAACTATATAATTATATATCTTTCTGTCTGTATTGCATTGTTGGATAACTATACTGAACAAAAAGTATGTAATCGCTTCAGCATTTAGTATTTTGATGACTGCTGATATTTGAAAATTGATTTTTAGGACATAATACCCATGGTCTATTGTTGGCCGAACTTTGCAGCTATGGCTCAATCAAAATTATGGTTTCACGTCGTGGAAAGGCGCATGTGTGGTTCAAAACCGGAAGTACAAGCACCGGGACTGGAATAACACTGACGTACAAATCGTATGGTCAAAGTATGTTTTATATATCATAGCTAACTTTCTAAATTGACAGTTTTGGAGACTTCATATTTTTCTGTTTATACATATACATTTTGTATTTTCAAATTGTTTACAGTTAGAATCAGTCCTTACTTACACTTTTTTCAGCACAATCAGAATTCAATAATCTGTGAGATCTTTTCTAAAAACAGTCTTGTCTAATACAGTTTAGTCACGATAGCCTAGTGTTGTTCAAATGTCCAAAATTTTTCTAGCCGAAGCATAACGTCGGGAAAATACTTCTATTGACAAAGAGGTCAGAACTGATTCCTACTGTATATGGGCGTTTTTCAATAAAAGCGTTATTTTCAGACCTAAAAAAATGGAAAATCAACTTGTCTAAAATTCAATTTCAAGAGTTATTTTGAATACCTCTATAATAGACCTGTTTGTAAACAAAAAGTGCAATCTTAAATATTCTTTAAAATGATATTATGTTCATAATTGTGTACTGTTTCGTAGGGGACAGTTGTCCCCTACGAAACTTCTTCTAAACACACATATTTTTGCAATTTTAAATGTTTCCTATAGACATTTCAGTTAGTTTACTTCAAATACTAGAAAACATATCATTTTTTCTGAATTGGAAATCCATTTTTATCGATAAAGATTAGACAGTACTCCACATATGAAGGTTCAACTCATGTTACGTAGTGGACATTTCGATGCGTTTCGTAGTGGACAAAACCGTTTCGTAGTGGACAAAAAGTTTCGTAGTTGACATCAACCCTATTATATGTTAATAAAAACATAATAAAAATTACATGAAACTAACCCTTGTTATTTGTTTTGCACGAATATAATTGAAAAAAGGTTAAAAAAAAGACTGCATGGTAGTGGTAGTGTCCACTACGAAACGTTTTTCTCCCATACTTGTTTCGTAGGGGACCGTTTCGTAAGGGACGTATTCGCATGTTTTATTTTTTTCCCACAATCCCTATATTGCAATAGTAACAAGACTGATTGTATTCATCAAAGCATTTATCAAGCTGTACACTGATATTTTTTTCATAATTTTAAAACCAGATACTGCAGGAGATTTGACCCGTTTCGTAGTGGACAATAACAAAAATACGGTATCACTCTGGTCCATTTGATGTGCTCAATTTTTCTTACCAACAATTTAATTGCCGTTATAAAAGCATCACTTCTTTTGTAAGACCCTAATGTTTATATCTCTTGCAAACAAAAATCACATAGATTTTATAAAACTGTTTATTGACAAATTTTAATGACTTCGTTTCGTAGTGGACATTTTGTGAGGGACACACCTTCTGAAATTAAAAAACCTATATTGAAAGCTGTTTATTAGAATATGTTGGCTCTGAACATACTTTTGAATTATTAAAGAACTTATCTAAAGTAAAAAAAAACATTTATTTCTTCCTTTTTTTATTAAATTTTAGAGTATGAATGTTGAACAGGCGATAAAAGGACATGCCATTTTGGTTGTTTTGGACCATTCAAGAGTCAATATCTTATCAATCCCTCTCAAAATTAACTGTTTCTTTCCTTAAAAATGTTAAATCTAATTCAATGTACTGACTACACAAAAAATTACTAGCAAAGATCAAACACATTTTTTTAAAGTGGCTGGGACAAGAAAATACGTTTTTATTGAAAAAAGCCCATATACAATGTGATTTAATTGAAACTGCTGGTATATATGCATAGTTTTTGCGTATTTGTATACATATCATCTTGAACAAAACATTTAGTCTAACCCATTAATTTTAAAAAAGAATTTAAATTTTGCAACAATAAAAAAAATAACGAAGGATGTAAAAGATATGTAGGTATAATACATTTACTGTTTTTTCTATTTGAAAACACAAGTGATATCTGGAGTATAGACATACGATCATCATGTTTTCAACAGGTTTGACTCAGTATAGCGATGAATACAATCTCTTTGATTTCTTATCTCCGTTGTTTATACCAAAGGCATTAAGACAGTCTGGTGCACTGTTTGGACGGGAACGATGCCAAGTGTGAGGATTTAGCCTCACTCCCTTCGTTAAACATCTTTTAAACGTATCCTTTTGTTGTTGGTTCGACCTTTATCTCTAAAATGAATAAATCAGCAATGGATACTCAAGCACAAACATGAAAGTTACATTCATTGCCTTGAATATGGAGATCATTATTCACTCAGATGTTGGAAGATGTGGTATGAGTGCCAATGAGAAAACTCTCCATTCAAATCACAATTTATAAAAGTAAACCATTATAGGTCAATATACGGCCTTCAACACGGAGCCTTGGCTCACACCGAACAACAAGCTATAAAGGGCCCCCAAATAACAAGTGTAAAACCATTCAAACGGGAAAACCAACGGTCTAATCTGTATAAAAAAACTGAGAAACACGTATAAATCATAGCATCCTACAACTGCAGTGATGTATTCAAGAAAAATATCTAGAGCCGAAATTCCTTCAAAATGAATTTAATGCTATCAGATTTAGCAGATAAATTTGAAAATGCAAATGGCTTGTAACGCCTACCTTATAGGTTTTATTTTTAGGTTGACTTTTACTTAAGATTCATAGTTAATGTTTTATATTATCTTATTATAAACTCATCATAGATTCTAGGATCAAAGTTCAGTGTGCCAGACGAGCCTTTCGTCTAAAAAAAACATCAACAGTGACGCTTAAAAGGTAAAAAAAATATTGAAAAGCAGCTTATGTAATCTATGAATTCTATTATTTTAGATTTACCTTCATGTAACTCTGGATACGAGTGGCCTCAACGACGCTTTGTTAGAGCTGACGAAACACACCAGGTCATCACCTCTGAGAATTATCCTAACAACTACCCAAAGTAAGTCTGATTGTTCAAATATTGGAAGCCATTGTTAAAAAATTGGAACGTTTTCATGGCGATTACTTATTTTTTTATAATAGTGTAACTTGATCTGCACAAGTATTCGTCATTTCATAAATGATTGAACTATTCTGATTTGTTTTATATATCTCATTGTTACTTGGATGGAGAGTTGTCTCATTGGCACTCATACCACATCTTCCTATATCTACTCATAGCTAGTGCTTCTTTAACCTGTTGATATCTTATGTATATTACAGAGATGATAAAGAGGAGTGGGTTATTATTAAACCTAGTTACTCCACACCTCTAGCTATTGTTGTTAATCACTTTATCTATTACAGAGATGATAAAGAGGAGTGGGTTATTATTAAACCTAGTTACTCCACACCTCTAGCTATTGTTGTTAATCACTTTATATATTACAGAGATGATAAAGAGGAGTGGGTTATTATTAAACCTAGTTACTCCACACCTCTAGCTATTGTTGTTAATCACTTTATCTATTACAGAGATGATAAAGAGGAGTGGGTTATTATTAAGCCTAGTGGCTCTACACCTCTAGCTATTGTTGTTGAGGATATGGATATTGAAGACAGTCATCACTGTGGATATGATTACCTCGCTGTATATGACGGTAAGAACTTTAATAAAAATGTATCTTTTTGTGACTTTTAAAAACTAAAACAGAAAAAGTATTGGAAAATGTAGACTAATAAAACAAAGTGATACCACCAAACCATGTAAGAAAACAAAAACAAAACGACGAAAAGGCAAAATACAAAAGTCTATTTTGAAATGTTCGGTGATTTCGTGACTTTTGTGTTAAAAGGTCAAACCGATATCTTCTATTATTTTGCACGTTTAATCCTACTTCAGATATACAATTGTTTTATTGCAGGGAAGTGTTCATACGACAAAGAGAAAGCAAAGTTATGTAACGATAGAAAAGGATCTTGGACCCTAACAGGAAACAAATACTCTCTAATCAGATTCCATTCTGATACTGATAGAACAGGAAAAGGTTTCAAACTTCGTTTCTACTTAGGCACTGTTGAAGGTATTGAACTAAATTTGTTTGGTTAATGTCTGCATTCACAGATATGATCGATAATAATTCGCATGTTTAAAGTCACTGCATACTTCCAGTTCACCTGATAACGTCGCCTTAATAAACTTGTGAATGAAAATATGTAATTTGTCAAAGAGACAACAACCTAACTAAAGAGCAGAAAACTGAAGAAGGCCACAAATGGTTCTTCAAATACATCGGGAACATTTGACTGACGGGCTTGAGCTTGCACCCAAACAATGTGTACTAGGACGTCACACTAAAACAAATGATGAACTAAGACTAAAAAACATATAGGAGCCTCGATTTGATTTTGTGGGATGAATGAATACACAACCACTTTGGTTCAAAATAGAGAATTTATAACTTGATGATATGAATAGGAAAGCACCAATGTCTTCTGCTCAATATAAAGTATTCTATGTTTTAATTGATGTTTGTTTTTATTGTCATGGCGTTGTCTTGGTTTTTTTTAAAAACTAAGGATTTTCTTATCCCAGGCATAGATTACCTTAGCCGTATTTGGCACAACTTTTTGGAATTTTGGATCCTCAATGCTCTTCAACTTTGTACTTGTTTGGGTTTATAAATATTTTTGATTTGAGCGTCACTGATGAGTCTTATGTAGACGAAACGCGCGTCTGGCGTACTAAATTATAATCCTGGTACCTTTGATAACTATTTTTTAATACACTAATTGTTTTAAAAAGTAAAATAACTAAATTACGACTAAACTCCGATGAAAATTCAAATGGAAAGTCTGTAACAAAATGGAAAAATCAAATGATAAAAGATATCAAACGAATGAACAACAGCTGAGAACTCAGACTATGACCTTGAACTTCAAGTTTAACACTTTGGTATACTCCCGCCATTTTTAATTTTTTGGTTTAATGTATGCATACTTTTGTGGATCCACACGTATATGTCTAAGGTTATATTAATTACCTCTGCATATATGTTGTCGATTGTCATTAGATATTATAAAGAAAGAAGATGTGGTATGATTTCCAATGAGACAACTATCCACAAAAGACCAAAATGACAAAAACATTAACAAATACGGCCTTCAACAAGTGCTACTTAGAAATGGGCTCGACTATACGAAGACAGATGACAAAGTATTTTGCGTCTAGTTTAACCTTTAAGTTTTTTTTTTTGGTAATGTATGCATGGTCTCCTCATCTTGAAACATAGTATGATTGCTCAGCATACAGTGAACTATTTAATATGTATTATTTCAAATAAGGGGTGTAACCTATCTCACTTTATATTGAAATGATTGAGAGATCCTTAACAAATGCGTTTGTTAAAATATATAATTGAAAGTGGAATAATTGACAATGAGACAGCTCTTCACCAGAGACCAAAAAAACAAAAGTAACACCTCTTATATTTATAAATACATATTTTAATTTTAAATTCTTTCTACATTTCAGAACCAAAAGGAGATTCAAGTGCTCTGCATGCCATTTTGATTGGATTAATAGCTGCCTGTATAGTTGTCATATTCTTACTGGCATCAGCTAAATTATACATGCGCTGTTTCAAGAAACCAAAAGTTCGTCCAAACCAAGACCATCTTCGTAACCGGAGAGCAGTTCTTGAAGCTCAAGTCCGAAGAGGTCCACTTGGATCAAGGTTAGCCAGAATGATGACAGCGCAATCAATTCATTCGGAAATGACTCGGTACCTGAGCAATACCACGGAGCACGATAGCCGAGTCTCCACATTTGAAATTTCAACGTCACAGTCGTCAGGAGCTGGTTTGGTTTTTGAAGATGGAATGTTCCAGCCGCCATCGTATAGTGCCCTTTTTCGTCATTCAGAAGAACCATCAGCACCCCCAGCAGACATTAATGCCCCGCCTCCTTATCCGGGTTCTCCAGATTTTAAACTTGAAGATCAAGGAAACACTGTCAGTGTTGCTCATGCGTCACCTATCCACGATATCAATAAGGCCGTTGATTGCCTGACGAATGTAGAGACGATCCCTCCACCGCCATACAACTCTAACTAAATTATCAAAATAGATGTGTTTCTGTTCATACATGTATGTCCATATTTGGCGAAAACATATAGCTTTTATTGGCTTCAAAATGACTATCGTAAAAACATCGACAAGCAAACGACATACTACAAAATCATATTCATGTTACGTAGATTTTACAACTTTTGAAAATTATGTTAAAATCAAAAAGTCACCGGATCAATAATGAAAGTTTTGATAAATACTATAAAATGTAAAAATGACTACGTAAATATTTCCGTCCAAAGAACTGTATATGCTATTTTTATACCTTATTAGTTACCAGAGCTATACACGGAGTTTAAATGTATCTCCTGAATTCTTGTAATCAATGCACGATAAGCATATTTCGGTTGTACTATTCGTGTCTTTGTCAAGTTTCACTCTTGTTTTCATTTGATCGATACCCGTCTTTACCATGCATACAATGGGGCGAGTGTTTTATTCCATAATAAATGTTTAAAATAAACTTTAGTTGAATATCATCAACAAAACGCTATTACTATGATTTTGACTTTTGCATGTGCATGTAGTGATCCTTTGTCATGAATGAATCATTAACCATACATTACTTTTTTTTTTTACGTTCAATTTAAAAACTGTCAATTAATTATAAGTATGCAGGCATTTTGCACAGACTATCTTACCGATGAAACAACTTACTTTAACTACGCAAGCGGATGATTCAATTTAGTTCTGTCAAAGACAATAACTTTCAATGGTATTTTTTACGCTTTGTGATTTAGATATACGTCTTTCATTATGTTTATTGAATATTTCCCATTGCATAAGTGGTGAATCGTTAAACAAGTCAGAGTATTGCACACTGTTAAGAAGGGTGCATGTGTCATTATATATTAGTATATTTGTTATGTGTGGATTTTCTCGTGTATTAAAACACAGTTTAAAAAATAACAAACACACGTGTCCTTGCACTATCATGACCAATGAAAACTTGATAACGCGTTTATGCTTTAAGTGTGCCTTTATTATTTGACGTTTGTATGTTACTTCAGAAATACCCTTAAATGTATAGCAATTTAATTTAGGAGTATGGAAAAACGAGTGAAGTTTATTACCTTGTAGTATCTATATTTTAGATTGGATCTACCATTTTCAGAGTTGATTATGCGTTTTGTGGTTTCGCTCTTTGTTAAAGGCCGTACGTATGATTACCTATAGTTGTTAACTTTTATGGCAGTTGGTCTCTGTAAGAGAGTTCTTATTCATGTTGTCCTGGTATAAAGTATCCATTAGACTCATTTTAATTGATAAGTTGACAGAGTATTTTTGTTACTTTGTTATGAATATGATTTTTTCTTGTGTTAGTACTCTGTAATATATTATATATACTTTAGTCAATTAAAGGGTTATTTTCATTGTACGTTTTTATGTTTTTGTTTTTATAATCTGGTGTCCGGTTCGCCGAGCAGTGTGAGTCGGAAAAAGAAAAAGATAAACATGGTACTCTTTTTTGAGAAAATGGCTATATCGATTCTTAACAAAGGACCTCATAGATAAAACTTTATTCCTCCACTCTCTAAATGTACTTGGAATATTTGTCACTGGACGCAAAGCAAGCAAAAATCTATAGTATAACAAAAAGAAAACAACATGATTATTCCTCATTTTGAAGTCCAAAAATTGTATCATTGTTCCTATTGTTAGCTAACCTGAACTACAAGGTCATGGGAGCTTTGCTCATCACCTTGCGTCCGTCGTCCGTTAACTTTTATTAAAATCTTCTCCTCTGAAACTACTTGACCAAACTTGGCCACAATTATTATTAGGGTATCTAGTTTTAAAAATGTGTCCGACGATCCCGCCTTCCAATTAACATTGCCGTCATGGTTAAAAAAACGAACATTGGAGTGAAATGCATTTTTGGATAATATCTCTGAAACTACACGTATATCATTAAGAGTAAATCAAATGGATCTATCTGCTCTGAAATTTTATATACAGTTGACTGAGATAAATTAATAATATGGTGACTTAAATTCATCTATCCGGTAGAAATACTTATTACCATGACCAACTTTGTTATGTATGTTGGTTTTTCTTAAATATTTTTTTAACTAGTGGTTTCTGACAGCTTCCTCGGCATACCTTTCTTTATTTCATTGTTTAAATATTGCATGTGTCTGTTCTATTTGTACTGCATAGAGAAGAGATCAAATTGAACCAGACTATAGATATAGGAAGATGTGGTGTGAGTGCCAATGAGACAACTCTCCATCCAAGTAACAATTTAAAAAGTAAACCATATGTATATACAAAAAAGCAATACAGTAAAGCTAAACTAATAATTATAGACAAAAAACTAAATGCGTTATTAGTTCAATGATTTCTTCCGAACAGCCGTATAGTTTTATTATGACAACAGTAGTTTATCGGTGTACAAATTTCGACAATTGAATAAGAAGATACCTATTAAGGAAGTTTGCTACTCAGTTTCAAATTAACAAGCTTTTCATAATACTAGTATATTGATAGGGGGATAATAAAGGAACCAAAAGAGCAAAACAAAATATATAGGTTCGTGTGCATGTTGTGGAAATATTAGCCATTAAAATTGTGGCGGAAAAAATGTTCTCTCTTGACTTTTCATACCTTTATTGGCAATTTAAAGTCTTAAAACTATAAAAAAATATCGAAGATGTTGTAAGACTTTTATAGATGGCTTATACTTATAAATGTAAAAGATTGATATAAAGAAAATGCGGGGTTAGTGGGCAAAATTATTTAAGTCATTCAAATGGACTTTATATAGATTAGACCGTTGGTTTTCCTGTTTGAATGGTTTTACACTAGTAATTTTTGGGCCCTTTATAGCTTGTTGTTAGGTGTGAGCCAAGGCTCTGTGTTGAAGGCCGTTCTTTAACCTATAATGGTTTAATTTTTAAATTGTTATTTGGATGGAGAGTTGTCTCATTGGCACTCACACCACATCTTCCTATATCTATTAAAATTTAAAAACTGTTGTCCGTGCACAACAGACGATTTCGAAAATCTTACAAAAATTCCAAAACATGACAAGCAAACATCCTTAAGATAACAAACACATTCTTTGCGGATTCCATGAACTCAAAAAGATGCGAGTCTCGTGCGGTGACAGAATAAGCACCTCTTTATGTGAATGCATCGAATTCTCGATCAGTCAAATTATTACTGGTAAATTTGATAAGGACATAGTCCATTGAATTACCGATCAGAAGGCTATATTGGTACTTAAATAAATATATCGCTCGACACACCGTTCTGCGTCACCAAAACGTGCTGGTTACCATAAGATTTGAATGCAGTGTCCATTTCGGTCATTCTTCTCCATAACTTTAATTTGTAGAGTCAGTTTTTGCGTAAGGAGCACATCCCAGTTAATGAAGTCAGCCGTATGGTAGGTATATGCACAAGCGTTTACATAGCGTATAAACAGAAACATTCAAACGCCACATACGTTGTTGCTTATGAAAACTTGATAAAGCATATACATATATACAAAAAAAAATAGTTTTTATTGCGTACCTTATAATAAAATTGAGAAAGGAAATGGTGAATATGTCAAAGTGACAACAATTTTTAACGTCATTATTCATACAGAATGTGCTGTGCATTGATGCATTTAATCATTTTACATATATCTACTCTGTTGGACCTTGTCCAATTTGATAGTCAATGTGACCATTTTGAAATATGCAATTTATTTAGTGGGAGATCAAACATACAAAATGACTGAGATTATGACCACATTTTTGCCTCCAGCCTCTAGAATTATATGACTAAAATTTTTATTTTTTCTCATTGGCTAAACGCATAGGAATCCTCATTGATAATTACAGAATAACTAATCAAAGAATTCAAATAGAGAAAAATATTCAACGCGTGACCGAACAAACGATTAATTCACGAACGCGCGTAGCGGCTCTTGTGTTGGTATTGAAACTAGATGCTGATAATACATGCGATATGAAAATGCCATGTATTAATCTGATATTATCAACGCTACACACTCTGTCGTTGGCATCGGTGACTTTCATATCTATGTGTTAATAAATCATTGTCATTATATCAACCTCATCAAAAGTCAATAATTGTATACTATCCGTGACATTTTGTTCGTCTTACGAGATATGAAGTGAAAATTTGAATAGAATAAAGTAAAGTCTATGTACACCTCTTTTATAAAAATAACCTTGCTATTCAAGCATATAAAACACATTATTTTGTTTGTTTAATTTGAAAGATTAAATGACCCTAATTAGCAAGTTTAATGCTTATTTATGATATACAAAAAGTGATTAAAATTACACATAAGGAATACGTGAACCATGCGACCTTGAATCTAATGTTTTTCTTATTGCCTGACTAATGTTTCATATTTTAGATAAATAAGATTGAAAAATAGTTTTATTTTATTGTTTATTTGGTTTACTCTGTGTAAATATTAAAGGCGAATATATATATATTCACTTGGATTAAATTTAACAAAACAATGAAATTTTAAAGTGAATGATCAGATCGTTTGCAGTTTTTTTCTTACAAAAATAATAGACATGATTACAGTAATCGGACGAAGAAATGTTGTTGGAGGTATGTAAAATGAATTTTAAAAAGTTCTGTACGGACAGATACTCTGTGTATACATGTATGAGTTCTCTATTAAGCGCCAACCACTGGTATATACGAACACTCTACACTGATACTGTATTATACGTTACCCGCTGAGGATAAATAAACAGACAGAGAAAATACAAATCACAAACACAATTAATTACGTACTTCTAAAGAGCCGTTTTTAATTACCTCCACAAAGAACCCTCCAATGCGAACATTTTGAAAGCCATGGAATAAAATTGAGAATGGAAATGGGGAATGTGTCATAGTGACAACAACCCAACCATAGATAAAAACAACAGCAGAAGGTCACCCCAACAGGTCTTCAATGTAGCGAGAAATTCCCGCATCCAAAGGCGTCCTTCAGCTGGCCCCTAAAATATATACTTGTTCCGTGATAATGAACGCCATACTAATTTCCAAATTGTACAAAAAAAACTAAAATTAAAATGATACAATACTAACAAAGGCCAGAGGCTATTGACTTGGGACAGGCGCAAACATGCGGCGGGGTTAAATATGTTTGTGAGATCTCAAATCTCCCCCTTTACCTCTAGCCAATGTAGAAAAGTAAACGCATAACAATACGTACATTAAAATTCAGTTCAAGAGAATAATGGAAGAATGATACCAAAACACATGTCGAGCTTCGTGACCAGAATTGACCTGTAAACAACAAAAATCATTATAGATCAACTTTGCCATAGGAAGAAGGAATCTTGGTTTCACAAGGATTTTTTTCTCTTTACTTCAGGTCCTTTTTTGGTTGATCTGCTCTTAAACATTTGTATATACCTTTTCGATACCTTTCAATCACGAAAACGTCAATCAGTGCACAAAGGGAGAGGCAAAAGATACCTAAAGATAGGCAATAGGTATTTTTACTTGTGTATACAAGAAGAACATTTCAATCACTTGGTTGTTCTATATCCTTATTTAGAAATATTCAGCAATAAAAAGTTGAAGTTTTTAAGAGTTGTTTAAATGATTTTTACGATAGCATTAGAACACTAAGTATTTGGATATAAATTGCTAACGAAGAATATGTTCGCTTTAACATTGTGAGTTTTTTTTTAAAAAAGCGTACTTAACAAGGAACATCAGTAGGTGATAATGGACGACCTTGGCTGTCTATGCATACCTCTCATGGCCGGTATATCAGGCGGGGTTTGGACTGAAGTTTATTATAACAAACCAGTAATAAAAAGCTATTTATGTATGTTGTTCAAAAAACTTAACGTAAAATACTCGAAAAATCCTTTAAAATTTTGAATACCTTTGTATTGCATTTCAGTATTAGAAATTCTACAATGATTTTTTATCGTAATTAAAATCATATAAATTGATACATAAACAAAAGAACTGAACTCATGTAAATTGCATGTGTCCTTAGCACGGACGAGAATGGTTTGTTTTGATTTGATTGTCGTAGCCATATCCCTTTTCACTTTCCTGATATCAATAAATTGTTTATTGTTCATTATCAAATGCTATTACAAGTAGTAGAATGCTTTATATCACTCAGTTAATATATATATTATTTATTTGCAGGTAAACTCTGATAATAAGTCAATTTCTTTTATTCTAAAATAATGGCAGAACCTGCTCAAATAAGATACACGAGGTGTCAGTATGTTGTAGGAGATGTGTTGACAGATCTGATGAGAGCATATATGATGTTTTCAAAGATTCCTTTCGACACAATAGAGCAGACCATAATGGGAGATTCGAGATTTAGAAAAAAAATTAATCAAAAGGAAATAGACAAAGTACAGACACTTACAACTCACGGATTTACTGACTTTGACATCAGCTTAATGTTTAAGATAGCCAGACACAAACGTTTCGCAATGATAATTCCAGATGGACCTACACATGGTTGGGACTCATATCCACAAGAAGGGGATTGTGCTATTGGTGATAATATTCTACGCATCACAGTCTGTAGGAATGAAATAACCCACATGCCTAACACAACTTTGTCTGAAGACGAATTCAGTAAAATGTTTAAAACATATAGCGACATAGGCAAAAGAGCAGATATACACCTAACAAAGAAAGATAACTATTTCACACAACGAATTAACAAATACAGATCATGCAGTCTCGATGAACAGATGGAGGCGAGATTCAAAAGAGAAATTGAAATTGTTAAAAGTAAGAATGATATAAAACGATTAATTAAATCACAATATTAAAATATTTTACTCAAATTACACATATGCATTTTAGATATATAAAACCAACGTAAACCCAGTATTATGTACTTAAAACGGTTTTAACATCTATTATGATTTTCAGAATATTACTTCATATTGTTTTAAAGGCCAGTTTACTTTGGTAAAAGATTTTACGTAGCTCATACGATTATTGGGTAAAAATGATCAAAATAATACTGAAAATCACACTTATCCATTCTTTCCTTAAGGTATTTTAATTTAATATTATTTTGAAAACCTAGATGAATGGGGTCTTTTAATTAAATTATATTCCTCATTTTCATCTTTCAAAAAAAAATAAAAAATGCACTAATAGTGTCAACATCCTCACTGTGTCCACCTTATTACTATGTCTACATATTTTTTTTCAACACTTCCCCAAATGTACCGCGATTACGCGGGTATTTCTAGTATATTTATATTTGTCCATGAATCTGGTGTTAAAGCCTCGGTCACACCTTACCGGATAGCTCGAACGGACACCTAACGAACAAAAAAGTTATCCGTTGACAAAAGTTTTATCCGTTGGGAGTCCGTTGGTGTACTAACGGACATGTAACGAATGCCTAAAGGACACACAACGGACATTGAAACGGTACGTGAAACGGATACGTACCGGAAAGAACGGACGTCGAGAGTACATCCAACGTCAATTTATATTTTTTTTATTTAATTGTATTTCGAACTGTGCAATTTTTTCCTATTGTACTTTCGAGGGTAGCTTTCTGTGGTGTCAAAACGTGTCAAATGTTCTCCATACTTTCTTTTCAATTTTTCTACAGAAATAGCTGAATCACAGACAGGATCGAATACTACAATAAAGACCTTTGCAACAAAGGAAACACAAACGAAAATTGGTTACATACGTGAAAACAAGTTATTTGAAGGTAAATTCTTCATGTAAAAACGCAAATACCTTTTATATTCAGTTTTTAAAAAGTTTTGCCGTGACCATTTTTAATATAAAAGTTACATCATAAATGATGCTTATCTGGATATGTTTAGATTTAACATGACATCAAGATTATTATTCGTTTGTTAAAGTGAACAGCATGAACTATAGAATTAGAGAAAAAACGGACAATCAGTAATACTTATACATTATTTACTTTTCATTCAGCCGAACATATATATACGTTACATATTTTAGTGGTCTCTCTGTCTTATGTATATAAGTTTGTTTTCTAATTGATTTACTTTTCCTCATCTCTTTGATTCAAATTGAATACATTTAAGTATATTATTGAAAAAAGAAAAAAATCAACTTAGAGACGTATGAAACGTCAAAACAGCAAATATGTTTTACTATAAAACGAGTTTCATGAACTTTCTTGTGAAAGAAAATCCTTTATATTACGGTCCAGTTTCATTTTGAATTTATCCTCTAAATTTACTTATTTAAAAACTTTAAATGACCAATCTAAATTTGTATTATTGATGTCAAACGAAGATCCATTTGTTAATAACATAATGATTAAAATAATAGATAATTTAGTAAAGAGTGGAAGAGTAAAATTAAGTAATAAAACATGAAAAGCCCCCAGCCTTTCTCACTATACAACGGTACTGAGTGTGTTCACTGACTAACTCATTATATTTGAGAATATATGCTGTATGTGTTGTCTCCCTTCCCTAATATAGTTTTAGTTTTATTGTCATTTATTATAATTTCAAAAAGTTCAATGATAAAAATCACCACAATTATTTGTACACTTTAATTTAAACTGTATTTTTACTGCTCCTCGGGGCGTCTTGAATGACAAAGAAAAAATGTTGTTGTTGTTGTTGTTTTTGTTGTGAAAATCTGCACATATTGAATAATTGTATCTCCGTACACTTTTTTGCAAATATTTTCCTGTATGCAATTACCATAACCACAAGACTCTCGTTAGAACTCCTGGCAGAGCAGAACGCAAGTGTTAGGGGCAAACCGTGTTAAAAGAATGTAAATAAATCTTTTTATTATCAATTAATGCGGACAGGTATATAGGTATGATTATTACCACTATTCAATAATTTATTTATTTCTTTTACAAACTATATTTTCAGATACTAGTTCAGTAAAAATTACAATGTCTAATATAGAAAATGCTAAGAAAAAAGCGGAAAGGATAAATGATCAAAAAGATCATCTTAGCACTAGCAATATTGAAGTGACAAAAGCAACGAATGGAAGTCTGGTTTTACTTTTGTTGATGAAAAACAGACTATTTAAAAATGACCAAATAATGGAAAGTGAAGTTGATCATTTTGTTAAGTGCTTGTTTAAAGCTGCGGATTTAAAATGCTGCAAAAATCATCAATGTACAATTATTTTAGAAATAGAAGATGGTAAGAATGTTATGGATATGTGATGTTTTAACAGGTTAATCGTGACACGATCGATATTGCGGTTTTCTATAAACTTTTAAACCGAGCATTAATTCAAAGTAGAAAGCTTGTTTAGTTTGCTCTCTTCAAACTTGTATTGAAAATATCCTAGAAGAGGAGACGACAAGGTAAGACAAAAATAAATGGTCGATGAATGGTCATTTAAATAAAGCTTCGTGAGAACAACAAAGGACAACATGTAAACAAAAGTTGGTACAAAACATCTTTAATTAAAGCAAGCCGGAGAGCTAAACCTGTAATTTTCATACAAGTTATATTTCAAAGAGATATATATATATAATTTGATTTAGATTGTTGATTTTGAAAATTGCAGAGATATTACTGATATCAATTTAACATATATCTGTACGCATGACAGCGTCTTCAGTGCAGCTTTCGATAAATTATAAAGTAGACAATCCATCCTTATTTTCGAAAGTGTTTGAGGCATTGGAATGTAGAAATCTTTTGTATAATTTGAGGTGCAATGTTGATTTGCTTTTTTTTATAGCCGACAGTGAAACAGATGATTCTGAGAACGAAGACGATCTTGTGTTGCATGTTGAAATGAAAGATGGGACTTTCAAAACTGACGAGTCTTTATCACAAAACTTGGACCAATTCATTTCGAAAGTAGGCACAAAAGTGAATGGAAAATCTACTAAATCTCATACTGAAGTTACTGCATTGTTGGATATCAAAGGTGAACAAATAAAGTTTAGAAAATTTCAACTACAATTGATATAATTTTTAAAAAAGATAATAAAAAAACTTGGTTGCTGAAAATAACATCTGAAATGAATTGACATGAAAGAATGTACAAGATTTTAAAAAGACGATAACACGTTATGTACTTATTTTCAGAATGGACATATTAAGACTTGCACTAGAAACTGTAATATTTTCTAACTCTTTCAATTAATCATGTCTATCGACAAACATAATTTGAGTTAATAACATCACTCTCTGCTTATCAACACTTACTTATTTACATGATTGTTTCTAAATTTGTTTCTTGAATTGCAAAATAAAAAAATGCTACTTTTAAAGATCTTTCCCGCTATTAAGATTCTCGTTTCTACGTGTGACTATCTCCATTCAATTTAAGCTTTTATATAAACAATTATATTTTGATTATATAAACATGATACTATGGTCAGTCGTTAAGTTGTAACTTTTTGATATTGTTTTATTATTTTATTTTGTTAGGGTCTACAGAAAAACATTCTGATGATTCAACTAACTGTGGAGAGAAATCTGAAGAAAGATCGAAAGGTAGTAATCGTACATCATTTGCTGTGAAAAAATAGGTCGTTATTAATTTTATATTTGTTTTGATGTTTTTTTCTTTTGTATAGGTCAAACTTCTTATAAATGTATGTGAAAATAAATTTCCCCAAATTCATGATTGAATGCAAAACTCACAAATCTTACAAAATTATCAATCTAAAGTGAACGTTTGTCCAGTAAATGATAGTATATAAAACAGACAAAATGTTATAATCTTATTTGTTTATTCTGTAATGTACCCAATATACTATTTCCAAAAAAAATCGAATTCTTTTTTATAAAAGCAGAAGTTGTGTGCACGAGTAATATCGTTCGTGTGTTCTGTTCGTTTCAATTTGTGATGATTTTGTGACAAGCGAGTGCACTTTTCCAACTCGGCAGTCTCAATGTAAGCTCACAACGTTAATAAAGGGAAAGTATCGCAATGCAAATCTCGTAAATGCTAGGCCTTCAAAATATAAACAAAAACATGCAAAATGAACTAAATCAATTAATTCCAGATCCCTGTCGGTTTTTTTAAACCACATTTATTTTATCACATATAAATATACATTATTGTCCATAAAATTGAAGTTGATGCGACAGTCGTACAAGTTAGAGTTAAAACAAGGTTCAATCAACATTTTCTAAATTTTAAAATGCCTGTACTAAGTCAGGAATATGACAGTTGTTGTTCATTCGTTTGGTGTGTTTTATCCTTTGATTTTGCCATTTGATTAGGGACTTTCCGTTTTTAATTTCGGAGTTCAGTATTGTTTACTTTGAACTATTGTATCTATGGATAGTAAAATCATTCAACTTAAGTTTTAAATCATTATATCTATGAATACAACATATTTTTGACAGCGTTAGAAAATAACATACCAGATGATATGAAAGAAATTTCACAGTTCCTCGTCAAACACAACATGACACACTTTCTAGAGAAATTCATAAATGAGGAAATAACTCATGCAGCATTACTCCAGATGGATGACAACGACTTAAAGGAACTTGGCATAAAAAAGGGACCAAGAGTTATACTTTTAGCTGCAGCAAAAGAACTTCAAGAAAAAAACAGTAATATATATATACAACGTCTAAATAACCAGTTTATTTGATAGGTTCATTTACTTATGTACATGTCTTTATACTTGAAAGTTATAACTTTCTCATCAACTTAATTTTATAATTGACTATTGTTATAAACTTTCTTCTGTTTTCAAAAATATTAAGTACACGAATAAAATTATATACAGTTAGTTTGATTTTTGATTTGATAACATGGAGGATTTATATTGATATTTTTATTCAAGTGTCCCTGTTGTGTCTTTTGTAAACGAAACGTGCGTCTGGCGTACAATATTTTAAGCATTATATCTATAATAAGTTTATAGTAAAAAGAATAAATATTTATTTCATAACATCAACTCAACAAAGGATGTCACTTATTTTGCATTGCCTAAATGTTGTTAGATAATAGGTTTAGTTTTGTATCGAAAAGATTGAACTTGCAATATAAAAGATATTCTGAAAAATAAATTTTGGCACATATTCCCACTTTTATTTTTGAACAGGTGTTGATCCTGAAATAGATGATGTTGATTTTTTTTCTTAAATCGCTCAACCTTCACAACTTAGAAGACTGCTTAAAACGCCAAGATGTAACAATCAATTCACTCCGTGAGATGGATGCAGATGATCTAGTTTACATAGGTGTCGACGATATATTGAGCAGAAATAAGATACTGAGTGCTACAAAACTTCTTCATCCATCCCAAGGTAAAATTCCAAATAATACATTGAAAGTTTAGGAAGCATAGATTTAAAAAAAAAAAAATAGAAAAAAAATGAAAATAACAAATAACAAACTTCGAGGAAAAATCTTATGAAAAGTTCCTAAGCGAATGGCAAAATCAAAAACCGCTCACACACATCAAGCGAATGAGTAACAATTGTAATATTCCTGACTATGACAGGTATTTATTATACAGAAAATGCTGGATTGAATGTGATTGTGATAGATAAGCTTCTTGCTTGTATGACCGTTGCATGAAATTCTATTAAATTTACAACGATGTGAGAACAATTCACACAGACATAAAAGGTAAATTCTACAAGTTGAGAAGTACAACAGTCACCATTGTGTTACAATATCAATCATTATTAAATCAAAAACAATATGTCAGCGAACAAAATAAAAGGCATATTGACAAAACACATTAGCAAATAACACAATGAGAATAAAAAAAATAATTTATAGCACAATAACACAATGTCGGGATATATATAAATAATGTAACACGCCAAGTTGATATTATACAAATATAGCCTTTGTATGAGGTCGATACAAGGATATATTATTAATTCGTATAATTTAACCAATTTGATTCGTTTAGGGATAGTCACATGTTAAACTATATTTTCGAAGGTAGAGAGAAAACGGCGTATAGCAAAAAGCATATTGACCGGCAAAAAGCATATCGCACGGTTATTTTTAGAATATCTAAAAACCGATATACTTTGTGACGTCATGTAATGAATTTCAGGATATTGTTTAACGTTTTGAAACACATGATATCTGTGATCGATAATTTGACGAAAAAAATCTTCAATGATACATAAGATGTAAAAAAAAAAAAAAAAAAAAAGTAAATGAAATATCAACAAATATGTTGTTATTGTCAAGGAGACAAATTGATGTAATATCTATAAAATTCCAACAAACCTATTTTTATTTTGATACAAATATGGTCGGAAATTAATAATATAACAAATATAGCCTTTGTATGAGGTCAATACAGGATATATCGACCCAAAGAAGTATATCGACCTCGGACTTCGTCCTCAGTCAATATACTTCTTTCAGGTCAATATATCCTTGTATCGACCTCATACAAAGGCTATATTTGTATAATATTGACCTGAAAGAAGTATATTGACTGAGGACGAAGTCCGAGGTCGATTTACTTCTTTGGGTCGATATATCCTTGTATCGACCTCATATACACAACAATTGGGTAGTAATTATATAGTATAAATATATCTTTATAATTATGTATATTATTACTTTCGTTTGTCAAGTTCGATCATCAACTGTATATCTTCTTATGAATTCATGCATCCAATGTATTAGGGACAGGGATATAACCTAAATATATAAATATTGTCCTGAATTTAAAAAAGAGGGACGAAAGAAACCAAAGGGACAGTCAAACTCATAAATCTGAAATAAACTGACAACGCCACGGCTAAACCGAAAAAGACAAACAAAAAAACAATAGTACACATGACACAACATAGAAAACTAAAGAATAAACAACACGAACCCCACCAAAAACTAGGGATGATCTCAGGTGCTCTAGAAGGGTTAGCAGATCCTGCTCCACATGTGGCACCCGTTGTGTTGCTTATGTGATTACAAATCCGGTAAATAGTCTAACTTGGTAGGTCACATTCATGAAAGGGAAGGGGATTGTAGTTACGACGTTAGGAACATATCAAATATCATTTGTGAAACGGTTATTGTTTTTTTCCATGGATTTATGAGTTTTGAACAGCGGTATACTATTGTTGCCTTTATTTATTCCATAACGGTCAAACAACTCGTGATGGCGTCCGTAAAATTTACGAAGGGATGATTTCAACTTCACCATATGGAACTCTTCGTTTAATAGTTTCCTTTGAGCAGTAACCCTCTATCAAGAAAATCATGATAGGACATGCAAGCACGGGACTATCTATTGGGAGATATATACCCCGTATGCAGGTTCTGTTGGAATGTTGCTACTTAGAAATGGAAAGTTCACAATTGGAAAGCTGAAATCATCTCTTTTGTCGTAAAGTTTTGTTTTCAACCGACCCTCATTGTCAATTTCTAGATGTAAGTCAAGATATGAAGCCGACTTAACTGTATCTGTAGTTTCCTTTATCTCCAGTTCGATGGGATAGATGCGTTCCACATAGTTATCAAATTTTGAATTGTTTAGTAAAAGAACATCATCTATATAGCGGAACGTAATGTTTAAGGATATTGCTAACTTCTTATCTTTCTTCCAAAGAAGTTCCTGCATGAAGTCAGCCTAGTTGATAATAAAGAAACAAGTCGGCAAGTAGAGGGTCACAGTTTGTTCCCATTGGAATGCCGACAGTCTGTTGAAAAACACGTCCTCCCAACGTAACAAATATACTGCAATCAAGAAATCAAGCATCTTGATAATATCAGTTTCAGAGAATTATTTGTTTGAATCAGAGTGATTCTTTACAAAGTAGGATTTAGTAGGAAGTAGGCTTTGTCTGCGGGGACAACAGCATATTTATCATGGAAGTCGGATAGGTGTTTAGCAACATTTGGGTCTTTAAAGATTTACGTAGCATGGGTATTGATGGACCCATTCAGTTTCTTAATTCTGATTTGTATCAACGACCTCACTGCCTTAATCCATTCGGATAGAGTGTCTACGTCTTCCTTCTCGCGCTTGGCATAATTCTCGACTGAATCCATCAAAATATCAAAGTTGTATTTCCAATTGATGGATTTAGGCTCACGATATTTTGGACCTTTCAATAACACATTTTGTAGAGAAGTGTTATTAACAATGTTAAGGTCATCGGTAATAACGTGGCCAACAGGATTATATGTGAATTGGGAACTAGCACTAGTGCAATCGGGAGGTTTAGACTTGAAGTCGTCAATATCGAGATCCTGCAAAACGCGTTTCTAATTGAAAATTTTAGTTGCAATTGGTTTGGTATAGGAATAAGAAATTATTGGTACAGACTGGTCTTTGAAATAAGGAGGTATTTTCGATTGAACTAATTTATGATGAAGGATATTTCCTAGGTTGACGCCATCGAGACCTTTGTTGGCAAAGGAAAGATTTAGAAAAGATATTTTGTCTTTTTCATTTTTTCCAATGCGAACTGGCTTGAAAAGTCTGTGACTTGCAATATCCGAAATTATTGCTTGAAGTTTGTACTTGTTTGAATGAGGGTTTGTAACAGTGGATTCTAAACACAAATTGAACAGGAATAAAGTTTCGTGCGAATGTGATGAATACCTAACGGGTTAACTTATCGGAAGGTTTGAATCTAAACTTGACCAATTTCAAAAGTCTGAATCCTGGGAAAATACATTCATTTTTAAAAGGTTCTCTTATAGGAATATTTAAAAAGACTGTTAAAATGCAATGATTTTTATGTATTTATTGAATTTCGACATTAAAAAACAGTAGCTGTAACTTACGATGCAAACTGATGCATTATAAATATGCTTTGGTAGTAGGTACATTGACGTCTGTTTTCAGTTATTGTTGTCATCTCTGGTATGTAATTAGACTTATAAAACATTTGCACATGTATATGATATTGAGAACTGTACGTTTTGCTTTTAATTATTTTAAAAAGTGACCAATACTAATAAACTTTTCATAATAGCAAAGGTATTCTAAAATATTTCTTTGAAAAAATATACTTTTAAGAATTAAAAGATGTAAACACATATGACACTAAATTAATATTGTGGAATGAAAGACTTTTTGGTCAATGGGATTTTTTGACGTTCTATTATCTTTCGAAACCACACAGTAGATAAGTTAGCCAATTAACGTTATTGTAACATTTCTGCTTTTGCCTTTTCGGTAGAATTCACTGAGAATGAAACCAGCAACTTATCAAAATTGCTGAGTGGAATTGGACTACAGAAATTAACACCAAAATTTGAAGATGAAGAAATTTCAATTGAAGCATTGATTAAAATGACTGATGAAGACCTTAAAGAAATGGATATTAAAACGAAAGGACCAAGGGTGTTGCTATTGAAGTCTGCAAACAAAGTGAAGATGCTGCGACGTAATTATTTCTTTTTCTTATTTTAATAAATCATAATTGTTCCCATTTAAAAAAAGAAAGAAAAAAGACACAAAAGATAAAAACTAAAAGGGATTTTCAAACTCAAATCAAACACAAAATAGCTATCAAGGAAAAATACCACCGATACGCAAAACACAACATACGTATTATTACAGCTGCGTAAAATTTCTTATCGTATAAAAAAAAACTGAACAATTTTTATTTTAATTAATACACCAGTAACATAAGACGTCGGTGTATAAAAAAATGTTCTTTCGACCTGAGACATTAACATAACTTAATATATGTTCCTTTTAGCCATGTAGTTACATAGGACCTCAACATCGTTCATGTCTGAGATGTTATAAACTTTATAAAAGATGACTGTCAAAACTATGAATTCTATTAGCTTTTTTTTTATATCTTATAGCATGGGACAGAAACCAATACATAATTGTGATATGTCAATTAGTCCAAAGGGTACTCGTGCCATACTTAATATTTCTGTTTTCACTCATAATCTTCATTACAATTATTATTGGGACAGTTCGTTTGTGACGTATATACATTAACAGAATGTAAAGACAGTCCGTAGAAGGTTTTGTAAGGGGAAAATGAATTAATTGCCCCAAATTTTTCCATTTTTTGTGTCTTATAAGATGACTTGTTTAAGGATTTTGAAATTTTCAAAGTTAATTACCAATAAATGTTTAAGCAATTTTTTGCAGACATTTTGGGAAAGTTTGAAAAAAATGTGCTATCTGAACTGGCAAAAATTGTCGTCTTATCAATAGTTAAAACCCATTCTTTTACATTCATGCTATTAGTATTCAGAGTTACTTCCAAATATAATTCTTCCATGTGTTTTAACAGACATGGTTACTTCTTATGACAACATGTGCAAAAACAAACAATGATATAAACTTACTAGTGTTTTCGACCGTTTTTTAGGGTACCCTAAGGCTGTTTATATTAAATATACCCTTATCATAAAACGAAACGATGAATTTCACCAAGAGATCGGCAGATAATATATTGACCTATACCTTTTCAATGATGTATATGTAAATCAAACGAGAGGAAAATTTAGGTGTTGCCCAGGTCAGGGAACGCCATTTGGATCAACCAATGTTCACATACTTCAATTCTATCTAAAACAAACCAACGACTACCTCAAAATTCACGTTATGGTGTGATTTATCTAAATTTGAATCGTATGGGTAACATCATCACCCTCAGTATGTAATTTTGTCATGTATATGATGTCAGATTAAATCTGACGACTTTGCGCTTGAATCATTCATGAATTTTCGAGGAATTAATATTTTTTTTCAAATTATCCAATTTTCAAGTTGAATCGGCCGCTCGGCAACTTCCTATTTACCTTCAAGTAATAAACAAGATGAAGTACCAATTGCGTACATTAACATTAACGTGATAGTAATTCGTGAACTAATTTTGCTTGTTCCAACTACACACGCCTTTAAATTTACAAAAACTTAAAAAAGCTGAAAAGAGGAAACTCATTATATTGATTTTGCGTTCGAATTTCGACATTAAAAAACAGCAGCTGTAAGGGACGACATCAAAAGATCAATGAAGGATAAAAAAAAACTTAATTCAAATAATTTGGGGGTGGGGGGAAGGGGGGTAAACTTGATGCAAGTTTTGATTATCCTATATCGATTTTACATATATCTATATGGGTCAATCAATTTTTTCCAAATTAAGTTAACAGGGGGTAGGGGGGTCAGTAGAAAAACTATCTGAATTAAGTTTTTTATCCTACATTGAACTGTTGATGTTGTCCCTAACGATGACTGTTATCTGAAATTTTCTAAACCAAATATCAGCATCTGAATGACAGAACCTTATCAAACCATTTTTTTTAATTTCTATACATACGGAGCTGCTTATAGTTGATATATCCTATAACATACGCATATATTTTATTTTTTGCTTATTTGTATTTACGCATATGGTAGAAAAAATTGATATCAAATTTGGACAACAGCTGAAGAAAGGAGGATATGAAAAAGAACAAATTATTGAAACAGCAGATGATGAGGTATGGTAACTGATAGCGTATTTTCAAACCATTGCACCTAAAATATGTAACTATAAACAAGCATTGCAGGACCTTGACTAAGAACAATACATGAAAACCCTCCGACATGTGACTGCTCCCACTCGCCTTATAATTACAGCCCCTCTGGTCATGTTATAACTGGTGATCTAAACATAATTGAACATGAAAATCTCCGAAAGGTGATTTCTCATAGTCTTAAATTTTGAGAACCCCAACACATCAATTGGAACCATAACTTCAAAATAAATATGGATTCCATTGATGACTACGCCACAGCATGTGCTAAGCGAGAAGAAGTTGAACTGACACTTTGTCAGAATGGGTTAAAACGATCAGGTCTCTGATAAAACGTCGCATTCAAAAGTTGAAAAACTATGTGAACCATCGACCAAATACCGTTTTCAGAGACAAAGAGGCCATGAAATGTCTATCTTCTCTTCATGATAAGTATTTTGTTGTTCCTGCGGACAAAGCTTCAAATAATATTGTCTTTGTATGGAAATCGCATTACTTCAAAAGTCTTGTAAAAGAATTGGCTATAAAGGAGCACTTAGGTAAAAACATAAGAAAACATATCATTTGACAAGGATAAGATTTAAGCAAATCATAAGTCCTACATGGTTCAATAAACAATATAAAAAAGAAGATGTGGTATGATTGCCAATGATAAATATATCCACAAAAAACCAAAATGACACAAACATTAACAGCTATAGGTCACCGTATGGCCTTCAACAATGAGCAAAGCCATACCGCATAGTCAGCTATAAAAGGCCACGATAAGACGATGTAAAACAATTCAAACGAGAAAACTAACGGCCTTATTTATGCAAAAAATAAACGAAAAACAAATATGTAACACATAAACAAACGACAACCACTGAATTACAGGCTCCTGACTTGGGACAGGCACATGTGGCGGGGTTAAACATGTTAGCAGGATCCCAACCCTCCCCTAACATGGGATAGTTGTATAAAAGTACAACATAAGAACGAACTATAAAAATTAGTTGAAAAAGGCTTACCTCATCAGATAGACAATACAAGTGGTGGTAGCCGAGTACTTACACATCCCGACACAAAAAGACACAATGAACAGATCTGAGAGTATTCGCAGTTATCTGACAGCTAGTTCAAAGCCACTAACAACTAATAAAAAAATCATGCCTCTAAGACTAAACACTCAATTCGTACACATCCAAAATACAGTGGATTTAGTGTAAAGACTTCATAAACAGCCAGAGAAAAACATGACCTTGTGCAATGCCAAGCTACAGGTATCGACAGATTGTAGATCCATGAAAATGTATATGTACTAGTATATAACATACTAGTACTATTTAGTTAGCTTTTAATCTACTGATAACAAAATCAATATTTATACCAATAAAAACAATATTCAATCATCTTAGTACAGTGTTGAATAGGTAATATTTTAGAATAAGTTTACCTAAGGAGCTACATGTTTACATGGATCAATTCTAAATTTCCGGGCACGGTTAAAAACATTTCCGTAAAAATGAGGATGTGCTATCCCGTTTGAAATAAGTTTTCTACAGGTACAACCAAACTTCAAAACCAAATCTTTATATCTATGGAAAAATTTAATAAAGGTTTTAAGTAATTTATGGTAACGATATGCCTGGTTTAATAATTTACCAGTAATTCATAAGTTACGTTCGTTAAAATCAAAAACGTCACAACAGACACGGGCATAGCGATCAAGTTGTGAAATATAAACACCGTAAGATGGTGCCAAAGGAACATCATCAATAAATAAGACCTTTTTTGTATTGGATACCTAAGCTTCATGAAATAACGTACAAACAACGGTATACTGCTGGCTCATCTTCATGTTTAACAAAATAATTGTCCAATTGATTAACTAAAATTCTGTCCGCATTGATAGAGGGTCTTTAGAAATACTGTGAAACTGTTTACTCGCGTAGTGGTGTGGATTCTTGAAAATTCTAAAGAACTTCTAGACAATTTTAAATCTCGGTCTTTTTTTAGTTCTATTAAAACTTGATTTTTCAGCCCTGTATACCATCATTCCCCATGTGAAATTAAAAAAATCGCTTAAAAGAAATAATCCTCAATGCCTTTCAACATATAAATGGTAGCATACGCTATAAATTTAATACTTTGGGATTTCATAAGGCATATTTCGCTAAAAGTGACAAACAAAAAAGTAAAACATGCTACACAGAAGAACATTTGTTGAGGTTGGAGGTAGACTTTCCCCAAAAAATGTCGGCATTCCTATGGGAACAAACTGTACGCCTCTTCTTGCCCACCTCTTCTTATTTTATGTGAAACCCGCTTGACGTGGCTCGGTACTTATACATCTCGTCAATGTGTTTGTATTGTCAATCATTTTTTGTGGTGTCTTTTATATATGCGCCTTCTTGTATTTCTGTAGTTCTTATAACGTGACTCTGTACTTAAAAGATCCCGTTAGTATGATTTTGTTCTATGTTATGTCATTATGATATATTTCTACTATGTATTTAAATATACGTTGAACCCCAAACGTCAAAATCTTTCAATTGCGTAGTTGAATTGGTAAACGGACAGAAATTCACAGGACAAAAAGTCACAGGACATAAAGTTACAAATTAGGTAGGACAAAAAGTCACAGGACAAAAAGTCACAGGACAAAAAGTCACAAATAATCTGTTGACAATTGTTTCAATATGTAAGAGAAATATCTTGAAATATTTACTTTTTAATACACATATTCATATCAAAGTTTAGGAACTGTGTCATTATACTTGAAAAATAAAGATTTATTTAATTTTGATTGTGCAAAAGAAAGATTTTTTGGCACCATGAAGCCATTTAAGTGCCAAGCCACTGACATTTTGTTTTTTTTACAATTATTCAATTATCTTTGATATTTTTTATAAAGTTTATTTACAAAGTTGGTTTATGTACAATAGTTAAAAAAAAATACAAAAATATTTTTGTAAAAATAAGCGGTTTTTATTCAAAGAATATAATCAGAAAAATTAATTGTGACTTTTTGTCTGTTATTTTTGTCCTGTGACTTTATGTCCTACATTCGTTGAATTAACTATTTGTGGATTCTTATAAATTATATATTTATATAACTTTTGGACTAGTTTAAATCTCGGCCTTTTTCTGAAATTTATTCTTACATACTTTTGATTTTTTAACCCTGAATGCTAAAATTGCTTTTTTTTTAACCCTTTATGCTAACATTGCCCAGGTAAAAATTTTAAATATTTGTATGCACATTCAACGACAAATCTGACGTCAGACACACATATCAATGAATGTGTTTGTAGATAGATGTTTTTGTGTTCTGTTAATTTGTTATACAATGATGACTGATGTACCCATATTATGACTATTTTATTTATTGTGTATGTTTAGTTTACGCATCGTAGTAAATATAAAGGAATTTGATGAGACTGGGTCGATGCCTCTGCTGGTGGACTATTAGTCCCCGAGGGTTTCACCAGCCCAGTAGCCAGTACTTCGGTCCTGGCATGAAAATACGGATTTTTTGTGTTATTAAAATTTGCTGTTACAAAATGATAGAAATTATTATAAATTAAGGAATGTATCTCCTTGTGCAAAGCTCTGATTCCTTTCACGGATTTGGCTATACTTTTTGGACCTTTTGGATTATAGCTCTTCATCTTTTATATAAGCTTTGGATTTCAAATATTTTGGCAACGAGCATCACTGAAGAGACATGTATTGTCGAAATGCGCATTTGGTGCAAGAAAATTGGTACTGTTAATCTTATTAGCAAAGTGAGAGGGTTAGCGCTATAAAACCAGGTTTAATCCACCATTTTCTACATTTGAAAATGCCTGTACCAAGTCAGGAACTTGACAGTTCTTGTCCATTCGATTCTGATGCGTTTTGTTATTTAATTTTGCCATGTGATTATTGACTTTCCGAATTGATTATCCTCTAAGTTCAGTATTTTTTGTGATTTTACTTTTCATTCGTTCAACATTTTTATTTTTCAAGAAACGATAACAATCGAAATATTTACTAAACAAAATCAGCTTATAAATTCACTAAAAGTGTATTAACAAATTTGTCTGCCTCAATAGAATACATAGTAGTAGATGAAGTGGAAAATGAGTTAATTGGTTATCATCATTATCATATGTTATAAAAAAAAACATTACAATTAAAAAAATGTGAAGTACGTTTCAACGCTTCAGACAGTAAGAAACAATTATTCTAGATACGCATTTGTCATGAAAATTACTGTACATTTGAAAATTCACTGGCTAAAAAAGTCTTTGTTGTGAATTCTTTTCATTGCATCTAATTAAGGTGTAATACCATCAAATCATAGTACGTCACATCCGGTCCCATAAGTAATTTTTTTTTAAATATATCCTGAATTTGACATTTGTAGGTAATTTATGCTGCATTTTATTACAGTTAAATCTTTCGAGGTCATAAACATATATCTTATGTATTTCAAACCGCCATTAAAGGTAGAAGCTATTTTACTCACAATTTATGTCATGCGTTAGATATTGATAGAATTATTGAATATTACGATTTCGATCCCGTAAATGATGACACACCTATAGCTTGGATAGCCATTGTGTAATCCATGAATTTCCAATACATATTATGCAATGTATTAAACATGAAACCACTCTTACATTTTTTAACATTACAACTCACATTTGATGAGAAATTTTCTTGATTTGGAGTGCACAGGTAATGAAATATCATAAGGTTTTTGTTTTATAACATTAGTGTACAAAGATCATTCATTGAAATTTAAGGAATTTGATTTTGATTTTTTTGAAATTTTGCAAAGTTTTTGTGTATTATTTCCCTTTGTAAAGCACACATATAGGTGAACGAGGTTTGTGTGTTTTTCATTTTTCAAATTCCATTTTAATAGAAGGAAATTGAAAACGTGTTAATAATCCCCATTTGGCACAATTTTTTTGGAATTTTAGAACTTAAATGCTCTTCAACTTTGTATTTGTTTGGTTTATAACTATTTTACTATAAGCGTCACTGATGAGTCTTATGTAGACGCGTCTGGCGTACTAAATCATAATCCTGGTACCTTTGATAACTAGTTATACATTCGTCACATAGAAGGTCAATTTTAATAGCAAAAACATGTTCATCATTGATTCTGCGCGAAGTATACATATACCGAGCAGTTTATCACGCTTTTGTTTAAAATGCAACGGCGTTTGTGTAAGCAACTAGAAGTATTCATAAATGTAATACAATATGTTTCTGTTGCATTAAGAATATAGATGCAGTGCGTACTTTTCTCAGAGAAATAGGAGAAGAAGAAATGTTTAGTTTATTTGAAAAAGAAGAGATTTCACTGCAAGAACTACTTGAAATGGGACATGAAGAACTCAAGAGTATTGGAATACAGCAGTTCCATAACAGAAAGAGGATAATTAATGGTGCAAAAGAAAGGGGAGGTAAATATATTTTTCGATATAGATACCATACTAGTTTTAAATGCAGTATCACATTTTTTATGATTTATTCAGAAAATAAAAAAAAAATCTTCATTCGTCTATTTAATTGTCTCCGACATCAAAAGTTCTTTAATCGTAATTTAAAGCTTATGTAATATGATCGTTGAGTTTATAGATAAGTGCATTAATGAAACTGAAACAATCATTGATTTACCACGTACAAAAAAAATGTAGATAACTGAAACATTTCAGATACGTCGAAAAAAGCTGAAAATATAATGTAAAAAATCTGGAATAAACAAACTCATAATCAGCAATCTACGAAATACAACATGCGCTGAAAATCTGAAAACAAAACAACACTAACATTACCATAAAATCGGGGATGGTAATTATATTCTGTTACACACGTGGCACACGTTTTGAAGTAGACAAGACATTATGCGTGTTGATAAATATCCCAAGTGTATAAAGATATATTCCTTTTCATATAAAACGACTACAGTGACAAATAATTTATTTTTGGCATTTTTGGCATATAGCTTTTCAACGGTTTCGATACTTACACATCTTCGGATTTCAAATGTTTGGCATTGAGCGTTCCTGATGAAGGGAAATTCAGAACAGTCGTTCGGACTCAAGAAATTATTAAACGTTTTGTTTTAAAAAATATTATAAGAACAATGTATAAAAAAAGGCTATTACTCAATATGTATTTAGGTATCTTTCTAACAGAGTACAGTACTTGTAACAAATATTTTCAAACACATTTTTACCTTCAAAAGAGGCACTTTTTGACGATAAAAGTGTGGTAGGATATGAATCGATCGATGATATTCAGCATCTCACAGATGAAAAACAGTCCAGGGAGGTGCCACCATTACCTCCGCGTCAACCTATCAATGAGCTAGATATATATTACGGCAATGAAAAGAAACAAGAAGGCACAAAATTTCAGGTTTTTTTGTTTTTAATAATTCTTTTTTTCTGTATTCGCTATTGCATGTTGCTTTTTGCAAGGAATATCTATCAAGTTAATATAAAAACTCAGAATAAAAAGTGTATAAATTTTATGATCACGACCATTTGTCGTGCTTTTTAGCTCACCTGGCCCGAAGGGCCAAGTGAGCTTTTCTCATCACTTGGCGTCCGTCGTCCGTCGTCGTCCGTCGTCGTCCGTCGTCGTCCGTCGTCGTCGTCGTCGTTGTCCGTCGTCGTCGTCGTCGTCGTCGTCCGTCGTCGTTAACTTTTAAAAAAATCTTCTCCTCTGAAACTACTGGGCCAAATTAAACCAAACTTGGCCACAATCATCATTGGGGTATCTAGTTTAAAAAATGTGTGGCGTGACCCGCCAAACCAACCAAGATGGCCGCCATGGTTAAAAATAGAACATAGGGGTAAAATGCAGTTTTTGGCTTATAACTCAAAAACCAAAGCATTTAGAGCAAATCTGACATGGGGTAAAATTGTTTATCAGGTCAAGATCTATCTGCCCTGAAATTTTCAGATGAATTGGACAACACGTTGTTGGGTTGCTGCCCCTGAATTAGTAATTTTAGGGAAATTTTACTGTTTTTCGTTATTATCTTGAATATTATTATAGATAGAGATAAACTGTAAACAGAAATAATGTTCATCAAAGTAAGATCTACAAATAAGTCAACATGATCAAAATGGTCAGTTGACCCCTTTATGAGTTATTGCTCTTAACAGTCAATTTTTAACCATTTTACGTAAATCTTAGTAATCTTTTACAAAAATCTGCTCCTCTAAAACTACCAGGATAGATTAAAACAAACTTGGCCGCAATCATTATAGGGGTACCTAGTTTATAAAATGTGTGGCTTGACCTGGCCAACCAACCAACATGGCCGCCATGGCTAAAAATAGAACATATGGGTAAAATGCAGTTTTTGGTTAAAATTCAAAAACCAAAGCATTTAGAGCAAATCTGACAGGGAGTAAAATTGTTTATCAGGTCAAGATCAATCTGCCATGAAATTTGCAGATGGATCGGACAACCTGCTGTTAGGTTGCTGCCCCTGAATTAGTAATTTTAAGGAAATTTTGCCGTTTTTTGTTATTATCTTGAATATTATTATAGATAGAGATAAACTTTAAACAGCAACAATGTACAGCAAAGTAAGACCCAAAAATAAGTTAACATGACCAAAATGGTCAATTGACCCCTTAAGGAGTTATTGTCCTTTATAGTGCATTTTTAACAATTTTCATAAAATTTGTAAATTTTAACTAACATTTTCAACTAAAACTTTTAGGCCAAGTTCAATATAGATAGAAATAATTGTAAGCAGCAAGAATGTTCAGTAAAGTAAGATGTACAAACACATCACCCTCATCAAAACACAATGTTGTCATGAATTCAAATGCATCCTTTGTTTAATATATACATAGACCAAGGTGAGCGACACAGGCTCTTTGGAGCCTCTAGTTTTACTGGAATGTCATGTTATACCATGTGACCATTGTTAATACTCATAAAAAATACCAAGGACTAGTATCATAAAGCAATCTTAGTGCATATAATATGAAAATGATATTTGGTATGGTTTCAATTTACTGATAACAAAATCAACCTTACTACCAATTAAAACAATTATAGTGTTGAATTAGTAACCTATAAAATTGATGAGTCTGTATTAGTTTAACTGGATCTCATCTCAATTTCCAGGCTTAGTAAACAAAACATTTCGACTACCGTTAACGATCAAATTAGTGATTTGTCAAAATGTCCGAATCCTTAAATAACCATCTGTTAACGTTTAATATTGGAAAGGATGGTGTGGAATTCGTCAAATTCAGGTGGTCTTTTGTCATCATTAAGCAAATGTGCATTTTATCGTCATGCATTAACAATGGTACGTACCGTTTACGTAATCTGGCAAGATTGTTTTCCGTTATTTGTCATGTAGGTACCCATATTACAACCCTCAAACATCATCACCGTAAAAGTTTGGATGTGCCATTCTATTTGAAATAAGTTTTCTACAAAAACATCAAAACTCGCAAACCAGAAATATGTATCTACGAAAAAAGAAATAAGGATTAAAGTAACTTGAGATTACGAAATGCTTGACTTAATAATTTACCAGTAAAACAAACATTACGTTCTTTCAATCAAAAACATCACTACATACACGGACATAGTGAATGAATTGGGAAATAAGAACACCGTTAGACGCTGACCAACGAAATACAAATAAAGAGATATGGTTTTGATCATCAATGAGACAATTATCCAATTAAAATCCAGTTAAAATGTAGTGGGCGTAAACATCTAAAGGCAATCGGGGTCTCAAACAATGAGAAAAACCAATACCATATAGTCGGCTATAAAAAAAAGTAAAATACTCACCTAATCGGAAAGTCCATAATCACATGGCAAAATCAAATAACAAAACACATCTAAAACGAATTGATAAGAACTGTCATATTCCTGACTTGGTTCAGGCATTTTCAAATGTAGAACATGTTGGATTAAATCTGGTTTTATAACGCTAAACCTCTCACTTTGATGACAGTCTCATCAAATTGTAACATTCAAAACGATTTACAAATACAACTTTCAATGCTCAACAATCAACTATTGACTTTGAACCGAACTTTTGACAAGCACTCTCCCGTAAAATGGTCAATGGTGTATCAGTAATACATGAGAACAAACAATATAACAAGCATTGAATTTTCGATAGATTAAGCTTTGAATTCCAACATTCTCTTTAATGATAAAAGACAGTCAATTCGTAAAAGTCAATAAGAGTACTATCTTAACCTGCAGTCGTAAGTGTATACGAAGATAGCTAAATATAAATGTAAGACTTTCCCACGTGGGGATTGTCGAAACGCACTAAATATCATCGTAACTTTCTCGTTAAGCGTTTGTTATTTTTCTCTAAAATGCAACTTAAGACAGGGATTCATGACACTGACCCTGGCTTATACATTTGGTACGCCAAACGCAGGCATCGTCTGCGTTGTATTTATCGGGAATGTTGGAAAAATGACCGCCAAATATAAAATAATTAGAAAGATATAGGTCAATTCAAAACTTTATATTGTTTTTATAACATTGGTAGCTGATAATTTACATTAAGCCAACCAAAGCAGAAGCTATTGACAATATCCACACATCATTAATGTATAATTTTTATATATTTGTATCTATAGCATTTAGCATACATAAATCAATTGATGGGTGCATCTTTAATAGCATTTATTTACTACGACATATAAAGTAGAAATATTCTAAACCTTTTTTAAAACATGCGATACAAGTGGAAAGTATCAATGAATTTAAATAATATCGCAATCAATCTAGACTATATAGAAAAAAAACTGTGTACTAACAATATGTAGGTGATATATAAACTATTTAATGAGGAGACCTCATTTTATGTGTCGCTTCTCTTCCTTTTACAATAAATCAATCATCATGCCTTTTTGTCCTAGGTTCCATACTTAGTCACATTTGTCATCCTTGCTTATGGGAAAACCCCCCACAAAAAAAACGTCCGGATATTATTTCCGTCATTGGAAGGAATTTTAGGTCAAACTAAATTTGTGGTGTGCGTTATTTTGTATACTTTGCATATAAATATGCTGTACTAGGAATACAGTTCATATGCTATCTGCTATCCGGTTTGTATTATTTTGTTTACTTTGAATATACATATGCTTTACTAGGAATAACGTTCATATGCTATCTGCTATCCGGTTTGTGTTATTTTGTATACTTTATAAGTTTTCTATCCACGGCGGTCACAGAGTTTTAAAATAGGGTTTATATAGTATATCAATGACCGCTGCGGAGAATTGATAGGAAAAAGCAAATTCTCTTCATGTATTTTATTGAACGTTCATAATATACAGTTACACGCTAACATTAATCGTATGTTATCATAGGCGAATCCAGGAAAGGGGGTCGGGTCCCCCTCTTCGTTGGAAGAATTTGATTATTATATAGGTTATAAAACTGACGTGGAAAGGTAACACATGGCCAGCGAGATCTCTTTTTTAGAGCCCATATGCTGCAGTGCAGGCGATTTAGTGTCACGTTATCACAGTAGCATGGGTTCGAATCCCGGCGAGGGAAGAACCAAACATTTGCCAAAGCAAATTTACATATCTAACATTGTTGGGTTGATGTTTAGACGAGTTGTATATACATTATTTACACAGCCATGTATCACCATCATTGATGGCGATCCGATGGATACATCTGTTGTAGGGTTGTCACTGACTCAGACGTACTTATGAGTATAATTATTTTCTGTGACTGTATCTTACATTAATTTGTAGGATCCTTTACTATAGATAATTTAGCTGATCTGTAACAATGACATCTTCATGCCTTATATATCTTGTACTGTAGTACGCCGCTAGATTAAAACTGACGTGGAAAGGTGACACATGGCCAGCGAAAGCTCTTTTTTAGAGCCTAGATGGTCGGGTGGTCTATCGGGACGGCTGCATTGCAGGCGATTTGGTGTCACGATATCACAGTAGCATAGGTTCGAATCCCGGCGAGGGAAGAACCAAAAATTTGCGAAAGCAAATTTACATATCAAACATTGTTGGGTTGATGTTTAGACGAGTTGTATATACATTATGTACACAGCCATGTATCACCATCATTGATGGCGATCCGATGGATACATCTGTTTTAGGGTTGTCACTGACTCAGACGTACTTATAAATATAATTATTTTCTGTGACTGTATCTTACATTAATTTGTAGGATCCTTTACTATAGATAATTTAGCTGATCTGTAACAATGACATCTTCATGCCTTATATATCATGTACTGTAGTACGCCGCTAGATTAAAACTGACGTGGAAAGGTAATACATGGCCAGCGAAAGCTCTTTTTTAGAGCCCAGGTGGTCGTGTGTCTAGCGGGACGGCTGCAGTGCAGGCGATTTGGTGTCACGATATCACAAAAGCATGAGTTCGAATCCCGGCGAGGGAAGAACCAAAAATTTGCGAAAGCAAATTTACAGATCTAACATTGTTTTAGACTTTTCAACATCCTGGTTTAACATATGAACGAGATCGATCACTAAGTTTTCAGGTGAGATTTTGTAAATTATATTTGATCAAAATTCTAACACAGCGTGTTATATTTGTAGATCATGACATACATTTCTCAGACAGTCAAAAGTGATAAAATTCGATACTCCAGGATCATGCTTTGATTTTATCCGAGTGTATTATTAATTGTGTGCGACGCACAAAATGTTCAGGTGGTCATGGATTCAATGCGATGACACATTTTCCTGGTTGAAAATATTTTAGGTACTTTTAATGTTTTGGTTTTTAGAGTTGTAACTATTTAAAGCAATGTGACCTCATTGGCTTAAGACAGACTGACAGCGGCATCGCACAATAAAGAGAAAACAATGAAAGAGGGACGAAAGATACCAAAGGGACAGTCAAACTCGTAAATCTAAAACAAACTGACAACGCCATGGCTAAAAATGAAAAAGACAAACAGAAAAACAATAGTACACATGACACAACATAGAAAACTAAAGAATAAACAACACGAACCCCACCAAAAACTAGGGGTGATCTCAGGTGCTCCGGTGCAATGAAAAGACAACCAACTAAGATAGAAAACTAACGACGAAGCAACGTAAACAACACCACTAAACCGTTGATTATACCAATTCATCAAGACGCGTTAGATGATCAGACAAAAAACAGTACACAAAAACACAACATAGAAAAACTAAAGAATGAGCATAACGAACTACGCAACAAATTTGGGGAATTTCAGGTGCTCCGGAGGAGTAAGCAGATCCTGATCAACAATAGGTGTTGGTCTCAATGTTCATGACAGTACAAATTGGGCTTATCAGTCTAATTCAAATTATAAAGCGTCACGCATTATCTAACCTAAAACAATATCAAAAAATTTGTATAACTATTTATAGCTAATTTGGGAATATATAGTTCGAATAAACAGACAATAAGATAACAAATATAATTGCCTGTTACCCAAATAGATCATAATGATCTAACTGCTTGCTCCTTTAACCGAGAAATTTGCTCATACTGGATCTGAATTTATTTGAACGAAAAAATACCTAGATTTACCCTTGGTTTTCTAAATATTGGATCGTTTTCGTACGCTTCAGTGTTATTGTACCGCTAAATTATGACGGTACATAATTGGTTTTTTGCCAGAAGTCAATTACTGATATTTGTCAATGTTTTTGTTCTTCCTTTCATAGTTAAGGTGACATCTTAGATTGCAAATAAAAATGCTCAAATGAATACTAGTGGCCGTCTTAAATTTTCAGTGAGGTGAGAGTTTTTTTCATTCGGTGTTAAAGACCTCAATGTCACTATGCTAGCAGTAAACAGTATGTTTCTTGCTTATTTGTGTTTTAGCTGTGTACGTACTGACTTAGGGAGCCTTCCCCATATCATCCCTTTTCTTCACACTACTTTAGCAATGATATTTACAGGTGTTTGCCTCAGATTAACATATTATATCAAATTTTGATAATGCTATTCTTTTTCTCATTTATAAAAATAGGATCTCACAGCAGATACTCAAATGGCTCAGGCAGCTTTATCAAAAAATGTAAGCTTAACTAGTATTTATATTTATATATATACATAATTGTTGTGTGTGATGTTTTTAGACCTTTCTACAACGAAATTTGTTATAAAAATTGTGGTTTTCATCCAATTATAGGTTTGAACTTAGTTTTCAATTTAGACTCGTTTATAATTTATCGCTTGGGCTTGAATCATATTTTCCCTCCGGTTTATATCAACCGATCATCCTATATTAACTCTTAAAATGCAAAGGTCTTATCTTAAAATGTATCCAAAATTGAGGGTACTTTTTATATGGCCTTCCGAATACCGTTTCATTCCCTAACATCACTGAAAAGAAATTTATTTTCGAAATCCGGATCTGGTGTAATTAAAAAATATTAACACCGTATGTGTGTGGCATAACATCGTGGCCACAAGTTTTTTTCTTTTACCGTTTAGCATAAATTTAAATTAAGATCCATTTTGTTACATCTTGTGATCAATTGTATTTTGCAATCGCCAATGGCAGTCGGCAGGGTTAAAAATATCAGTTGTGTGACCTGTTAGTCAAATGCGCTTTGTTTAAACATGTTAAATATACTTTTTCACATTTTTTTGGTCTTATGGAAAATGTTGTTTGTGATGGTTTTTATATTCTTCTACAACGACATTTTTTTTATACATGCACACGTATAAAAATTACGGTTTTTATCCAAAGCATTTTAAAATATGTTTGAACGTAGCTTTCAATTTCATATTTTTTTTCGCTTGGGCTTGAATCATATTTTCCCTCCGGTTTGAAAAAACAGATCATCCTATATTGACTCTTAAAATTCAAGAGTTTATCTTAAAATGAGGGTACTTTTGATATGGCCTTCCGAATACCGTTTCAATCCCTAACATCACTGAAGAGACATTTATTGTCGAAATCTAGATCTGGTGTATTTCGAAAATATTAACATCGTATGTTTGTGGCATAACATCGTGGCCACAAGTTATTCTTTTTTCAGTTTAGTATTAAATTTATATATTAAGATCCATTTTGTTACATCTTGTAATCAATTGTATTTGGCAATCGCCAATGGCAGTCGGCAGGGTTAAAGAACATCAGTTGTTTTACCTGTTCGTCAAATGCGTTTTGTATAAATAGACTTTTGTGTCTCGTTTTTTGGTCTTTTGGTAAATGTTGTTTGTTCTGTTTTTATACCCTTCTTCAACGACATTTTTTTTACATGCACACGTATAAAAATTACAGTTTTTATCCAACGCACTAATAGTTTTCAGCGTAGTTTTCAATCTAGACTCGTTTATATTTTTTTTTCATTTGTGCTTGTATCATATTTTCCCTCCGGTTTATATGATCCTTTCATCTGATATTGACTCTTAAAATTCAAGAGTTTTATCTAAAAATGAGGGTACTTTTTATATGGCCTTCCAAATACCGTTTCGATCACTAACAACACTGAAGAGACATTTATTGTCGAAATCCGGATCTGGTGTAGTAAAAAAATATTGACACCGCATGTTTGTAGCATAATGTCGTGGACACAAGTTATTTTTTTTTCTGTTTAGATTTAAATTTATATTAAGATCCATTTTGTTACATCTTGTGATCAGTTTTAGTTGGCAATCGCCAATGGCAGTCAACAGGGTTAGATAACATCAGTTGTTCGACCTGTTAGTCAAATGTGTTTTGTTTAAATATACTTTTTTACTTTTTTACTTTTTTGGTCTTTTGGAAATTGTTGTTTGTGCTGTTTTAAGACCCTTCTACGACGAACTTTCTTGTACATGCACACGTATAAAAATTGCAGTTTTTATCTAACGCAATCATAGACATCAACGTAGTTTTCAATTTAGACTCGTTTCTATTTTTCGTTTGGGCTTGCATCATATTTTTACCTCCGGTTTAAATGATCCGTTCATTCTATATTGAGTCTTAAAATTCAAGAGTCTTATCTAAAAATGAGGGTTATTTTTATATTGCCTTCCAAATACTGTTTCGATTCCTAACATCACTGAAGAGACATTTATTGTCAAAATCCAGATCTGATGTACCAAAAAAAAAACATTGACACCGTATGTTTGTCGCATAACATCGTGGCCACAAGTTAATTTTTTTCTGTTTAATATTATATTCATATTAAGAATCATTTTGTAACATCTTGTGATCAATTTTATTTGGCAATCTCCAATGTCAGTCAGCAGGGTTAAAGACCATCAGTTGTTCGACCTGTTAGTCAAAATTTGTTTTGTTTACATATACTATATCACTTTTTTGGTCTTTTTGAAAATGTTGATTGTGCTATTTTTTTTACCCTTCTGCAACGAAATTTGTTTTACATGCACACGTGTAAAAATTGCGTTTTTTCTCCAATGCAATCATAGGTTTCAACGTAGTTTTCAATTAAGACTTGTTTATAAATATATACATATTAAGGTCTTAAACTGTTTGACAGCTTCCAGCTTCAAACTTTGGCTATACCTCCTGTACATTTTGATTTTAACAGATTTTTAATCAGTTTTGTATTGTTGAATATATTGGCCTCGACCATCACTAAAATAACCTTTTCTGGTGGAAGAGGGACGAAAGACACCAAAGGGACAGTCAAACTCGTAAATCTAAAACAAACTGACAACGCCATGGCTAAAAATGAAAAAGACAAACAGAAAAACAATAGTACACATGACACAACATAGAAAACTAAAGAATAAACAACACGAACCCCACCAAAAACTAGGGGTGATCTCAGGTGCTCCGGAAGGGTAAGCAGATCCTGCTCCACATGCGGCACCCGTCGTGTTGCTTATGTGATTACAAATCCGGTAAATAGTCTAATTCGGTAGGTCAAATTCATGAAAGGGAAGGGGATTGTAGTTACGACGTAAGGAACATATCCGATATCATTTGTGAAACGGTTATTCCATAACGGTCAACCAACTCGTGATGGCGTCCGTAAAATTTACGAAGGGATGATTTCAACTTCACCATTTGGAACTCTTGGTTTAATAACTTCCTTGTGAGCAGTAACCCTCTATCAAGAAAATCATGATAGGAAATGCAAGCACGGGAATATCGTATCAATTGGGAGATATATACCCCGTATGCAGGTGCTGCTGGAATGTTACTACTAAGAAATGGAAAGTTCACAATTGGAAAGCTGAAATCATCTCTTTTGTCGCAAAGTTTTGTCTTCAACCGACCCTCATTATCAATTTCTAGATGTAAGTCAAGATATGAAGCCGACTTAATTGTATCTGTAGTATCATTTATCTCCAATTCGATGGGATAGATGCGATCCACATAGTCACCAAATTTTGAATTGTTTAGTGAAAGAACGTCATCTATATAGCGGAAAGTAGAGTTAAAGGATATTGCTAACTTCTTATCTTTCTTCCTAAGAAGTTCCTGCATGAAGTCAGCCTCATAATAATAAAGAAACAAGTCAGCAAGTAGAGGTGCACAGTTTGTTCCCATTGGGATGCCGACAGTCTGTTGAAAAACACGTCCTCCGAACGTAACAAATATGTTGTCAATCAAGAAATCAAGCATCTTGATAATATCGGTTTCAGAGAATTTTTTGTTTGAATCAGAATGGTTCTTTACAAAGTATGATTTATCCCTCCCTAAGACAAGATACTTGTATCTACGTTGGCCATTCTTTTTTATGAAGCAAAGTAATACCAACTCTTTTAATTTGTCTTTTAGTTTGGAATGTGGAATACTTGTGTAAAGAGTAGAAAAGTCAAATGTTTTAATACTGTTACAAGATGAAAGAGAGTTAGATTGTATGTACTCTAAAAGATCTTTGGAATTTTTAAGTATCCACATCTGATTCACGCCACCTCTAGAATAGGCAGTTTCACAATAACTTTGAAGCCCGTCTTTGATTGCTGATAAAATGGATGTTAATAATTTAGAAAGGGGTTTCGTGGAGCACTTGGAAGACCAAGCAATATACCGTTGTTTGTAAGGACACTTATGTAGTTTAGGTATCCAATACAGTGATGGAAGATCCAGTTCTTCATCTTTGGTTGAAATACCAAAGGAACAAAGAACAGACCTATGATTATCCAGGATTTCCTCTTTGGTAAGTGTCGTGAGGGTATATGTTGGGTTTCCAAGTGAATTGTCTATACCTAATTCGTTTATCAAGCAATTAATGTAATGACTTTTACAGATAAAAACGATGTTATTTGGGGCTTTGTATGCGGGGACAACAACATATTCATCATGGAGGTCAGATAGGTGTTTAGCAACATTTGTATCTTTGAAGATTGACGCAGCATGGGCATTGATGGACCCATTCAGTTTCTTAATTCTGATTTGTATTAACGACCTCACTGCCTTAATCCATTCGGATAGAGTGTCTACGTCTTCCTTCTCGCGCTTAGCCCATTGCCTGGCATAATCCCCGACTGAATCCATCAAAATTTTAAAGTTGTGTTTCCAATTGATGGATTTAGGCTCACGATATTTCGGACCTTTCGATAACACGTTTCGTAGAGAAGTGTTATTAACAATGTTAAGGTCACCGGTAATAACGTGGCCAGCAGGATTATATGTGAATTGGGAACTAGCACAAGTGCAATCAGGAGGTTTAGACTTGAAGTCGTCAATATCGAGATCCTGCAAAACGCGTTTGTAATTGAAAATTTTAGTTGCAATAGGTTTGGTATAGGTATAAGAAATTATTGGTACAGACTGGTCTTTGAAATAAGGAGGTATTTTCGATTGAACTAATTTATGATGAAGGATATTGCCTAGGTTGACGCCATCGAGACCTTTGTTGGCAAAGGAAAGATTTAGAAAAGATCTTTTCTCTTTTTCATCTTTTCCAATGCGAACTGGCTTGAAAAGTCTGTGACTAGCAATATCCGAAATTATAGCTTGTAGTTTGTATTGGTTTGAATGAGGGTTTGTTACAGTGGATTCCAAACATAAATTGAACAGAGAATGAAGTTTTGAAAGGCGTAATGAATAAAGTTTCGTGCGAATGTGATGAATACCTAACGGTTTTTGTATGCATGGCAGCAAGTCATTAATAGAGACATCATGCAGAGAGGGTGATGTATAATGACGATGGCCATGACTACGTCTACGTCGAGGAGTCGAGTTGAAAATATTCATCACATTTACCGAGTTACACGAAGGACTAGAAAGAATACCTATACCATCAATTTTGTCATTGCAGCCATACGGTGTTGCAGTTCCCAATTGTCTAATCCAGTAGTCTTCTTTTTGTCTACGGAGAGTCGTTGAAAGATAAGAATTGTTCGAGCTATGGTATATTTTTTCAATAATTCGAACTGTCATAGAAACGATGGAATGATCGGGCTGATTGAAATGCTGGTATAGAATGTCGTTAGCATTGAGGTTAATGTCTGATCTATGACCGCACATACGTTTGTTTAGCCTTCCTTTCGTTTCACCGACGTATACCAAGCCGCAAAGGTTGCACTCTAATCCGTAGACGACATTTATCGATTTACAATTCAGATCATCGTAACTTCTGGTAAAATATGACTTCTTGGTCAAATTGCTAGTGAATTCAGCATCTGTAATTAAAATAGCACAAGTTTTGCAGCCTTTGGTCTCACATTTTGAAATGCGACAGTGTTGTACTGTGTGATCAAAAACCAAAATGAAATGTGAGTCTGGTTTAGTACACACTATGATCGTTTATATTATCCTTAAAAATGATCATACCTTTTTTTTTAAAATCATTGAAGAACTGACGAGTAAAATACGGTAATGTACCAACAATATAACCATTACCGGACGCGCATTTAGACCTGTGCATAAAGCATATTTATATATTTCAATCATTTTCATAATGGTATTACATTAAATTTTCATGTTACCAATTTAAGTGCACCAGATGTGTATTTTGTCAATCTTTAGTGATATTGAAGGCCAAAATATTTGAGAACAAATCTTGAATAAAAATTGAAGGCAACCAAAAAGTATCTTAAGGATAGAATAATTCGGACAAGGAATGACAGCTCTTCACGACAGTGATATTTTCCTTAACTTGAAATGTTTTTCAAATTTTTATGAAGTAAAAATTTCTTCAAACAGTATGCATATCTTAATGATACATGCGAGTACCGACAGTCCACCAGCATAGGTTAGGCCCTTGTGGTATTGGACAATATGAAATGCTGAACATAAAAAAAAACTATACGATAAACAAGTGCTAGACCATACCAAATTTATAATATGGCATATGCATGTTTTTTCATCAAAGCACTTAAAGAAAACTGTACACATTAGATTCATTTTTTTTTTTAAACTGTTTGAAAATATAAGACTTATGATACAATAAATGAATTGAAAGTTCACATGAATCAAGGCAATGCAATAGTCCGAACGATTGCTAAGGTTTGAGTGAATCCTTCATTGTTCGTTTATGGAACTTCTTAAAGTGCTTCAAATAACTTTAACATTCATAGTACACAAACAAACAGAAACTGTACTGTTATCGATGTCCTTCAAATCGTATTTTAAAATATGTACTGATTTTTTATTCTTGTATTTGATTTTTTTGTTCGTTGTTATTGGCTTTTAGCTTTCAGTATTCTCGGATCTTTTGTGTTGTAATGGATGTATAAATGCACTGTGACGTCCGGTATTCCTTTATCATAACATACGATTCGTCATGCAATTTTCTTAATGTCACATTATCGTATTCCTTTAAGATGCAACGCAGTTGAGTACAAATGAACCATAAGAAGCAAAAACCGGAATAATATGAAACACATACTCAATAAATTGAATGGCTATTGATTTTCTAGTTTAATATTTCAGAAAAAAAACCTTTGCAAGCAAATCCTTGTATCACAACTTACGATAATAAAAATGATGATGTTGAACAAATTTTGATTTTTTTTTAAATGAAAACAGACCGTTTGCAGAGATTCTCGCATGGCTCAGTCAGCTTTAAACTTGGCCAAAAATGTGAGTACAATTCCTATTATATACCTGCTTAAGAGACATTGCACGACATTTCTCAAGTGTCTTGTCATCTATGTGAACCTTAATCATGCTTTTGTCGTATTACATTGATGAACAAAAATAGTACAGGATTTAATTTACGAATTTATTTCAGTTAAAGTGTTCTGAAAAATACAGACAATGTTTAAATGCAGAACAGTTAGGTTGAAAAAACTAAGTGACTATGTCTTCGATGTTCATTTCACAGGAGTAACGTTTTATTTCCGGTTTTGAAAAGAAACGTAAAATGTCCACAACATTTCTCATGAACTTGAACAATGCATTCTCTTCTCTCAAATGCATAAAATGATCCCAACTTAGACTTTAAGTTTTCATTATTCAGTTAACTATAGATGAAAGTTTTACATATGTTTAGGAGACACAGGTTCTTTTATAGATGTTATGAATATCAAGCATCTACATTTGAAACTATAGACGTTTTAAACATTACCTAATTGTAGTTCATATCAGGTCTTATTTTTGTTAAAGTGTTGAAAACGAACCCTTTTATGTGTCAGACCACTAATTGCTTCCTCCAATTTAGAACGTATGTAAAAGTAGTCCTACTTTGACACAAAATAGTGCTTTTTATGTCATTGTTTACTTAAACTAACCAACACATTTGCAGAAATGAAACTTTTGGTGAAAGGGAAATATATTTAGACCATGTTGAGCCAAAATTCACTTGCTTATGAGTTTGCATTAAAAATTCAGCATTAATGCGCTACATAGTACACTAATTTAAAATTGCAAGAAAACCGGGAGTTATTTTGGTAGTACCTGTCTTTTCAAGTTCACAAAATTTGTTACATGACTTTTAACATTAGTTGAAAATTGGCAGTAGAAAGGTTGTACATGAACAATTCAGGATATACCTTGTGTCCTTGAAGTAAACTCAGCTAAAATATTTAGAAAGCTGTGAAAATTGCAAAATTTGGTTGAATATATAGGGATTTTTAATTGGTGGTCTGACACCTTTGAGGGAAATGCGGTGAAACCCCAAATTCAGAAAACAATTGCTTTTGTTTACTTAACTGATCATATGAAGTGATAGTAGTCACATTTCAATCTTTTTGGGGCAAAAAGTCACAATTGCAATTTTAGAGCCTTTGACCTGCTATTTTTTCCCACCCTGACAACATACTTTCACATACAAAAAGTGTCCCAAATTGTTACAAAATGCACAGTAAGTTGTGTCTGTTGTAATTTAAACATTAAAACATGGTTATTTTACTACCAAAAAAAGTTGTTGTCGTCAAGATTTAATGAAATTATTTGATTTTTATTCCAAATATCATTGCGTCATAGCATGTATTTGGCAGATAACATAGTCTGATGTAAACATTGCCAAAACTCACAAAAATCCCATTTATTATCTCAAATGAAAGTTTTATACCTTAAATTGTATCAACCGAACGTGAATAAAAACAATTAAATGACCATGACCGCACTTTAAATCATTTAATAGTCCCATTACTTACACTAGGTGTAAAAAAGGGGGTCAATATTCCTAGACTCTTCAATACCTTGGATTTTTTACTTAACCCATTGTAAAAATTTTGGAAAGCCTTTTTAGTAGTAGAACAAACAAGAAAAAATCAACAAAACTGATCTTGATATTGAAAGTTTATGTTCCTGTAGTCCAAAATGAAATTTTCAAGTATTTTCTATCAAAGTCATATATAACAGTCAATTTAAATTGAGTTGTGAAATTCGTAATATAAGTCGCATTATGCTCAGATAGGATGTTTCTGATTTCAAATTGACTAAGGATTAAGAATAAAGCAAAGCAAAGATTTCTGAACAACTTTTTTTGGCTCTTTAGGTGTCAGACACCAATTACTCCTTCCAATTTAGAACGTATGTAAAAGTAGTCCTACTTTGACACAAAGTTGTGCTTTTGAATTCATTGTTTACTTAAACTAACCATCAAATTTGCAAAAATGAAACTTTTGGTGGGAAGGAATATATATTAAGACCAAAATTAACCTGCCTATGAGTTTTCATTAAAATTAAGCATTAATGCGCTACATAGTACACTAATTTAAGATTTCCAGAAAACAAACCGGGAGTTATTTTGGTAGTACCTGTCTTTTCAATTTCAGAAATTTGTTACAAGACTTTAAACATTAGTTGAAATTTGACATGTAGAAAGGTGATACACGTACAATTCAGGATATACCTGGTTTCCTTGAAGTAAAACTTAAGTAAAATATTAAGAAACTGTGAAAATTGCAAAATTTGGTTGAACAGATAGGGATTTTTAATTGTTGGTCTGACACCTTTATCATGGTAAAATATATTATAGGTAAAATTCCTCAATAAAAGTAAAGTGACCTAACGAGCAAAACCAGTCATTGACTGAATTAAAGTATCAATGCCTTAAATTCAGTGTAAATAGTTTTAAAAAGGGGTCTTATGACCCCGCCTTTCATCCAACATGGCTGACATGGTTGAAAATGTAAAAAGAAGTAAATGTAAATTTTGTCATATATAGTTTTTGAACTGTTGTAAATAGAGATAATCTGAAAGAAGCAAAAGATATTAGAACTAAACATCAATTGTTCAGAGAGCAATTGAAGATCTTTTTGTCCAAAAAGATCAACTTTGATATAGAACTATAAAAAAACAGTTTGAAATATCATATTCAGCGTCAAATGATAGCTTATTGTACACTGATTAAAAAAAATGGTATCGAGACATTTTTTAAATGAGAGAGATAGATTGTTACTTCCGATTTGAAATATGTCACTTCCGGTTTTATTTGATAGTGTACTTGATACTGATTCCAAAAATATATTGTTCAATACACTTGAAAATTTAGTAAGTACAAAAATTAGCCACTTTCGGTTTACACAAACCCCCTTACGGTTGGCTTTTCCATGGTCAAGTGTCTTGCAACGTAATGCGAAAAGTCATATGGCTTATGAGGTAAAAACAAAGGTCAAAATCAAGAACGTCATTTAACCTAAGACCTTGACTTTAATTTTAGGGTAATAAATTAAGGGCTTCACATCAAAAGACCATAGGTCTTAATTATATATGTTGTTAATGAGTTATATCACTATATGCTTAATTTTCAATATAGGAGGGGAGAAAACTCCAATTCAAGGTAAGCGTATGCTTTCAACCAAAACTCATGTGCTACGACATGTCGCAACTTACAATAAAGTAAAAATATGTTGTCGATTTTTTATAAGGTTTTTAAAAGAATTGAAAATAAACAAAATTCAAAATTTGAATTATAACCTTGTCCTCTGAACTCTACCTTATTTTCTTAGTTTAGATCAAGAACCTCAAATCAAAAGATCCTAGGTCCATATCACTTATGGTTCACAAGATAAAAATGCATCTAACTTATATCACGTGCATAAGGAAAAATAACTCTCATATGGAGTGTTCATATCGCTTCGGTGAAACAGAAAAAATCATGGGAAAGATATAACAAGCAATTTTATAAAATAAATTTGTCGCTTTCTTTTACTGTTACGGAGAAGATGAAGTCACAAAAAGAACAGTGTTCTGCGATAAAACTCTTACAAAGAAAATTGTTCGTCTTAGCAAGGTGACGTTAAAAAGCGGATAAACTGTGCGATACCATGTGAGAAATATCTAAGCGACATATTTCAAAACAAATGTTTATCACAAGAACAAAATAAGGCGGAAAAAAATAAATTGTTCAGAGAACAATTGAATGTCTTTCCACTAACGATTCATATTGATATGAAAATATTAAAATACAGTTTAAAATGTCATAAACAGTGTCAAATTGAATAACTTAATGTTTGCTGATTCCCAAAATATAAGATTTCCAAACAGCTTTCATGAAATAAGGAAAATAATTTGTAACTTCCTATTAAAAGAATTGTCACTTTCGGTATTATTTGATAGTTTACTAGACACTGGTCCCAAAAATATATGGTGCTATTTACTTATACATCAAATAAGTACAAAACAAAGCTACTTCCGGGTTACACAAAGTCATTTCCGGTTGGATTTTAAAGGTCATGTAAATGGTAACCTAATGAAAAATGTCCTATCGCTTTATCGTGTATAAATTTAAAGTTAAATTCAAGGTCAAAATCTAAATCATCAAATTTAACTTTGACCTGAACTCAATTTCAAGGTCATACACCAAGGCCATTTTATCAAATAACCCTATGTCTTTATCATATTTGACAAATGAGTAATACCACCATACATGTAATTTCAAATAGAAGAAGGGAGAAAACTCACTGGTACGTTCAACGTGCCCTTTCAAACAAAATCCATGTGTTATGACATGTTGCAACTTACAATTTATTAAAAATATGTTGTCGATATCTTTACAGTTTTTTGAAGAATGTAAAAATAAGCCAAAATCAAAATTTAGAATGCGACCTTGACCAAATTTTCCTTTTTGGACCAAGGACCTCAAATCAAGTAACCCTAGGTCTTTATCACTTATGGTTTACCAGATAGAAGCACTATGTTTATCGCAAGACCAAAATTAGGCGAAAGAACAAAAACAAAAAACAATTGTTCAGAAACTTAGTACACATGTTCCATATGATATGATCTTTTTAATTTAAATGCCAAATTAGAATTTTTACTCCAATTTCAAAGTCCACTGAACATGGAAAAGGACAGTGCGAGCTGGGCATCCGTGTATAATGGACACATTCTTGTTGGTTATCATTTTGAATATTATTATAGATAAAGATAAACTGTAATAGCAATAACATTCAGCAAAATGATTTCTACAATAAAGTCAACATGACCAAAATGGTTAGTTGACCCCTTTAAAAAGCAGTTATTGCACTTTATAATCAATTTTTAATCTGGCGTATAAAATTATAATCCTGGTACTTTTGATGACTATTTAATCATTTTCAATAATTTTGTAAATTTTGGTAAATTTAACAAACACATTTCACACTGTAACTACTGTAACCAAGTTTAATATGAATAGAGATAATTGTAAGTAGCAAGAAGGTTCAGTAAACAAGGTCTACAAACACATCATCATCACCAGAACACACTTTTGTCATGAATTCATCTGTGTCCTTAGTTTAATATGCACATAGACCAATGTGAGCGACACAAGCTCTTTAGAGCCTGTGGTTAATGAGCATGTGGTTTCATTTCTACATATTATGAAAACTATGAAAATGATGATGTATAGAGAGACATTTTTTTGATAAATGATCACTATAAAAATCCCAAAATTTTGCAGATATTAATAAAAGACTGTCACTCTTTCAGGGGAGTGATTGCCCTTTCATGCGGATTTTTTAGCTAAAACTAAAGAAGATGGGAGAAACTAAACATTCTTAGATATCAGTAATACAAGATAAAAAAAATAGAGATTTTTGTAATGAAGTCTATTCTCGTCTACAATGTTAGAGTTTCTTTCGTTTGATTTGAAAATAAAACAAGGTAAGCGATCGCGCGACACAAACTCTTTAGAATCTCTTGTTACTTTATTTGATAGATGTCTTAAAACAGATTGCATATCCCTCTCAATTTAATTTTAAACCAATTCAGGCTTTTTTGTGGTAATTTACTACCAAAGATTGTAAAAGAAACACTATCTTCCTTAAACGTTTTTGCACTTTTGGAAAACTAATTTAGAAAATTCAGAAAATATCATTAGTATCCAAAAGCATTCATGGTACGTAATTTATACTTTAGGCTGCATTTTAAGTCTTTATTTGTAAAACAAGATCATGATACGGGTTTTAGCGAATTCAAAATAGATAAGTCATTGACATCTAATATTGGGGAAAATTGCTTTTAAGATAAATTTAAAACTAACAAGGTTAAAGCGCATGCGTCACGTATTGAAGTTCTTTGTGTATCTTTGTGTATCTGTGCTTGAAAATATCGAAATATTTACTACTTTGGATATACTTTGGATATTTATTTATTGTGAGAATGATTCCTATGGTTTTAATCTACTAAATGTCGCATAATCTGGAGAACAAAGGTGAAAAAAGACCAAGATTATCAGACGGCGAAACTCCAAAACCAGAAGGTAAACTATACAAAATGTCTTCCGTCGATGATGATATATAAACTCAGTTCAAAACTATTATAGAATCTATGAATGGTCAATCGTCTATGCAAAAGATGTTTGAAAGTAAACTTGATAAAATGAAAATAGAAACTTATGTCTAGTATAGATGATAAAGTCAAAGTTTTGAAATCTGATATTGATTTACAATGGGGACAACAACAAACTAAGATTGAACAGTTGTCAAACAGTGTCGAAAGTGTTATGAATAGATTAACGGTAGTAGAAGGAGTTGTTGCCGAAGGCAGCATTAGTGGTGCAACGATCGTGATCCAAACAAATCAGTCATACCAAAACAATAAAGTTAATCCGCTGAACAATGAAAAAATTACGGTTATTGCGTCTGGTGTTCCGTTTGAAGAAGATGAAGATATTTTGATTAAGGCCAAGCAAATTATCGCCGAAATTAACACTGAAATTTCCGAAAATGATATTGTGGCAGCATTTAGATTGAAAAGTCGAAGACAAGACCGACCTGGATTTGTTAAAATTATTGCTACGAATGTTGATACAAAAAGACGTATTTTAAGAGAAAAACATAAACTCCGCAACTCGACAAATTTCAAAAACATCTTTTTACGCAGCAGCAAATCTCATGTTGAACGTATGTTTGAAATTAATACAAGAACTCTGTTGAAGGAATTACCACATGGTTCATCGTACCGATTGACTGCGAACGGAAGGATAATAAAGAAAACAACGGAAGCAGCTAGTGAGAATGAACAAACTGATGGTAACAAATAGGATTTAAACCGGTCTGTTGAACATTCCTTAAAGTTTTGTCAAATCAATGTTGGTGGTTGGACTGTAAATAACAATAATTTGAGAAGAGCCTTAATCTGTAATATAAATCCAGATATTGTTAGTATTTGCGAAACTCATTTGTCGGGAACAAATGAACTAGACTTAGCAGCAGATGGATATAAATGGTATGGATCTAATAGAACTTTTATTCACAGAAATGCCCCGAAAGCTTCCGGTGGAGTAGGATTTCTTGTAAAGCATTCTATTTTGAAATGTTTTGATGTACGTATTATAGATAAAAGTGTCGATGGTACCTACGGGTTATTATTTAGAAACAAAGAAACAGATTTCACTTGTGTTACATTTTCATGTTATCTTCCGCCGGAGAATTCACCTTGAGGGCGCGACGACCAAACGTTCTATTCACATGTTATTTCCCAAATTTACTTGAATTATAATGTTGATGCTATATTTCTATTAGGAGACTTTAACTCGAGATTAGAAAATCTAAAAGATGTCTCTTCCGAATTCGATAATGTCACTACGAGAGAAACTATTGACAAGACTCATAATCAACACGGACAGTCTTTTTCTGAATTTCTAAATGATAGTAAATTTTGTGTTCTAAATGGCCGATCCGGAGAACAATCGAACAAATTCACATCAATATCATTAAAAGGAAAAGCAGTTGTTGACTACGTATGTCTTCCGCGTGATATAGTTAAAAATTGTAAAAATTTCGAAATCATCACATGCAATGAAATAATCGAATCCGAAAGAATCCAGCATCTTATTGGAACAAGAAGTAGAATTCAAGACCATGCGTTTTTAATATTTGATTATGTTGAAAACTTTATAATTAAATCTGAAAATGTGAAACATAACGTTTTGTCGACAAGGAAAATATTCAAATTTATAGTAATACCGTCAAACTTTATGTGCTCCGACATCACGAAAGAGGCTATACATATGGTTATTCGTCAAATTGAACTATGCAGAGAACATCAAGAAGACATTGATACGGTCTACGAAGAATTATGCAAACTTGTTACAAAAGAAATTGAAGAAACAATACCATATTATGAGGCGTCTAGAAAAACAAGAAAACATTTTAAACACGAAAAAACCATTCTGGAATCAAGAATTAAGTTATTTATGGGTAACTATGCACAGTTGTGAAAAACAATTTAGGAAATCTAAAACCAGTAAAGGGAAACGTGAGACACGGAACAAATTTGTTATGGCGCAAAGGAAATTCGATAAGCGTTTACGATTTCATGAACGGAAATACAAACAGGACTTAACTTTACAAATAGAAACTCTGAATACAGAAGATCCGAAAAAAATTTGGGCAGAATTACAAAAACTTGGTCCTAAGAAGAAAAATGCTATCCCGATGGAATGTGTTAATGACGATGGTTCTACGTCATTCGATGAGAAAACAGTGATTAACAAATGGGAATCCGATTTTAAGAATTTGAACATGAACAACAATGACGATTACGATGATGAATTTTATGAAAACGCATTACGACATAAAAGACTTTTAGAAGATAATGTGCTTTACCCGTTGTATATACCAAATGATATACTGAATCAGAACATTCATATAGACGAAATACAAAAAGTTGTTCTACATTTGAAAGAGAAAAAAGCTCCTGGAATAGATGGGATTTATAATGAAGTGCTTAAAAACGAACCAATTATTAAACTATTGCAAGTGTTATTTCAGTTCTAGTTCCATCGCTATGGAGGAAAGCACTAATTCGACCAATTCCGAAAGGTTCTGCTATTGACACGAGAATTCCACTGAATTACAGAGGCATTAGTTTACTCTCGGTAATTGCGAAATGTTACAGTTCTACTTTAAATAACCGAGTGCAACAATTTTTAGAAGACAACAGATTAATTGTTGATCAACAAAACGGTTTCAGAAGAGATAGGTCATGTCAGGATCATGTGTTTTCTTTGAATTGTCTTATTCAGGATAGGAAATCAACATTTGCTACCTTTGTGGACCTGCAAAAAGCTTTTGATTATGTAGATAGGGATTTATTACAATACAAACTGCAATTAAACGGTATTGACGGAAACATGTTTAATGCTATTTCTAGCTTATACATTGACACAGAATCATGTGTGTGCGTAATTGATCATCGTACAAATTGGTTCCAGTGTTCAAACGGGGTCCGCCAAGGGGATAATTTATCGCCTACGTTGTTCGCTTTATTTGTCAACGATTTAGCTGCTGAAATTAAAGATCTTGAAACTAGAATACCGTGTGATAATGAGAAAATCAGTCTTCTATTATATGCTGACGACATTGTAATTCTAACAGAGACCGAAAATGATATGCAACGTTGCTTAGATGTTTTATACAGTTGGTGCCAACGATGGAGACTTAGTGTGAATTGTTCAAAATCAAATGTCATGCATTTTAGAAAACAGCGTGTTCCACGAAGCAACTTTAATTTCAATATAGGACCCAACAGTTTACAATATGTTAGTCAATACAAATATCTTGGCATTATTCTCAATGATAAAATGGATTTTTGTATTGCCACCGATACATTAGGTAAAGCTGGAGGACGGACACTAGGAGGGATGATATCAAAGATTCAGAATTTTAAGGACGTTGCATTTAAAACATTTGAAACCCTTTTCGAGGCGTGTGTTGTACCTGTAATTGATAATTGTGCAGGTGTTTGGGGATATAAAACATACCACTCCATTGAAGCTATACAAAACCGTGCTATTAGATATTTTTTGGGATTGCACAGATTTGCACCGGTAGTTTCTCTAAACAGTCAATTAGGATGGTTACAGCCAACTTTAAGACGGTGGATTTCCATGGTAAGAAGATAGAATCGGCTTGTTAAAATGGACAATGATAGACTAACGAAAAAGATTTTTCTTTGGAACTACCATAAATCGGGCCAGTGGAGCTCTCAGATGAAGGAAATTTTTCACAAAGTGGACAAGGACAGTTGCTATGAATATTATTAGTTACATAGTGTGTTAGTGACCTAATATGATATATACAGGGTTAGTAAATTCCATATGGGATGAGAGCGATGTATGTATCATATTAGGTCACTAGCACACTATGTAACGAATTTATCTTACCGACTATCTTTATTTGTTGAATTTAGACTACAGTTGTCTTATTTACTATCATAACACATCTTCCTATTTCTGAATTTAAGTGTTCAAGTGTTCAATTTTAACCTTCTTTCATTGGTCTGCACCAAACAACTAATGTAAACGATAATTTTTCATTATCAACAACCTTAACATTTTAAACAGAACTTAAATAGTTTTAAATAATCAAGCAGTGTCCAAATCGTAAATCCGCAACTAACTGTGTATTGAAATAAGCTCCGCCTCCCTACTAACCTAATATTGAATATACACGGTCTCCACGAGGTTGCTTTTAACCAATCATATTCCTAGAAATGTATAGGAGGTAAGATAAGTAAATCTATGCAACATTGAACTTTTTAAAACAAAGATTATGGAATACTGTGAAAACGATTGGATTGGTAAAATCACTTCTCTCCCCAATTTAAGGACTTACATTACTATTAAACAGAAGTACGAGACTGAATTTTACGTCAAATTGAACATTAAGAAACAAGAACGATCAGTTATGGCACAATTTCGCTGTGGTATTCTACCCTTACGCATTGAAACTGGACGATTTAGAAATGAGGTTCCGGATGAACGTCTTTTCTTTTTTTGTGATGACGGATCTGTTGAAGATGAAAAACATTTCTTGTTGTCCTGTAAAGCTTACCATAATTTAAGACAATTGTTATTTGAATCAGTGAACCTTGATAGACATTTATTGATAGTAGAACATTTGCTAATTTAATGACACTTCATCAAAGACAAACTGCTAAATATTTAAATTTATTTTTCTGTAAAAGAAAGGAACTTCTTTATAAGTAACAATCACATTGCGTATTAAAAATTTAGGTTTAAAGTGACTTATAGGTCCAACGGGCCAGGTGTAAATTGATTTAACGACTGTATTCTTATTATGTAATATTATATATACTACACATGTCACTATAATAAATGATATACTTACTTACTTACTTTTACAAACTATCGTTGATAAACAGAAAAAGGCTCAATTTAATTCTAATTCAGGCTTTTTTGTTATAATTTACTTCCAAAGATGGTAAAAGAAACACTATCTTCCTTAAACGTTTTTGCAATTTTTGGAAAATTAATTTAGAAAATTTAGAAAATATCATTAGTATCCAAAAGCATTCATGGTACATTAATTTATACTTTATGCTGCATTTTAAGTCTTTATTTATAAAACAAGATCATGATACGGGTTTTAGCGAATTCAAAATAGATAAGTCATTGACATCTAATATGGGGGAAAATTGCTTTTTAGATAAATTTAAAACTTACAAACTATCTTTGATAAACAGAAAAAGACTCAATTTAATTTATTACGCCTGTATATTATGAAATCATGTTTTTAATTTTTGGTTTTGGTTTTGTACAAGATATTTATTAAGTGTATTGATGATAAAGTTAGTCCTTCAACCAAATGTGAATGCATACGATTCGCAATGATTTTATGGAGGTTTTGGTCTGCCGTCACGAAATTGATTTGCCGAGATAATCAATCAGACTTGTAGAGTTAATTGTCTCAACAAGTTGACTTACGTTTTGCATTAAGTTTACTTAATCACACCAACTTGATGAGATCTTTATAACGACAAGTCGACATTAGATGTGATAAGGTGAATATAACGCAAAACGTAAGTCGATTTGTGGAAATAGTTATCTTGACAAGTATATGCAACTTTCGCGGCACCTCGGCTTCACGACGGCAGACCAGACCAAAGCCTCCATATTTTTTTGTATTAAGTTATTTTATGCATGCTTCTTCACATGTATACCATAATAGTTTTGTACTTCTTTTTTGCAATATCATCCTGCATGTGTTAACTTCAACTAATGTCTGTGTATTCAAAGTGTATATTCTTTCGTCAGCTTGTATTTAGTTAAAAAATAAAGTATATATCTATCTATCTACAGATACCTGCTAAACCCTTACGAAAATACCAACGCAAAACAGCAAAGGTAATTCATAATTCCTTGAAGTTATATTTGATTATTTTAATTTAAGGAACAAAAGAAAGACACACACGTTTATGTATTCTTAAATTGCGTCAAATACGAAGAGTTTCATCTAAAACTTTAAGCCTGAAGTGCATTTATATAAATTGAGATATATCGGAATTTCAAAAAAAAAAAAAAACAGAATACTCTTACTGCCTTTGAAAAGTATATAGAATTGCAGAATTAATTTCTTTTTTGATATCTTGAAAATATTTTTAAGGATTCTGTGAACACACTTCTAAGTAAAATTGCCGATTTCAAGCATAAGGCAAAGAATTCTCTTTCGGAGTCATATATTGATATACAAAGTCTGATTGAAAACAAGTGCTTTTCTGCTGACGTAAAAGACGAACTGACTGCCGAATTTGGAGATATAGAAATTGCTATTTCAGTCTCTCTCAACGACCTAGAGGATGATTTTTGTCCAATTGTTATAACAGGTATGTACTACTTAATGTCATATGAAACCTTAAATTCCAAAAAATGAAGTATATGTTTTTTTTATAACAAAATGAATAGTTTTCATTATCAAACTAACGATATATACTTTTTTTCTGAAGAGAGAGAGAAAAAATGCCGATTATACGATATATTTGTATAAAAATTGATAAGAATTGGATAAAAATTATTTTTCACCAGTTACTCGTTTCATATGACTTTTATAAAAAGATAAAAACAAAACATCAGTGCTGAATTTTTAGTAGTATCGATTTGTAAGAGTTTATTCTTTTGTTTTGAAAGGTTTATAATTGCAATTTGACCATTTCAAGCGGACTTTGAAATGCATTTTACGTCCCTTAAAGCAATAAGGTGTCAGAAGAAAATATAGTTAATGCATATTTACAAATTTACCAGACATTTCTTTTTAATCCACATATTAATTACATTGTTTGAAAGACCCCTTTTTAGAAAAAAAAAATAAGATTTTTCTTAAGTGAATATAAACGTCAGTATTTGCCTTCAGTATTGGTCTAAGCTGTTGCATGTCATTTCGAACAAAAAAGATCTACCTATCCATTTTCTCGTCAATGTTAGTCTAGTTAGTTAACCATTGGTTCAAGACTCCGTTAAGACAACTTTCCAGCACACGACAGACAATGCGCGAGACAAGACACGTCACTTGAATACTAGTATTCAAGCAGTTTCCATGCGAATACATTAATCGAACTATTTAGTGAATACCACGTTTATAACTTTTTTTCACACATCTACTCAAGTAACACAGCATGATGTTAACACCTTTATGAACAGCATGCATATATAGATTTTCTATGTTTTAATGGTTGTATCAATATTTATGATTAACAGCGCTATACTTATCTTATCTTGGCAAGGACTGACATATTTTAAATTGTTTATTCCGACGATAAGGAGTTAATAAGTATAGCGCTTTTGATATCAACAAAAACTAGGTTTTGAAATGATACTTGTTTTGCTGGGAGATCAATATAAATGTCGTACTCTAAAATGCGATGGAGACGCTAAAGTTCGATGGTCACGCTAAAGTGCGATGCTTCCATACGCTAAAGTCCGATGGTCCGCGAAAGTATAGACGTAAGAAACGTAGATTGATTAGGACGTTAATGACGGAAGATAGATTAGGTATCTTTCATCAACATGTTTACATCAAATGTCCATGACTTCCTAATAATTGATTTTAACTTAACTCTTCTTTTTCGGCTTGTAGCTATTTATTTTTTTGGAATGCTGGAAGGGGAACTTGTATCCTATAGTCAACCATTTTACTTTACATACAAAACAGTATACACATACTTATCTTGCTTCTATTCTTAGAGGACGGATACATTTGAATAACTTTTTATGTGGCATATTCCGATTATGGACAAATTTTGTGTTTACAATTTTTCAATAACGACTGTAAGGGATGGTTGTAACATTAATGCGAACGGCAAATACATCAATTATCCAAAATGTTCAATACGCTCCGAATTGTTAAACTTTCGTTTTACATGAAATATAATATTTTGCGACACATAAATTAGCTTGATAGCAATTATAACTTGGTCGAACTTGTTACTTTAGAAACAATTACGTAAACATATACCGGTGAATTATAAAGCCTGTCACATATATATATGATTTTGATGGATTCAGTCGGGGATTATGCCAGGCAATGGGCTAAGCGCGAGAAGGAAGACGTAGACACTCTATCCGAATGGATTAAGGCAGTGAGGTCGTTAATACAAATCAGAATAAAGAAACTGAATGGGTCCATCAATGCCCATGCTACGTCAATCTTCAAAGACCCAAACGTTGCTAAAAATCTATCCGACCTCCATGATAAACATATTGTTGTCCCCGCAGACAAAGCCCCAAATAACATCGTTTTTGTCTGTAAAAGTCATTACATTATTTGCTTGATAAACGAATTAGGTATAGACAATTCACTTGGAAAATCAACATATACCCTCACGACACTTACCAAAGTGGAAATCCTGGATAATCATAGGTCTTTTCTTTGTTCCTTTGGTATTTCAACCAAAGATGAAGAACTGGATCTTCCATCACTGTATTGGATACCTAAACTACATAAGTGTCCTTACAAACAACGGTATATTGCTGGGTCGCCCAAGTGCTCCACGAAACCTCTTTCTAAACTATTAACATCTATTGTATCAGCAATCAAAGACGGGCTTCAAAGTTATTATGAAACTGCCTATTCTAGAGGTGGCGTGAATCAAATGTGGATACTTAAAAGTTCCAAAGATCTTTTAGAGTACATACAATCTAACTCTTTTTCATTTTGTAACAGTATAAAAGCATTTGACTTTTCTACTCTTTACACAAGTATGCCACATTTCAAACTAAAAGACAAATTAAAAGAGTTTGTATTACTTTGCTTCATAAAAAAGAATGGCCAACGTAGATACAAGTATCTTGTCTTAGAGAGAGATAAATCCTACTTTGTAAAGAATCACTCTGATTCAAACAAAAAATTATTATCAAGATGCTTGATTTTTTGATTGACAACATATTTGTTACGTTCGGAGGACGTGTTTTTCAACAGACTGTCGGCATCCCAATGGGAACAAACTGTGCCCCTCTACTTGCTGACTTGTTTCTTTATTATTATGAGGCTGACTTCATGCAGGAACTTCTTAGGAAGAAAGATAAGAAGTTAGCAATATCCTTTAACTCTTCATTCCGCTATATAGATTGCGTTCTTTCACTAAACAATTCAAAATTTGGTGACTATGTGGATCGCATTTATCCCATCGAATTGGAGATAAAGGATACTACAGATACAGTTAAGTCGGCTTCATATCTTGACTTACATCTAGAAATTGACAATGAGGGTCGGGTGAAAACAATACTTTACGACAAAAGAGATGATTTTAGCTTTCCAATTGTGAACTTTCCATTTCTAAGTAGCAACATTCCAGCAGCACCTGCATACGGGGTATATATCTCCCAATTGATACGATATTCCCGTGATTGCATTTCCTATCATGATTTTCTTGATATAGGGTTACTGCTCGCGAGGAAGCTATTAAAATAAGAGTTCCAAATTGTGAAGTTGAAATCATCCCTTCGTAAATTTTACGGACGCCATCACGAGTTGGTTGACCGTTATGGAATAACCGTTTCACAAATGATTTCGGATATGTTCCTTACGTCGTAACTACAATCCCCTTCCCTTTCATGAATTTTACCTACCGAATTAGACTATTTACTGGATTTGTAATCACATAAGCAACACGACGGATGCCGCATGTGGAGCAGGATCTGCTTACCCTTCCGGAGCACCTGAGATCACCCCTAGTTTTTGGTGGGGTTCGTGTTGTTTATTCTTTAGTTTTCTATGTTGTGTCACGTGTACTATTTTTTTTCTGTTTGTCTTTTTCATTTTTAGCCATGGCGTTGTCAGTTTGTTTTAGATTTATGAGTTTGACTGTCCCTTTGGTATCTTTCGTCCCTCTTTTATACCTTAGCATACTAGCTTTTGCAAAAAGATTTTTTTCACCTCGACGTTTTAATCTTTCGAATCTCACCCTTTGACCATCGCACTTTAGCGTAATCACTATTGTTCTTTAACGAACAAACATCGATCACACTTTGATGTGAAACACCATCGTACTTTAGCGTGACCATCGCACTTTATTAAAATCATTATAAATTAAGAAATGTATCTCCCTCATGCAAAGCTCTGATTCCTTTCACGAATTTGGCTATACTTTTTGGACCTTTTGGATTATAGCTCTTCATCTTTTATATAAGCTTTGGATTTCAAATATTTTGGCCACGAGCATCACTGAAGAGACATGTATTGTCGAAATGCGCATCTGGTGCAACAAAATTGGTACCGTTGATTTTATTATTAAAGTACTATGATAATCGCACTTTAGACTCCGTCATATTTAATTAAAATCATAACGGCTATTGATATGTAAACGTATCAGAATTTATCGAAAAGAGCGGAACAAAATAATTTCATTAATGCATTAACATCTTCCCAGTTGTGTGCTTCAGAATAATTCATTTGTTATAATTTTTTACATTGCAAATGCCGTTATTCGAATGTTATCTCCAGTTTTAGCGAAGGCTACAATTTCATTATAAATGCTCAGGTCATGTGAAAACGATAACCAATATATGGCTCGCATGAGTTATTTCTATTATGATAGGACAAAAACGGTAATTTGAAAAACTAAAGCGATGGTACGTTAAAAGCTACAAGTTTCAAATGAACCAAATGCTTGCATGAATTATGATTGAAGTAAAAACAATAAAACATGCGCCACCTCCTAATAATTCTTAATCCAAGCACTATTTCCATGTGCTACTGTTTACTGTTAAATCCACAGGTAACATGTTGTAAAGTTAAAGGAGTTCGCAGCCCCATCGAATTGTTGGAATCCATAAATGTGCGAAAGAAGCAATAAAATAGATTATGATAAAATGTCAATATTATAATATGCCTATAAAGCTACTAGTGGCAATAACAGTATTACACATATACAGCCATGTTTAGTACACTTTAAAGACATTTGGGATTTTGATGACTCTGAACCACACTGCTGCATTTCGAAATGTGAGCCCGAGGTCTGAAAATTTGTGAACTTGAAATAAACGATGCTGAATTCACTAGACATTTAACTAAGAAGTCATATTTTACCAGAAGATAAGATGATTTGAATTGTAAATCGATAAATGTCGTCTACGGATTAGAGTGAAACCTTTGTGGATTAGTATACGTCGATAGAACGTAAGGAAGGCTAAACAAATGTATGTGCGGTCATAGATAAGATATTAACTTTAATGCAAATGCCATTCTTTGACAGCATTTTAATCAACCAGATTATTCCATTGTTTCTATGACAGTTCGCATTATCGAAAAAATATATCATAGTACTAAAAATCGTCATCTTGCAACGCCTCATCGTAGACAAAAAGAGGACTACTGGATTAGACAATTGGGCACTACGACACCCTATGGTTGCTATGACAAAATGATGGTATAGATATTATATCTAGTCCTTTGTGTAGCTCGGTGAATGTGATGAATATATTCAACTCTACTCCTTGACGTAGACGAAGTCATGGTCATCGTCATTATACATCACCCTCTCTGCATGATGTCTATATCAATAATTTGCTGCCATTTATACAAAAGCCGTTAGGTATTCATGACATTTGCACGAAACTTTATTCATTACCCCTTCCAAAACTTCATAATCTGTGTAACTTCATCAAAACGGGAGGATAAGAGCTCTACAACCAGGTTTAATTCACAATTTTCTACATTTGCAAATGCATGTACCAAATATAAAAAAGAAGATGAGGTATGATTACCAATGAGATAACTGTCCACAAGAGACCAACATGACACAGACATTAACAACTATATTTCACCGTACGGCCTTCAACAATGAACAAAGCCCATACCGCATAGTCAGCTATAAAAGGCCCTGATTAAACATTGTAAAACAAATGCAAGCGAGAAAACTAGCCAAGTCAGGAATATGACAGTTCTTGTCCATTCGTTTTTATGTGTTTTTTAATTGATTTTGCCATGTGATTATGGATTCTCCGATTAGTATTTTTTTATTTAACTTTTTATGTTTGGAAACCACTGTTACACCCCCTCATTTAAACCAAAACAAATTTACAGCTATAATTTCGAAAAATTGCAAGTCACAGACTTTCCAAACCAGTCCGCATGGGACAAGATGAAAAAAAAAAAAGAAAAGATATTTTTTTAATCTTTCCTTTGCCATGAAAGGTCACGATGGCGTCAACTTATCCTTCATCATAAATAAGTTCATAAATAAAATACCTCGTCATTTCAAAGATTAGCCTGTACCAATCATTTTCTTTACTTATACTAAACCTATTGCAACTAAACTTTTCAATTACAAACACGTTTTGCAGGATCTCAATATTGACGATTTTAAGTCTGAACCTCTTGATTGCACTTTTGCTACTTCCCAATTCACATATAATCCGGCTGGCCACAAAATGTGTTATCGAAAGGTCCGAAATATCGTGAGCCTAAATCCATTAATTGGAAATAAAAAATCAAAATTATGATGGATTCATTCGCGGATTTAGCCAGGCAATGAGCTAAACGCGAGAAGGAAGACGTAGACACTCTTTCTGAATTGTAAAGGCAGTGTGGTCGTTGATACAAATCAGATTTAAGAAACTGCATGGGTCTATCAATACCCTTGCTACGTTAATCTTCAAAGACCCAAATGTTGCTAAAACTTCTCCTACCTCCATGACAAATATGATGTTGTCCCCGCAGATAAAACACAAAAAAAAGCATTGTTTTTGTGTGTAAAACTCATTACATTAACTGCTTGATAAACAAATAAGGTATTGCCAATTTTCTTGGAACCTAAACATATAACCTCAAAGTAGAAATCCTTGATAGTCATTGGTCTGCTCTATGTTCCTTTGGAATTAGAACTGGATCTTCAATCACTGTATTGGATACCTAAACTACATAAATGTCCTTACACACTACGGTATATTGCTGGGTCTTCCGCGAAACCTCTATATTAATTATTAACATCTATTTTATATACAATCAAAGACGGACTTCAAAGTTATTGGGAAACTCCCTATTCTAAAGGTGGCGTGAATCAGATGTGGATACGTAAAAATTCCAAAGATCTTTTAGAGTACATACAATCTAACTCTCTTTCATCTTGCAATGGTATTAAAACAGTTAACATTTCTACACGTTACACAAGTATTCCACAATCCTAACTAAAAGACAAATTGAAAGAGTTGGTATTGCTTTGTTTCATAAAAAAGAATGGCCAACGTAGATATAAGTATCTTGTCTTAGGAAGGGATACATCCTACTTTGTAAATCTACTAGTATTCAAACCAAAACTTCTGAAACTGATATTATTAAGATGCTTGATTGCTTGATTGACATCATATTTGTTACGTTCGGAGGACGTGTTTTTTTAACAGACTATCAGCATTCCAATGGGAACCAATTGTTCCCCTCTTCTTATCGAATTGTATTGTTATCATGATGAGGCTGACTTCATACAGAAACTTCTTAGGAAGAAAGATAAGAAGTTACCAATATCCTTTAACTCTAACTTGCGCTATATAGATGATGCTCTTTCACTAAATAATTCAATATTTGGTGATGTTAAACGCATCTATCCCATCGAACTAGAGATAAAAGATACGACAGATGCAGTTAAGTCGGCCTCAAATCTTGACTTACATCTAGAAATTGACAATGAGTGTCGGGTGAAAACAATACTTTACGACAAAAGTTATGATTCCGGCTTTCCAATTGTGATCTTTCCATTTCTAAGTAGCAGCATTCCAACAGCACCTGCATACGGGGTATATATCTCCCAATTGATACGATATTCCCGTGCTTGCATTTCCTTGATATTTTCTTGATAGAGGGTTGCTGCTCACAAGAAAGCTGTTAAACCAAGAGTTCCAAATGGTGAAGTTGAAATCATTCCTTCGTTAATTTTACTGACGCCCGTTACGGTAACCGTTTCACAAATGATATCGGATATGTTCCTTATGTCGTAACTACAATCCCATTCCCTTTTATGAATTTGACCTACCAAGTTCCAATTGGTGGAGTTGAACTTATCCCTTCGTTAATTTTACGGACGCCATCACGAGTTGATTTACCGTTATTGGATAACCGTTTCACGAATGATATCGGATATGTTTCTTACGTCGTAACTACAATCCCCTTCCTTTCATGAATGAGACCTACCGAATTGGACTATTTACCGGATTTGTTATAATATTAGCAACTCGACGGGTGACACATGTGGAGCTGGAATTACACATGAGATCACCCCTAGTTTGTTTTATTTTTTATTTTTTAATTATTTTATTTTTTGGGGGGTCCGTGTTGCTTATTCTTTATTTTTCTTTGTTGTTTCATGTGTAATATTGTTTGTTTATTTGTCTTGTCATTTTTAGCCATGGCGTTGTCAGTTTATTTTTCGATTTATGAGTTGGACTGTCCCTCTGGTATCTTTCGTTCCTCTTTTATACATCTTCAAACTATCGCCGTTCTATCAGATTATTAAACAAAAAAGACCTGGTCTTCTTCGACTTTACGACAAATTATTTTTTTTCCTTTGATTTGTTATCATATGAATTTTATGTATCTTTTAGGTGAAACAAGCGCAGGCAAAAGTAGTTTTGTCAATTTGTTACTCGGCGTGGAATTGCTACCAAAACACTCATTGACTTGCACCTCCACAATTTGCAGAATTTATAGCAAAGAAGAAAAGTCAATTGTTCTGATTGATGGACAAGATAACGTAGAAGAATTAGAGCTAAAGGGAGATACTGATACTGCTGAAGTCCAAGATCTTTTACGAAAACACGGTAGTAAGCCTGTTTCATCCCCTACAGTAAAAAGTTGCATAGAAGAGGAGGGGAGTGATATATTGAAGTACATTGACATAAATTGGCCAATACCTGCGTTACAGGTAGGATTTGCGGGAGACTTCATTTTCATATTTCGTAATTGGGATTTTCACTTTTTTTATTCGAGCATTTCTGAAAACAGGTCAATTTTATACGCCTTGAATCATTCAAGAGTACTTTTTCGTTGAGGACATTTTTACTAACTTCTTTGTCAATTTTCTTTTCATCGAGGATCACGTATAAGCGACATTTGTTAGACAAAAGATATACATACCTTATAGGTAATTGTAGGATTTTACACTTTACATGTTGTACACATTTAACATAGGTGATGCACTGATTAACTGATGACTTCAAAACTGTAAGTTAAGCTTGTGAATGTATAGAGATTAACTGTTAAGTGTCTTTGAATATCAGCTGTATTTGTATGAGACTAAGAAACAAGGTGTATGCGAGGTTTAAGCGAGCTATTACACCTGTTTCGAGCCGAGTACAAATACATCTGATATTTAAAGACACTAAATAGTTATTATCTTTATCCTGCAATTAATTCTGAAAATTGTTTGTGTTTTGAAAGACACTAAAACTAACATATTTAGCATTAATTTTCGATGTGTCATCCCTTGAGGCTCGCGTAGTAATATCAAAATCACACATAACGCTGAAGACGGGTTCGCAAAAAAAGAATCTCGAATGGTGAACACTAAAACACCACTCAAGGTGAATAATTATCTGTTGTAACATAACAACAAATTTCAACAGTAAAAACAATTAACAGAGCATTGTCAAATTTGAAACAGAAGTGTACGAGTTGTCCTACGCTTCAGACTTGACATTCACTAAACATGCATGCTGAAATTGACATGGTTGACTTAGTAACACAATCATTGACATTCAAGTTTTTTTCTAGTGATTAGATATATTCGCATCTGAATTTTAGTTGAAATGTTTCTCTTAGATTTGTATTGCTCCTTCTGAAGTTTTCCGTTATATGTAGAGACGCGAAAGATTTCAAGAGCCTTCAGTTCATTGGTCCAATGCAGACAAACAACGGTACAATGCAAGCTAATCTGCATGTTCTACAAAGATATTGTCAATTAGGTTGACAAACATTATGTCCCCAGTTAAAAAAGGTCAAAAATACTGTGAAAGAGTTTACTTGCGTAGTGTTATAAACCATATGTGTAACATAAGAAGCTTTAAAGAACTTCTAGTCGATCTTTCTAAGAAAACAATTCTGTCAAAACTTTTGATTTATACCTTGTATACCACAATGTTCCATGTGAAATTGAACATCCTCTTCCAGATATAATTCAATGTTTTTCAGTATAAAAATTGTAGCATACACTATAAATGTATAACTATTGGATGCCATTACGACATATTTCATTGATAGTGAAGAACAAGACAACCATGCTCAACAGAGCAACAATTTACCAGTATGTTTCTTATTGACAATATATTAATGAATTTGGAGGTAGAATTCGTTGAACAAATGGTTATTTTTTTTATAGAAACGAATTAAGCGGCTATACTTGTGTATTTTCATTATTTCGCAAATGATATCGGATATGTTCCTCACTACAATCCCCTTCCCTTTCATAAATGTGACCTACTGAATAAGACTATCTACCGGATTCTTTATCACACAAGCAACACAATGAGTGTCACGCGTAGAGCAGGATCTGCTTGCCCTTCTGGCGCACCTGAGATCAACCCTAGTTTTAGGTGGGGTTCGTGTTGTTAATTCTTTAGTTTTCTATGTTGTGTCATGTGTACTATTGTTAGTCTGTTTGTTTTTTTCATTGATAGTCATGGCGTTGTCAGTTTATTTTCGATTTATGAGTTTGACTGTCCCTTATGTATCTTTTGTCCCTCTTCATACATCTGAGTTCCTTTGGACACAAGTCAAAAACATAAAGATAAAAGAACCCAGATCATTTAATTTCACATTTAAGGATGTTTGCTGCTCAGTTTCAAAATAAATAACTTTCCATAACACTAATATATATTGATAGGGTATTAATTAAGGAATAAAAAAGCAAAAATAAAGGTGTCAATGTGCTCTTTTTCAAGATATATAAGCCATTAACATTTTGGCGGGAAAATGTTATCTCTTGATTTTTCATAGCTTCATCCTTGACCAGTTGAAGTTCTCAAAAGCTATTATAAAATAAATAAGATTTTATAAAACTTTTAACAAATGGCTGATAGTTATACATTTCTAAGATTAATAAAAAGAAAAATGAGGGCTCATGTGCAAAATTTTAATAGGACATTTACATGGATTAAATCCAAAACATGACAAGCAAACATACTTACGTACAATGACGAAGTTCTCTTCATTAATGATTAAAACTTTTCTGATTGGGTTCCATTAATATATCAACCAAGACTAAAATTAAAAGAAACAACAGTCACGGCTATACCCCCTCATCTTTAAGCTTAACCCTCTAATTGGTCATAAACGGTCATCTCCGAGCCAGCATCAATGAAAACAGGACGATATTGATTTTCAAATTATTATTTTTCCCACCTAAGTAACCTATACAAACTTCAACTGCATATGTGATATACATATCCCCACTATTTAAGTATTCAAGAGCTTGCAGCTGCTGCTACTCTAATTTTATAAAACGCAAACAGTGTCAGAGCTACATGATGGTGTTGAAGTATCGATTCTATGTATTGGCGTTGCTTATCATCTCAGTAATGGGTTATATTGGTCTTTCTTTTCGTCTTCATCAATTATTATCTATACTGTTTAGTCCGTGAATTTGTTAAAATCCTATTGACGGGGTTCGATACTTATACATCCCGCCATTGTGTGAAGGTGATATCGTATTTTATTTGTATTCATGACTTTCTGTGTTGCTTATGTGCTTTGTCTATATATCACTTTGCTTTTCTTTGTTAACATATTTTTGTTGTTGTTATACCTTACTATACCTTTAGAGCAAAACTTAGTATACAGAAGTTTTTCCAACTCCAATTTTTTAACGGACAATGTAGTTTACGCCATAGTTGTTTTTGCCGTTAACAATACATTCCTTTGGCAAAAGTTTTGTATAGTAAGTGTGTCCTCTTCCTAGTGAAATATGTAGTCGTGTTTAACATATGAAATGTCTTACACGTTGATCATAGTAAATTAACAGTACCTGGTTTTAGATTTTGAAAAGTATTTGAATTTCAAAAGTAATAATTATCTTCTGGATGTAGAAAAGTCAAGTCAGAGTTATCCCGAAAGGTATTCCTTGAAGTGCACAAATCAAATGCAACAGTATTTCGTGTAGCAGAAAACCACCTTGATGATTCGTCATGCATTTAGAGTACCAAGTTAATGAACATCGCGTGATAAATGGTAAATGATCGACAATGTTCAGCATATCCTGCTTTATTTGCGGCATCCACCGTGTATTTACCAACATATATTTTGGCATTGTATCAACCAACAAGTGAGGGCATCAGTAAATTAACTGAAAATTTCACAACTGCTTGTAATTATTGGTTTAATAATCTCTTTGTAAGCAGCATTCCTCATTGTTTAAAATCGTGAAAGGCTCTGGAATACCGTGTATAACGGAAGATACATATGTCCTTGTGCAGGTGCTACTGAATGTTGCTACATAGAAAAAAAATGTCTACATTAATGATTTAAAGTTATGTCTAAAATGTTGTCTTATACAATTATATGATCATTTAAGCTATTGGCAATAGTTGAGCAGTTGGTCCATCAATATTCATAGCATTGGATCTTATAATCACCATCTAAGTGTTTAACCGTTAAAAGAATTTTTGCTTTTTGTCTTTGAAATGAAGTCTAACTTTGCTTTTAGAAACAAATGATGATTGTTGATACTCCTGGTATTGGACCTGACAATCCAGAACTGACAGAAAGATTATACCAATATCTACCAAAGGCTTTGGCGTTCATCTATGTTATAAATACTCCAAATGCTGGCGGAATACAAAGTGATAGAGTAATGGTTTTTAATTCATTTAGTTTAATATCTAGAGTCCTTGTTTGACCACAATTGTGTAATGTCATTGTGCATGCTCCCATTCCAATTTTGGACTGGCAAACGGAGAATAGATAAAATTGATATATCTGATACTAGTTATATGAGAATTTGCATTTGCATAACATATAATAAACTTTAAATGCGGTAAGGATCCCTTTTATAAAGTGTTGGATCACCTCATGGTATAGTGGGATTCATGTTTCCAATTCAAATAATGAATAATTGATTTGTCTTATTGAGAATACTGTCTGTCTGTCTTTCTATCTATCCTTTCCTGTCCATTAATAATCTGTTTTGGTAAACGGCAATATTATATATGACGTGTATGGCTGGGACTCAAACAATAAAAGTTTTTCAATGAAATAGAGATAGAGTAATGAAGAAAATTTTAAAAAAGATTGTGTTTAAAGCTTTTGTTAGTAAAATGTCGGTCACCTTTTTGTATTGATTGTCAAAATACATAAAAAATAATCGAGTGTTTGTTTTTTTCGATATCAACTGATAATTTCCAATATGCACATATGGGTCAATGGACAATAAAGAATAACAATAACTAATGTTTTATTAATATTGTTTTGGGGAAAATATTCCAACACATTGCATGTACTCTTTTGTGTGGCTTTTTCTTATCATCTAAGTATCTTCATATATTTAAGATTCTTCAAATACGGGATTTGTTGATGAAACAAACTCAAGTGGAACAGTTGTCGGTATTTGATCCAGAAAGAGCAATATTTATATGTAATAAATGGGATCAAATCCATGAAGAACCAGATAAAGTTTTTCAGATGGTCCAGGATACTTTAGAACAGAGTTGGATAGGATTTGATCCAGACAAGCTGTACAAGCTAAGTGCACGCGAGGTGAGTACTAAAGAGGTTTCTTCTTCAGTGATGATCGAAGTTCCTACTTTTTAGGTTGTTGGGTTGTATTTGAAGTCAAAGTGTGTTTTATTGGGAATGCAAATGTTGGGTGTTGCTTCCAAATTGTAAGATTATTATAAATACGGCTAAGGTAATCTAAAATATTTATAAATAATTACATTTTTAGTTTCATTTTTTAGTTATTGGTGTTGTTTTGTACATTTTTTCGGCGTTCAAAAATATATGACTGTTTTCTACAATATAATTTGATACATTTAAAATGATTTCGTTTCTTCCTATGTACACTTTGGAATATAATATCTTAATATTCTAAAAAATGTTATGTGTAACAATTAGGAGATGCAGAACTCTCTCGATGGTAACCCGGTTTCGCAAGACTTTGCAGATATCCTACAAGGAATTGAAAGCATGATTCCCGCAACGACCAGAGAAAAGTACCACAGACATTTGTAGTAAGTACCAATTTAATTATTCAAAGATAACAGGCTTATAACAAATAAGTCAGGCGATCGTTTCACCTTCATAACAAACTGCAAGGAATTTTCAAAACAGAAATGTCTTAACCAATTGCAAAAGAAGGAAGCTCAAACGCATCAAACGAATGAACTTTAATTTTCCTGACGAGTTACAGGCATTTCTTTCTGTAGTAAATGACGGATAAACAATATTTTACAACTAGCGGATCATTTTACTTAAAGCATTGTCGTTCGAATAAAGCATTCATTTGTAGTTGCTGAGCAAAAATTACCTGAATCACGAAAGTTTTTGTTCCGATTAAAATTGTGCTTGGAAAACCAACTGGTATTATAATAAGACTGTAATGTTTATTTTACGAATACAAATCATTCAAGAATTTTTCAAATATCGAAGGCAATTTACTGATAATTTGTTTGAAAATTTAAAAAAAGAAAATCTATCATAATTTCAAAGCTGATGATTTTTTTTTAATTTGAGGTTATGTTATGGTAAGAAGCTTATAATAGAGCCTTTTATAACTGACTACGCGGAATGTTTTTTTTTTAAAGTACGGTGACCTATAGATGTTAATTTCTATGTCATTTGATCTTCTCTTGTGCGTTGTCTTACTGGCAATCATACCATATCTTCTTATTTCTATTTTAATGAAACATGTTATGAATGCGATGTTCCTTTGCTTTATGTGTGTGTTTGTTTTGTTAAGTGATTATGTGTCATGGATGTATATTCCATAACCTTTCTTTTTCTACTTCATTCGCTAACTTCTAGAACAAGAAATTAGTTCATCTTACACTGAAGTCAGTAGAAATCATATAAAATTATACATCAAAATTTAATGACGACGTCATAAAATTCTAACTGATGACAAACTGCTCAATAATTGGAGGAGTTTGTTTTTGTATTCATACGATAGATTTTTTTAAAGGACAAAATCAAATAAATTGTATTGATTGTAGCTGGCAGAGAAAATTTATAGAAAGATTATTGATAAAACTGTCTACAAGAATAAGGAATTCACATAAATCGAAGCAAGACAAGAAGGAAATGAGAGAAAACATAAGAAAAAGGATTCAGTTTGTAAAGGAAAATCTGTCATTGGTTAGAAATTTTCTGATGGTGAAATATTATTATAAGAAAAAAATTTATATTGTAGTTTATCATTGCTCATTTTTGACTTCGGTTGTATAAGAGGCCAAATGCAATTATGTATAACTTTTCTATTCATTTTTTTTTTATCTAAATATCATTTGATATATTTAACAAACGGAAAATGTAATTGTTGTGTTATTGTACTTATGTAGTAATATTTAAATCCAGTTTGTTTTCATAAATGGATAAAAGATGTTATTTTCATGTATGTCTGAAAAAAGTAAAATCACAAAAATACTGAACTCAGAGGAAAATCAATTTGGAAAGTCCATAATCACATGGCAAAATCAAAAAAACAAAACGCATCAAAAACGAATGGACAAGAACTGTCATATTCCTGACTTGGTACAGGCATTTTCAAATGTAGAAAATGGTGGATTAAACCTGGTTCTATAGCGCTAACCCTCTCACTTTAATAACAGAATGTGCTGAATATTTTGACATACACACCGAGAACCAGATCCTGTTAAATATTGTGACAAAAGAATAATTGTTTTTGTAAGATACGGCATTTCATATTTGTACCGTATGTCTTTTAAATGTTCTAACCATTTCAAATTTGATAACCCTGAAACATAAATATATTCATGATGTTGTACTTTTAAGTTTGTAGTTTTCAGTTTTGTATGTTTGTGAAAGATATTTTTTTCTTATTTAAAATAGAAAAAACAAGTTGTGCAAAGTAGTGCTAAAACTCATTGCAAGGAAATGGCAAAAAACGTCTTCGAACATTTACAAAGCAAGGATACATTCAATACGATGTTTAAATGGGCCGAAGATGATCTTCCAACTCATGGCAGTGTTCAAGATATTAAAAGAGTCGTTGATAAATTAGCTGTGAACCATATAACTCAAGAGTTGCGAAAAAAAATTCAGGATACAGAGGTTTCAAAACTTAGGGATATAATTGAAAACTTGTTTAAGAGTGAATGCTTTGTAATAGACAGAGAGTGTGAAACAATTGACAGAATTCTCCTAGGAGAAGAAGAAACATGCATATCCAGAAGAATAAATACAGCAGAAGGGAGCACATCTTTTGAGTTATCAGACATTGGCCTAACGGGCACAAAAGGAAAGATTTTGTTGGCAGTAAGTTCACCCATTATATTAGCCGTTGGACTAATATTGCTACCAGTCGGTGTCACTTATGCTATTTCAGATAGACTAAAAAACGAAATAAAACTTTATAAATACAATTCTAATAGAATCGCTTTTGCAAACAAAAGAGCAGAAAAAATGTTAACCAAACTGTCTGTTCAAGTACTTACCACGACAATTGAAGAATCGCTGTTGAAGAAAATAAATTGTCGCATTAAGGAGTTTTTTGACAAAGAAATTCCAAGACGAATAAACGCAGGTGACAAACTCATGGAAAATATATCCAAAGATTTAAGACAACCAGGAGAAATACGAATACACAGTTATAGTATGCAAAAAGATGTGATGCCTGTATATGGAAGAATAATGTTTGCTTCAATGGATGTTTTTGGTGAAAACATTACCGAATCCGATAACATGACCAATGTTGTTGCCACTATACAGTTAAACAACGAAAAAATAACGGTTGCCGTTAAATCAATGCGATACAAAAAGGACGACAAAGACAAATATACAGCTACGGCGGAGGTATATAGTATGAGGTAGATATGACTTAAATACATCTCTATAAACATAAAATCATAAGAAATAATTTGATTCCAAGTTCAAGATCTATTACGTATATTAATTGATCGATCATATGTTTGTTTGATTATCTGATAAATACATGTTAACACCGAGTGGCAAATACTTGTTTATTCAGGACGACAAAAAAACTTCCTTAGATACAAACTTAGATATAGGAAGATGTGGTGTGAGTGCCAATGAGACAACTCTCCATCCAAATAACAATTGTTGATTTTACTGTTTACTATTAGTTAAACTCTTCAAAGTGACACTAAGTGGATAAAGGTAATTTTAGAGAGAATTTTGGACTAAAGGGTAGAGGGCAGATATTTTACCTAACAACAATAGTATACACTATCAAAGTCATCATTTCGGCACGACATGATTCTGTAAATGATCGCAAATTAATCACAGAAAAGTCAACAAGAACGGACTCATCGCAAATAACCTATCTGCAGGCATTTTATCGGCGAAATGCAATAACTTCTAACGATACCAAATTGAAACATTCAATGATTGAACAGTTGAAAGTCAACGTGCAAGAAATAAATCTCCTTGTGTCTGCAAAATTACTTCAGGCCAATTCCAAAAGACTGGATTTCAACATTGAATTCGCTAACGGTAAAAACATAAAGAATTAAAATCTAAAGACTCCAGAAAATGAGGTTCTTTTAATTAACTTCATCAGTAATCTTTTATATTCGCTCTTTCTGAGTTTTATCTGAAATTTCCCAGTTTCGTTCTCATTTTTGTCTATACTGAATTGATTTGCTGGTTTAACTTTTTTACCTTTTGTCACAATTTGAAAGATTGTAAACGCTTGTGTCACTTAACTATTTGTACGTTGACTCAAAAGATTGCTGATGAAATCAAAGTTCTCTGTAATTTATTGTTTCTATTAATGCAGTTACAAGCAGTTTTCTAGCAATAACGTAATAAAAATAGTACAAATTCCTTATTACAGAGATCTTCATCACCAGAATGTTGTCAAGTTCTATGGTATTTGCCCATTCAAAGACAACATACTGGAAGGCTTTCACTTTTTCACAGAATATTGTGGGGGCAATTTATATAACAAAGTTTTTGATGATCATATACGTTGGCCCAAAAGCCTTAATTACATAAAAGACGGCCTTGAAGGACTGATATATCTCCATCAATCTGGAATCGTTCATAGAAACATTCGACTTGCTGCAATATTAGTAAGTAGAACGAAAATTCACATCCATGTCTTCTTGTTCAAAGATAAGCATTAAATTAGTAAACGGATGATATAAGAGGGACAGTTAAATCACTCATGTCGAGATTGGCAATATAGACAACTATGTACAACACTTCAGATAGAAAACTACACTCTGAGCAACACTAACCGCGCTATTTCTTGTCCGATGTAGTTCAAAAGTATTTAAGCATCTTTGCTATCTCCTCGACAGTTCAGACAAATCAACGATATGGTGTATGCCATCTATCTTCAGCTAAATTTTTATTGATTTATTGAAATTATCTTCTCGTTTTTCGCTTATCGTATAGGTCATTCGATTGCTTTGTAGATTACGATGGTTTCTAAAAAAAAATAATTAAAAAAACCATGATAGCTACCAATATTAAGAATTTCTTTCCTAACAAATCTTTTGATTTCATCATGATGAATCTTAACTCATATATCGTAATATTTTGATTTGTGTGTATGAAGATGCTGTATCGCACTAGTTTGTGACAGGCTTTTATCTATATGGAAATAAAAGAAATTTCACATGCAATTAGGTATGAAACAGACAGGGCTTATCCTTCTGTGACAGAAGTATACGATTATTTTCTAAAATACTTGAAATGTTCAGAACGACTGAACTCTTCCTTTTACAAGTTTCACGTGGTTGATAGCTACATTTTTCATAATTTCTTAACTCGTCGAGAAGTTGGTCTTCAAACCCTCGTTTCTGTTAATAGTTATCAAAGGTACCAGGATTATAATTAAGTACGCCAGACGCGCGTTTCGTCTAGATAAGACTCATCAGTGACGCTCATATCAAAATATTTATAAAGCCAAACAATTACAAAGTTGAAGAGCATTGAGGATCTAAAATTCCAAAAAGTTGTTCCAAATACGGCTAAGGTAATCTATGACTGGGATAAGAAAATCCTTAGTTTTGTACACAGGAATTTATAAAAATAAACACATTAATGATATTCATGTCAACACCGAAGTATTGACTACTGGCCTGGTAATATCCTCGGGGACGAAATATTAACATTCAACAAAATTATTACTAATATTGTTCATGTCATTCTGACTATAATACATATCATTTGATAACACTTACAAATACCTGACAATGAACGATCTTAAAACAGAAAGAAAAAGGGAGCGTTGTCTTTAGAATATAATTATAGAAGCGTGGATACACGATCTGTATTCCTGACACATCATGTTCCGTTTATCTTTGATAAGTTTGTTTATATGACACATGTCAAAGAGAGACAAAAGATACCAAAAGGACAGTCAAACTCTAGAGTCTTATATTTATTGAATGTTTGATAAAAAAAACTCATTCTGATTTATATTTATTACCACAATTGGTTATTCAACATAAATGTTCTTCTATTTCTGAAAATTGACATTTTTACCAACAAATCAAATTATATTTTCTTAAAAATCATTTAAAAGAGCAATTGCGTTCTTATAATGTATGTAAATGGAACGTTTTATCAAAGGCCAAATTTAACAGCCAATTTAGTACAGTTTTGTCAAAATAAGATAAATAAGATCGCTCGACCTCTTTGAATCTGTATTCATGTGACTTTTAATTCAACCCATTAGCTGTGTATGTATTATCCATGCATTCGCTTATTAAAGGGTAAATAATACCAACATTGAATGGGAAACTAGGATGGATCATTTAATTGACTGATTCCAGCTACAACAAATATCTTTCAAACAGAAGTAAAAGTAATGATTAACTTACTTTTTGACCTAAGAATTGAAATAAAACAGACATAAAACAGTCAAATTTCACGTGGTCGCTATCAATTTATTTTTATATTTATTTTTTAAATCGGGTTTTATGACCGTCGGCGGTAATTGGATGTCATATCGATTGTTAACTCGATGAGGTCTTGACAAACATACACACAAACGTTTGATACATATCATAGAGTTGATGAATTGTTAATTGATTATTTTTGACTTTTTGTAATTTGAATATACATCAATCAACATAAAAAATCAAATCGATGAAGATAATTTTGACAACTAATACCACTTTAAGTGTTTGGTTCAGGTTATAATCCTATAAAATGAAAAGATGTTAAAATATTTGGTGAGTTTTTTTTGGTTATTTCTTTTTTTTTCTCATAAAGATACTTGTGCTTTGAATATACATTATATTACATGTTTTACTTCACTTGTTCAGATAAAAGATGAGGAAGCAAAACTTTCCGACGGTGGCATTACAATAAGAAGAGTTCTAAAAGGTAAAATCAGTGGTGGTGTACCAATTGTGAGAGCACCAGAGGTATTATTGTCTAATTACTGCGGTCATGAGTCGGACATGTTCCAAGTTGGAATAGTTCTATGGGAAGCTTTTTATAGCAAGAGAGCTTTTTTCGATAGAAGTTCAAAGATAACATATGAAGAACTAAGCAAGCGCATTGATAGCGGAGAAAGACCTTCATTGGTAGACCCTCAACCTCCAAAAACTATTCGACACAAAATTAAAGAATGTTGGGGAAAAAGTGTAGAACAAAGGCCTTCTGCTAAAGATGTGAGAGATGTGATCACTGCTCTCCTAGAAACTAACCCTACAGCAAATTGATAAAAACGTTCTTAAGATGTTGGTTGGCTTGGTTATTAGTATATTCGTCTTCCTTTTCAAAGAATTAAACCTCAGGATTTCCTACAAGGTTTGTGTGACAGTGCTATATCGTTTCATTCATAGAGCATCACGTTTCTTTTAATCGTGTACTCACGATTAATGACTATTGGTGAAAATGTTATTGCATTCTTTCCAGGAACTAAAAAAATGCAAAAACTATAGAGCAGCTAAAAAGTTCAATTACGCTGTACAACTACTAAATTACGTATTATATGACGTATCACTCTCGACCAATATAATCCCTCGGGCCTAACGGCCCTTGGGCTGATATTGGTGTCTCTGGATGATACGGATTTTGCCATGTATTATTCTCTATATAATTTTGTTTATTGGGTTGATCTAGGAGTTTTTTTTTATTTACGATTACTATAATAAATCGTTGTTATGCCCCACCTACGATAGTAGAGGGGCATTATGTTTTCTGGTCTGTGCCTCCGTTTGTTCGTCCCGCTTCAGGTAAAAGTTTTTGGTCAAGGTAGTTTTTGATAAAGCTAAAGTCCAATCAACTTCAAACTTAGTACACTTGTTGCTTATGATATGATCTTTCTAATTTTAAAGCCAAATTAGAATTTTGACCCCAATTTCACGGTCCATAGAACACAGAAAATAAAAGTGGAAGTTTCGGGTTAAAGTTTTTGATTATGGTAGTTTTTGATGAAGTTGAAGTTCAATCAAATTTAAACTTAGTACACTTGTTGCTTATGATATGATCTTTCTAATTTTAAAGCCAAATTAGACTTTTGACCCCAATTTCACGGTCCATTGAAGATAGAAATGAAAGTGGGAGTTTCAGGTTAAAGTTTTTAATCGAGGTAGTTTTTGTTGAAATTGAAGTCAAGTCAACTTGAAACTTAGTACACTTGTTGCTTATGATATGATCTTTCTAATGTTAATTTCAAATTAGATTTTTACCCCATTTCACGGTCCGTGGAACATGCAAAATGATTGAGTGGGGCATCCGTGTACTTTCGACACATTCTTGTATTATTATTATTGGCTCATCTGGCCTAAAAGGCCAAGTGAGCTTTTCTCATCACTTGGCGTCCGTAGTCCATCGTCGTTAACTTTTACAAAAAATCTTCTCCTCCGAAACTACTGGGCCAAATTTAACCAAACTTTGTCACAATTATCATTGGGGTATCTAGTTTAAAAAATGTGTCCAGTGACCCGGCCAACCAACCAAGATGGCCACCATGGCTAAAAATAGAACATAGGGGTAAAATGCAGTTTTGGGCTTATAACTTAAAAACCAAAGCATTTAGAGCAAATCTGACAGGGGTGAAATTGTTTATATTTAGATTGTTTAGGTCAAGATCTATCTGCCTTGGCAGATGAACCGGACAACCCTTTATTGTGTTGCTGCCCCGAAATTAGTAATTTTAATGAAATTTTGAAGGTTTTGGTTATTATCTTGAATATTATTATAGATAGAGATAAACTGTAAACAGCAATAATGTTCAGTAAAGTAAGATTTACAAATAAGTCAACATGACCGAAATGGTTAGTTGACCCTTTTAGGAGTTATTGCCCTTTATAGTCAATTTGTAACCCTTTTTCGTAAATCTTATTAATCTTTTTAAAAAATCTTCTTCTCTGAAACTACTGGACCAAATTAATCCAAACTTGGCCACAATCATCAAACTACTGGGCAAAGTTCATTATAGATAGAGATAATTGTAAGCAGCAAGAATGTTCAGTAAGGACACATCACCATCACCAAAACACAATTTTGTCATGAATCCATCTGCGTCCTTTGTTTAATATTCACATAGACCAAGGTGAGCGACACAGAGCCTCTTGTTTTGTTATTACTATTGATATAATCAGTTTTATTAGGTCTTTCCACTTTTCTGTGGAAAGACCTATTGTTTTTCTTCTGATTATTATTTTTTTTTTCTTCCGCCTAATTTGGTTCTTGCGATAAATATTTGTTTCGCAACATGTCGCTTAGATATTTCGTATATGATATCGAACAGTTTATGCGCTTTTGAAATTTACCCTGCGTAACCGAATACTTTTCTTTGTAGGAGTTATCTCCCCAAACACTTTTTTCCTTGTTAGCACAACTCCTTCGCAACCGTAAAAGATTACGACAAATTTATTTTACAAAATTGCTCGTTATATCCTTCGCATGATTTGTCCTATTTTGACCGAAGCGATATGAACGCTCCATATGAGAGTTATTTCCCCTATGCATTTGATATAAGTGATATGCATTTCTATCTTGTAAACCATAAGTGCTAGAGACCTAGGAACTTTTCATTTGAGGTCCTTGGTCCAAAAAAATGAAAATTAGGTCAAGGTCAAAGGTCAAGGTCATATTTTAATATTTCAATTTGTCTTATTCTCTCTTATTTCCAGAAACTGTATAAGATAACGACAAATTATTTTAACTAAATTGTTTGTTGCGACATGTCGTTACAAGTAAATTTTGATTACAAGGGTACATTGAACGTAAAAGGGTGTTTTCTCCCCTCTTGTATTTAAAAATATGTGTATGGTGAAATAACTCATTAACCAACTATAAATCAGACCTATAGTCTTTTGATTTGCGGTCCTTGGTTTATGACCTTGAAATTGAGGTCAAGGTCATAGGTTAATAGGACGTTCTAGATTTTGACCTTTGCTTTAAATTCATATAAATACATCATAAAGCCATAGGAACTGACATTATTAACTGATTTTTCCTATATCAATATCAAAATAGATCTTTACTAGTGGAAAGACCTTCAATTGTTCTCTGAACAATTGGTTTTTAATTATCAATATTATCCTTTCTCGACACGAACTTGCATAAAGCAGTTCTTATATTTTTGTAGCGTGTAACCTTTACTGGTAGTAATGAAGTGATGAGTGTCTGTGTGACAATATATATAATCATTTTGTTTCAAAGTAATATTTTTTTATCAGCAATATCAAAATTATAAATTTCAAGAAATATTGCTTATTTCTAATAAATAAGTCATGTATTTTGAATGTTTGATAACATATCTTTATTTGTTAAATATTTGTGATTACTTCAAGTAGGTCAAATAGTACTTCATGAGAACTAAACTATGAAAGAAATTTACCCAATAATTGGTTAATTGGAAGTCTCTTTTTTCTTTTAAATTTTTTTTACTGTTTTTTATATCCTTATGTTCATAGAAATCATGTTAAAGAAAGCAGATAAATATTTAGACTCCTCCTAAGTCCCCAAAGTTTTCCAATAATATGAATAAGTAGATATTGATTTTTTGAAGGTATAAACCCAACAAAAAATATTGTCCCGTTTTAAAAACTATCACAAACTGTTGTACATATAGTTTGTATATGAATATGTTTATTGTTGATATTACACCTTAGGAGAAGAACTAGACAAATACATTTGCATAAGTTAAAAAAGATATATCACATTTAGAACATTTTCTAAAAAAAAAAGCAACTTTGTCAAACTTCGTTCAAAAGTTTTTTAGGTGTTAAAACATATGAAATAACTAAATAGGTCTGTTTACCAAAAGTGTATATTATCAAATTTAGACAAGAACATTTAGCATTCCTATGTTTATGTTGTCAAAGGTGATACAAATAAAAATATTACATGAATTCAATTTAACTTTCTTTTTATGATATAGAATATTCTAAAACATTATTTTCAGTTTTCATATGTTATTCTTGCTAAAGCTAGTAATAAATATTTATAAATATGTAATGCATTGTTCGTTTGTTTATTATACAAATTCAATAATAAAAATATAACCAACAAGAGAAGTGGGGTAAACATCAATGAGATACCAATAGTTCACTTCTTTATAAGTTAAATCATAAAAAGACTGAACTCCGAGGAAAATTCCAAACGGAAAGTCCATAATTAATGGCAAATTCAAATTTGAAAGTTTGAAAATCACATCAATCGAATAGACAACAACTTAATATTCCTGACTAGGTACAGGCACTTTCTTTTGTAGAAAATGGTGGATTAAACCTGTTTTTAAAAAGCTTAACCTTGTATGTCAGTCGCATCAAAGACACAATATGTAAAAATGTTACAATAAGAGGTACGACAAAGACATTAACCCCATCAAAATAATTTATGAAGTAGTTGTTATCCCAGTAAGTAAATGCATTACACTTTTGAATATTGCAGTATCAGCAGTATAAACATTGCAACTTGATGGTTTAAAACAACAGTTGCAGGAATTGTGGGTATTATATGAGCTGATTGATATGTATAATGGATGGATGAATGTTTATCATTCAGTGGTAAATTAAGTGCCTATTCAAGACTATATTTTGATTTTGATACGAATAGGAATAATCAAGTTTACCATACCTACAAACGGACTTAGTTCACAAGGTTACATTCCACAAGAAGTCACATGACTGATTACTCACTCCTAAATATCCTGGTTCCCGGTACTTCGCTCCAGGTATTAGCTGATAGCCATACGCTCTTATCATGCTTATATTGGTATTTGTTTAACATACTGAATATTGCGTATGGGAACCAATGTCACTCATAAACGTCACGTGCTTAGCAGCATTATTTATGCCTGAGGTTGAATGTTTATACGGTTTTAGGTAAATGGATTCATACGATGGATTGTGGTTTCTCAAAATAACTTAAACAGTGAAAATTTACTGCACCGATTGCTCAATGCCACAAAACGAAAAAAGGACCCTACGTATAACCAGATCCGTAAAAGAATCAGAGCAATCATGAAGAAAATGTATTCCTTAATCTAAAACTATTTCCAAATTTTATAACTGCAAATTTCAATCACAACAATAACAACATGTGCATGACAGTTGAACATATAGGATACTGGGATGGTGAAACCCTTAAGGACTAGCAATTACACGAAGAGGTTCTATTATTGCGGAATTTTACATAGGACAATAACTTGTCTGTTGAATAATCTGCGAACATGATAATTACTCCGTTTAAGTGTAAACACCCTGGCATGTCTCACTTTTGATTGAATTTATGTTGATAGTCTGTTATATGAAGATTCCACAAAGTATTGTATAAACGTTAAGTCATTAAAAATTCATGAAACGAAGTTCAATGTCAGATGAACCTTGATAGGCAGCTATATACACCCTGCAATTAATCCATACTATACTTTTAGTGGTTCTATCTCTTATAGAACTAGTTTCTTGAAAAACAGACATAACCACAAAACTTTATCATTAACCAATGAACCATGAAAATACGGTATGTAAACTTTTTAGTCATTCGATACACTAAATATAATTGAACTATTACTTACTTACTTACTTAGTCCTTGTTATGCCTTTTGGCACATAGGGCAAGGACAAGTTGCCGCCACTCCTCTCTGTTATCTGCTTTTTTTTTCAATAGTTCCCCAGGTGTAACCTCTCTCTTTCATCTCTGTTTCTATTGTTCTACGCCATGTTGTTTTTGGTCGTCCTCTCTTCCTTTTCCCCTCTGGTGTCCATCGTAATGCAACTTTGGTCATATCTCCTTGTGGTTTTCTTAGGACATGACCAAGCCATCTCCATCTTTTCTGTAGCAGAGTGGTTTCAATATCTTTGTTTTCTTATGAAGATCTTCGTTAGTTATTTTGTTTGGCCAGTATATCTTCATGATTCTACGTAGGCAGGTGTTGTGAAAGCTGGATAACCTGTTAAAGTCTTTTTATGTCATTCTCCAGCATTCAGCTCCATAAAGTAAAACTGATGTTACACAGCTGTTATAGATTTTCAGTTTGGTTTCTTTCCTGATTGATGGTGTTTTCCAGATGTTTCTTAGTCTGTGAAAGGCTGATCTTGCCTTGCCAATTCTAGTTTTGATGTCTTGTTCAGCTCTACCTTCTGATGTTACAACACTACCTAGGTAAGTGAAGGACTGTACCAATTCCAGTTGTTCTCCATTTACTTTGATGTCTGGTGTATTAAGCATGTTAACTGTCATTATTTGTGTTTTCTTAGAGTTGATTTACAAACCAATCATTTTGGCATTCTGTTCTAATCTCTCCGTTTTTTCTTTCATTTGATTTTCAGTATGGGATACTAATGCTAGATCATCTGCATAGTCTATGTCCTCTTAGGTTTGAAGTGAGTGTCCACCTTATTACGTTGTTGGTATTTGACATTGTTGATTACATCACTCAGTCGACTGCAATGATAAACAAAAGAGATGACATCACACATCCTTGCCTCACTCCAGATTTTACCAAAAAAATAGTGTCTGGGTCAGAGTCTACAGTGCATTTAAAGTTGTCGTAGAAGGCTTTGATGAGTTGTATTATTTTTTCAGGAATTCCATAGCTTTTTAAGATGGTCCATAATCCCTGTCTGTGTAAGCTGTCAAAAGCCTTTTCAAAATCTACAAAGTTGATGATTATTTTTCTTTGCCATTCTGCACATTGTTCGAGGATGTTTCTGAGGACAAATATGTGGTCTATACAGCTTCGTCCTTGTCTAAAACCTGCCTGTTCTTGTCGTAGTGTTCTGTTTATAGCTGTTTTAATTCTTGAAATTAGGATTTTGCAAAATACTTTACTAGGAATAGAGAGAAGAGTGATACCTCTCCAGTTATTGCAATTAGTAAGATCACCTTTCTTTGATATCCTTATGATGTTACCTTCTGACCAGTTGTCTGGTATGGTGTTGTTCTCCCAAATTTCTTTAAAAACTGGGTAAAGGATATCTGGTGTTTGCTTAGCATCAGCTATAAAGAGTTCAGTATTTAATTGGTCAATGCCTGGTGCCTTTTTATTCCTTAAACTTTTTAGTGCTCTCTGGATTTCTAGTTTGGTTGGTGCATAAAGATCTATATCTAATTCTAGTGGTGTTTCTGTGATATCGATGATAACTGTATTTTCTGGTTCTTTTCTATTGAGAACTTCTTGAAAATGTTTTTTCCATCTTTTGTTCTTTTTCGGATGACAATGTGTTGTTTTGTTTGTCTTTAATTGGCATGCTATTATTAGTTTTCTTGTTGCATAGCTGTTTTACAAGTTGGTAAACCTGCCCCATTCTCTGATTGGATGCAACATTTTATGCTTCATTTGCAAGGTCTTCTGTATACTTTCGTTTGTCACTTCGTGTTGCTTTCTTCACTTTCTTATTGCATTCTGAGTATTCCTTCCTCAGCTTATCTTTTATTCTTTCTGAATAAGTCTGACAGAGTTTGTTGTTTATTTCTTTTCTTTCGTCAATCAATTTCCATGTTCCTTGTGTAATCCATTCTTTATGTATTTGTCTTTCATAGCCAAGAACTTTTTCACTGGTTTCTTTGTATATTTCTTCTACTTTCAGCCCTTTGTTGTTTATCGATGCTGGTTCTGCTGTTTCTTCTAGTGTGTCTTCTAGTATCTGAAATCTGTTTTTTATCTGCAGGTTAAATTCTTGTTTTACTTGAACTATTGGTTAAGGTATTTGATAAACTGAAAAAATCAGGCCATGACATTAACATTGACATATGAACCATGAAATGTAGTCATGGTAACTACAAGTTAGACGTGAACACCTTACACCATTACCTACAGAAAATTCAGTGGACCGTTTGCCTATGTATCTTAGAAAAAGACTAAACTAAGTTAGAACATACTCACCCCTTCTCGGCCAATGGAAAGTCAGTTTTTCCCCTCTAATTTTCATAGTACATGGTTTTCCATGCACTATGAAATGCTATACATGAATGACATTTGATTGTCAGCTATTTATGAAAGTGTACTCTTAATAACTGCACTAATGACGTGTACAGTCCCCTGAGGCATTTTCCCTGGGAAAAGAGCCTACTGATTAAAGATGAAAGAGGAAAGATTAAAACAAAACATTTTGAATTTTGCAAATTTCCATACTAATGGTACACATATAGATTAAACAAAAACAGTGGGAGTAAGGATGGATTAAAATAATATTTATATATCATATAAATGGCATTTGAGGGAATTTTGTTTTCTTTCAAGAAAACAATGCCAGCCTGTTGATATATACATGATATACATGTAAAGCAAAGGATTTTTTTCGGAGAAACACAGTTCATGTAAAATAATCAATAAAAACTAAACATTCAATGTTTAATGGTCTGAATTTAAATGCTTATACAAAGAGTTTTATATTTTTACATAAAAAATCAAATTTCATAAAGGGGATTTGCATAACATTGTGTTTTTTAAATAAAAAAATTTCAAGTTATAAAAGTATAAAATTTTACCTGAAACAGATGAAAAACACTTTATCCATTCGGTCCTCACAAACTATGTCAGTGCTAAATCATTTCATCCATTGAAATGATGATTACATATGTTTTAAACTTTGTTCATTATAAGAAAAGTGAACTCTTATTAAGGTTTGAATACTACAATGGGAAAGGCTGATTTTGTAATGTCACTCAAAAGTGTGAATATGTTCTAAGTTGGTCAGACAATACTTGGTCATGTTTTATGAAAATTTAAGCCCTCGGCTTCGCCTTGGGCTTAAATCCTCATAAAACATGACCAAGTATTGTCTAACCTATAAATGAATTTGTCTACTAAATCATGAACATAATGTCAAAGAAAGCTCTGTAAAATAATTCCAAACACCCTATTTAGTTGTGAATGATTATAGTATCTAAAATACGAAGTTGACCATGTAAGCTGAACCTTC